>NQII01000138.1:471702-539202 GCA_002778355.1 Clitarchus hookeri | reverse complement strand
CTTGCAAGTCTGAAACAGAAGCATTTGAGAATTTGTAAAAATCGCTCAGTACGTCCAACACTTCTGCTACAGCTGACTTAATTGGTTGCTGCACAATATCTACATCTACGTTTCCGTAGTCATTCTCACCCTTTAAACTGTTGTTGCTCTCTTTGCGTGTTGTAATGTCAATTATCTCTGCATCTATCATTTTTCCATGCTACAGTGATTGCGCAGGTGGCATAAAATACATTCCATTTGATCATTTCCTACCCCATGTCCACTGTCTGCAGCCAATAATGCACCATCATTGTGCAGAAATGGTGTTTCACCTGGTGGAAAATCCCTTGGTCAAGGGGTTGCAGTACACTTGTAGTGTTTGGCAGCAGAAAGATAACCTCTACATTCCGTAAGGTCACAACAGGGTGTGCGGGACAGTTCTCGACAAACAAAACCAATTTTGCGATTTCACACCCCCATCCTTGCGTCGAAAGACTGAAGCCATTTTTTAAAGAGTTCAAAAGTCATTCATGCCTTTTTGTTTGAGCCGTACGTGCACGGGATGTTGCGTACACAATGAAATGCACACAGTTTTGCAGACTTTCCTATCACAAATGGCTTGAGCTTATCGTCCATGTTGGCGCATAGATGCATGGTAAGAAACTCTTTACTTCTTTTACCACCAACACAACGATCACCTTTAACAGCAAGCATTTTATCAGGTAAAAGGTTGTAGAAAATGGCAGACTTGTCTGCATTATATACATTGTGGGGTTGGTATCGTTTTAGGAATTCTTCCAAAACTGGCTTCCAGTTGCTTACAGATTCTTGATTAACTGCTCCTGCCTCACCCGATATAGTATGATGTGCTATCCCTCTTCTTTTCTTGAAACAATGTAGCCAGCCCTCACTACAGTTAAAGTCGTCAATGTTCATTCGTAGTGCCAATTCCGATGCTTTTGCCTTTAGTATAGACCCACTGATTGGCAAGCCTGCAGAGCTCTGCTGACTGAACCATTCAAACAATTCTGACTCTAAATCTACATGCTGTGCAGTTCTAAGTTTTTTTATTCCTATAGGTGTATTCTGTTGAACAACAGCATGCTTGATCTTCTCCTTGTTTTTCAAGATAGTAAAAGGTGTTGATGGTGGAAGGTTATATTTTCTGCCAATTTCACTTTTACTAACATTACCGTCCTCGCACTTGCATATGATTTTGAACTTTGTTGCAATGTCAAGTGTTTTTCTTTTATTAGCACACTCCATAATTTAAACAGANTATGATTTTGAACTTTGTTGCAATGTCAAGTGTTTTTCTTTTATTAGCACACTCCATAATTTAAACAGAACTAAGGATTACAAAAATCGTAACACATAAAGCTACACTCATGATTTAAATCCGCTCAGCATAAGATGCAAAAAACCTGTGAATTATCATAAACAGTGTAGCATTGTCTAGCAACTGTTAGACGTAATCATGCTTTTCCCCTTACACGCCTGGCACGTGGCAAATCGATGACCTTGCAAGAGGTAGAGTATTTCTACCACCACAACATAGAAGGAGCGGTAGGCGGATAGCATCTCACCGCCCCTACAACATTCAACAGTATGTACCATTCCCCTTCGTCCCCTCGTAGTCTATATCCACCAAAGTACCCCCCCTTTCTGGTCCTCCACTATCTCCACTTCCCTTCGTACCTCTCCCCTTTGTACCCCTCTTCCTTATCCCCCATTACAACACCTGCACACACCTCTTCCCACGCTCCTCCATCTGATGCAAGTGACGCCACGTGAAACAGACTACCAAAGGCCGGCTTGGGCGTGGCAAATGGATGGATGTCACTTGCGATGCTCGTGTTTAAACATTTAAAAATACAAGTTTACAAATGTTTGTATTGCTATAGTGACAGGCTTCATTATCAGATTTGCATCATAAACTAAATTAAATACCTATCAAATGATAGGGAAAATGACGGTACAATTAAAAACTATTACAATGGTAGATGTGACGCTGTAGGCCATACTTGCAATAACGCGGTTCCACTGTACTTGGGAATATGTACATTTAATAGTGTACACCCTAGCTCCTTGCTGGCCAGCTCCTTTAATTACAAACAATATTATGTGTACAGTGGTTGCCACTTTGCTCTGCCTGTGAGTGACGGTTATAACAAGCAGATTTTCTCTTTCTTTCACCCTATTCGCCCCCTTCCACAACATTCCTGAGGGTGTTATCACTGGCATGTGTGTCATACTAGCAACAGGGCAGATGCTACTAGCGGTGCTAAACTTTATGTTTGTGTAGCATCTGCTGTCCAACAATGGGACTTTGACCATAACATATTTTTTATTCAGTGTAATTTTATTTGTAAAAATTGTTTAATTTTATAGTTCTGGTTGTAAGCAGCACAATGCCACCAGTGTTGAAACTTAAAGGANTTATTTGTAAAAATTGTTTAATTTTATAGTTCTGGTTGTAAGCAGCACAATGCCACCAGTGTTGAAACTTAAAGGATGTATTTGGCATAGCCAGTCCAAAAAAATTGTGTATAATGTTTTAAAAAAGTTAATGGAAGAGAATGCTAGGAATGGGACATTGAGCATTCCAGTTGAGAGAGTACAAGTTTGAAGAGCGTGTGCTACTGGTGTCACAAAGAGAACTGTGGGTAAGATTAAAAAAGAAGCGAAGGACCGAAGGACATGGAAATGNCGTGTGCTACTGGTGTCACAAAGAGAACTGTGGGTAAGATTAAAAAAGAAGCGAAGGACCGAAGGACATGGAAATGAAAGTAACACATCATTCTCGACTCCAAATATAAACCCAAACCATTAAAAAACTGTTACTTCATTAGATGATTTTGACTTGTGCGTCTTAATTAAGAAGGATCATGTATGATTTTTATAGAACAGAAAAATGTGCACCAACTGTGGAAGGAACTAGGCAGAAACTGCATGAAGCCATCAATTTTAGGGGCAGCACAACAAACATTAGAAGACTTTTAAATAACTTTGGGTTCAAGTGAGAAAAAACCAAAAACAACATGCGCATTCTTATCGAAAAAAGTGATAATCAAGAAAAAATAATAAATTATTTAAAAAACATAGCACACTTTAGAGAAAAAGGGCAGCCAATAATACTTATGAATAAAACACATGTTTTGTCTTCTCATGTAAGTGGAAAATCGTGGAGTGACGACAGTGCTGAATGTTTCCATGCACCATTATTGAAAGGAGAAAGATTAATAATTGTGCATACCGGTGGTGAAAATGGATTTGTGAAAAATGATGCTCTGGAAGGCTAGTCATAGTCAGTTTACTAAGGACTATCAAAACGAAATGAACAGTGTGAATTACAAAAAATGGCTGCGTGAAAAGTCAATACCTAATTTACGTTGCAATTCCATTCTCGTAATTGACAATGTCCCGTATCACTGCGTTCAAGTAAATAAAGTGGCCACATCTAACAACAGTAACAAAGAAATAACAGCCTGGCTTAGTGAATATAGAATACCATTTTCCCACAGTATGTTAAAACCTCAGCTATACAAACTTATTCAGATGTACAGACCTACACATAGAAAGTATCTTGTGGATAACACAATGTCCTCATATGGCCAAACAGTACTTCTCTTTCTACTGTACCATCCCAATTTTAAACCCAATNTGTGGATAACACAATGTCCTCATATGGCCAAACAGTACTTCTCTTTCTACTGTACCATCCCAATTTTAAACCCAATAGAAACAATTCGGGCTCAGTTTAAAAAAATGGGTCGTATCTAGAAATCCCATATCTAAGATGTCTAACATTATAACATTGTGAGAGGAAAAACTGAACTCCATAAGAGAGGCCAAGCAAGAAAATGTNCATCTAAGATGTCTAACATTATAACATTGTGAGAGGAAAAACTGAACTCCATAAGAGAGGCCAAGCAAGAAAATGTGCATGAAAATGTTGTTAAAATAGAAAAGGAATATATGGAACGCGATATTGCTTTTGGTGTTGGAATTGAAGAGCTGCAACAATGATATAAAGCATTTTTGTTTAAATAGACAGAGCTGACAGTCACCTATTTTATGAAGCATGATCAAATTAAAAAGCACAAAAATATGTGTGCACTCATATAAGTGTAGTAAACATTTTAATAAATGATCGCTGTTTGACTGCTTACACATTGCGGGTACGCATATATTTGTTTCTGTATACTTTTGCTCTGTTGACCAAATGGATTACGAGAACCACTCGCCAGTAACGACCTATGCATGATGACTTATCACAAGATCTAAGAATAAACCATTTGAGGTAACATCATATGCCATAGTTTTTATTGTGCAACCAGTTAGTCTGCACACCAGGAGTGGTGAATTGTGGTGTACTGCTCTGCCTTACTGCCTTCTGTAGTCCCCCTCCCACCTNTCGCCAGTAACGACCTATGCATGATGACTTATCACAAGATCTAAGAATAAACCATTTGAGGTAACATCATATGCCATAGTTTTTATTGTGCAACCAGTTAGTCTGCACACCAGGAGTGGTGAATTGTGGTGTACTGCTCTGCCTTACTGCCTTCTGTAGTCCCCCTCCCACCTTCTTTTCCCCTCTTTCCTTTGTGATTTAACTCAGAGGCACAGCGAGTTGGTGTTTACTGTAGTGGTGGTATATTGCGTTATGTGCTTAGCCCCCTGTTATAATCCACTTATATTACACTCAAACCTTGTTAGTATGGCACCTGTTTCATACAGACACCTCATTCATACCAACAGATTTTCAGGACCTGTAAAAAATTAGGAGAAAATTGGTCAAAAAATTTTAAAAACAAAAAAATTGCAGTGAAAATCTATTAAAACACATCTAAAAGCTGCAACACTTAAAAACAATATAAGTTGTATGGAAAAAAAAAAAAAAAGGCAGAAATTCATTAAAATTTAGTCACTAGAGTGCAAGAGTGCAGTACATGAACAAGGTCATTAACCTGTCAGTTATTCTACAGTGCTACCTCCACTGGTGCAGTTCTTTTCACGTTATACTTCTCTGCAGAGATACACACAGGGCTGGATTTCCCATTAGGCAAACTAGGCCCAGGTCTAGAGTGGCTCTTTTTAGGGTTTTAGGGAGTGGCATGGCAAAAAAAAAAAAATGTTTTTGTGTTTTTTGTACAGCTGTGTGCTAGAATAAAAGGTACATCAATTCTAGAATAAATCCGGTTAATGTGACTGGTAAGGGATTGAGAGTTTTATGAATTAATAAAAGTCCTTGTTGCCTATACACCCGCCAATGCCAGCTTGCAGTTTATATTATTTATCAGGGGACAGAAACTGGTATAGATGGTGTAGGAGACTTTCTAGTAGATATTCGTTCTTCGTTGAGTTTCAAGGTTTTCAAGTTTCACTCCACTAGCAGCTGACAAGTGATAGTAGTATGTTTTCAGTTTTAATAAAAGTTTTATTTATTGCAACACAAATAAAGGTGCGGAGTTTGTTATTTATGTTTAAAAGGTTTTACTGATGCTGGAAACTAATTGCTGCATGCGAGTATCTGCATGTGGCCAGATATTAAAATGGACTGTAAATTAGCACAAATAATTTAGTAAATAATAATTTTATTAGCAATGAGAGCTATAAATATTACGATTGTAAAGACCTTACATGAATTTTGTTTGAGCTCAAACAAAAGCTTGTTTACTGTTGTAAAAACATATAATACCTAATTAACTTAAAACGCAGCATTTTGCACCACTTACCTGAGCACCTGTACACAACCCCAAAGACCATACCTTGTGGTGTACCCAAGTGAACACTCAAGGGCGAGGTGCTACTTCATGTGGGTCTGGTTTTGGATAACCAGATTGTGAAAGAACATAATAGTAACAGAAGACCGAGCAGCCTTCTCACAAACCCTTTATTCATGCAACAATAATTATTATTTTTATAATTTATTAAATTATTATCTAAGGCTCTAATACAAAAAAGGTATTTAAATTGTTAAAGAAAAATGAGCAAACAGACTTACTCTGGATTCATAAACATATAATTGATTTCTCTTTTTGTATATAGATATGAATATTTGTAATACTTACAACATACTGTACTTGAGTATTAATTTGTAGATGTTATATAAGTATAACCTTCTTCTCTCTCTCTCTCTCTCTCTCTTTTTTTTTAAGAATAATAAAATAACAATATTGACAATGCATACTGGTCTTAGTCATAATAATAATAAGTATTATTATTATTAGTGAACAAACAAAGAAAAGAGGGTGCACCCTAGACGAAATGGCTAAAATAAGTTAAGTAATTTAGTAAAAAAAATTTAATTTGAAGGTAGATATTATAATTTTATCTTTTTTCTTGTTATAACAAATGTCTTTGGTTTCGTTGCATTCCTTTGTTCAAAAAAACTCAGTTGAAATTTTTGTAGATAGAAGATCCCAGATACGAGCATTAAATTGCGTGTTCCTTCATGCAGAAAAAAATGTGTGCTTAGTTGTGCAACGAAAAGGAAGAAAGCCAACTGCGCAAAAATGCCAGGGCAGGAAGCGTCAACATGGACATCCCAGGAGAAGAAGTAGTAACAATCTTAATGGCAGCATCACACAGAAATGGGCACAGCCACGCACCACTAACTATAATCACAAAGTATAAAATAAAACGTAATGAAAACTATGACAAAAATGTGCACAAGGTAACCCGGAAAATACATCACAAAATGGTTGTACTTGCAGCGGTAGAATAAAAGATTTAACACATGATGTCAAACAATTTGAGAAGAGTAATACAAGATATCATGTTTCACGCCATGTTGAAGGATTCAAGAAGGAAGAAGGGCGCGTCCTTAACCAGTGTGATGGAACACACAACTAGTATGTATCGATAGTATCAATATGACAAATGATATGTGATTGGAATTTCATTTCGTAGGTAGTCACAATTAATGTTTACAATATGATGAAATAACAGAGTCACTAAACATAAAAGAAAATACAGAGCTTGAAAATATGGCCCTTTTACAAAATATAAACATAACAAATAACAATATAAACTTAACACATTAAATTCAGTTAAATACATACATAAGATAAAGTGCCAATGACACTGTCAAAACCATAACAGGAATTAATTTGTTTAACAAAGGTAACAAATTTTTTATAGGTACAAACAATAATAATAAAAAAAGGAATTAAGGATTTCGGGAAAACCAAGTTTTGCCACAAAATGTCTGAAAAGACACAAAATGGGAAAGACAAAAAATGCAATTAAAAAAATGGCACAATTTTACTTAAAGAAAAATACTCGGAGACACGAAATTTAAAAATAATTAAAACATCAGTATCAGCCAAAAATACTTGAAGAATGCTGTTACTGGCAGTTACCTAGTCTAAAAATAGCTGTTGATTATAATGACAGGAGAAAAGTCGTTAGTGCAAAATGAAGGGGTGGTGGATTGACTTTTACATGTCTAAGCATAACCCCAACATTTCCTTACTGTTTGCCTATAGCACTTTCAAAATTATGTGATAAAATGGTGACCTGAAGATTGTTTGAATTTAGTTTTACAAAAGAAAATCCGAAGATGCAGTGGTGTAGTGGCTAATCACTCACCTTCCACTAAGGTGGGGTCAATCCTGGATCTTAGCATGTGTGAAAAGTGGTGGAAGTTGCCGTTGGCTGGTGGGTTGTCAGGATACTCCCATTTCACCTACTGTTACATTCTGTCTATCCTCCCCATGCACCACACTTTACCCTCACTAGTGCTGAAGACAACTGTTAAGCACTGCTATCATCAGCAGATCCAAGTGTTTATATTTCAGAAATATTTGTATTATTTAAATATACCTTTGTCACATTGAAACTCTCAAGAGGAAGTGTAGGAACCTTTAAAAGCACATATTCAACATTGTTAGTGCCAAACTGCATTCACTAAACATCAATTTTGGGCAATTTGTTATTAAAAACAGCTTTCTGTATGATTTTGTTGCAAATTGAAGAGAAACAGAAATACTTTACCATTATGCACGTCTTACAAGTCCATCAGCAGCTTATAAATAAACAAATTTGATGAGGGGAGTGGGAAAAAATGCACTCTGAGGTTTGGCGAACCTAAGGATGGAGAAATTAATTCCTATAGGCTGTTCATGGTAAAATAAAATGAGCACTTTTGAGGCTCTAGTTACGTTTTTCCTATAAGCCATTTTTTATCCTTCCACCACTTTTTAAAATAAATATTGCCATGTAAGTAATAAATGCAGCGAATATATTTCAACAAATTTGAAAATTTACCTAAGACTACAATAAAATATATTTATTGACTATTATTCCAAATGAGAGGGCTTCAAAAAGTGCTCACTTTACTATGAATAGTCTATAAGGAAGTATCAGATAATTTCCGTATTGGTATATATAACGAAATTATCCATACACTTAGAGAAAATCTGCAAATGCAGTGTGCATATCACAGCTTCGTATTACGAGAATGACCTTTAGCTACGCATAGTATGAGAGTCACTGCACCTTAGAGAGCATCTGTGGATGAAGGAAATGGCAACATTACAAATTTATGCAAATTTCTACACCAAAGTTTTTTTAAAGTGTATCCAAATGTAAGCATACCACTCGGAATAATACTTAGTGCTTCATTCACCAACTGTTCAGCCGAACACTCCTTTTGCTCCTTTTCTACTCTATGGCATGTGAGAAACCACTCATTTGTAAAACAAAAATTGATCACCATTATCGAATTGCATGAGTACAAGAAAGGTTGTCGCACATTATCGTCATAGCATGACGTGTCCCATTTGTGTTTAATGCGGTTTACTTGCACAGATGTTCCAATAGGGGGTATACATGTCTCTCAATCATTTATAACTGCAAGTCACCGAAGAAGGCCTTAGTAGAAGTGTGAGTCACAGAACCAAGTTCAGTGAACAGGCAGTATGCTCCGACGGCGCATTCGACAAGCTTTTGTCCAGCTGGATAGGTTTGAGAGAGGCCACATTGTCAACCTCAGTTAAGCAGGTTGGACGTTTCGGCACATTGCCTGCAACTTGAACCGTTCTGCTTACACTGTCAGTGCTGGATTAAGTGGGATTAGGAAGGTAAACAAATCTGTCGAGAAGGCTTGGGTTGACCCCAGCAAACCACAAGCACGGAGGATCGTTTCATAGTGCAACAGGCTGTAATCTCTCTTCGGGCATCGTTGCGCACTATTCAGGGACACGTTATGGCAGCTGGGGATACGACTGTGTCCATCAGTACCATAACCAGGTAGCTAGCAGAGCGAGATCTGTTGTCGCAGTGTCCCTTACGACTTCTACCATTACGACCTGAGCATCGCCAAGCATGTGACCTGTCGGGAACGGGCACAGCAAGGCAGCTTGCACTGACGAGTGGTGTTCAGCAACAAATCACAGTTCTGTCTGAATACAGATGACTGCCAAATTCGAGTATGGAGACATCCTGGCCAGTACTGTGACTCACACTTCATTGTAAAGTGGCACACCGCCCCAACGAGAGGCGTTCTCGTGCAGCGTGCCATTTCCAACGATTCCTGCACCCAACTGATGGTGATTGAAGAAATGCTGATGCTGCTGCGACACGTCCAGGAGATTCTGCGACCATGTGTGTTTCCCTTCCTGGTGCAGCTTGACAACAGATTTTCCAGCAGGATAATTTCCGGCCTCACACAGACAACTCTTGTCCATTAAGAATGTTTGTGAGCACATTAGATGGAAACTTTTGCCAGTGGCAACTATGGCGGATTTGGAGGGTCCGTTGCGCCAGCTGTGGCATAATCATCCTCAGGAGAACATCCGACGTCTGTATGCCTCCATGCCTGACCATATTACCACCTGTCTCCGAGCTATAGGTGGTCCAACACCATAATAAGTGCATCCTGCAAGTGTTGGTCCACTGCAATACATACTTGGTGTTAAAAATATTTTGATATTTTCTGAATATATACTACCATTGCGCCGAGAGTCCTAGTTTCCAGAATATTCTTGCGCATCCTCTAAACTCTTCAGCTTCTCCAGCAAGAGAGAGGAGGAGGGGCTGTGACACCAGCCAGGTTGCCACTGTCAATAATTCCCCCGGTGAGCAGGTCTGCCTGGGGGGGAGGGGAGGATCGAGATGGTGCACCCCCCTCACAGCCGGACTGCGGGAGCTCACACCTCATGCGTCAGTCTGCGTGTAACAATTTTTCAAATGAAACCGAAGCTTTCAGCTTTGTTGTTTATACTGCACACAAACACCACTTTCCAAAACCCTAAGTTACTGAAACTCTGATTTCAACTGAATGGTATAAACATACTTAAGGTATAAACATACTTAAGGTCACGTCTCGTCTGTTATGTAAAAGGATTGACGATGGAGGCGAGGAGAAGCCTGGAAGTGAAGAAGCAAGGTTCTACTGTAAATATAAATTTTAATATCATCTTAAAATGTAGAGCTGCTACTTTTCATATACAGCTGTTAGCAATATTCTCGAGATGAGAGTCTGTGGTTCTGTCAAAAAACATGTACATTAGGGTGGGCTGAAAAAAACTAACTTACAACTTTAAAATTCTAATAGTATGAAAAAGTTGCACTTTTGTATCCTGAATATGGGGAAAAAATAAAAAAAATTGTAGGTGTAGTTTATATTAAGTCAATGAGTTTCTAAAAGCATGGAAATGCTTAAGGTTAGATAAATAATAATGACAAAAATCTAAAAAAGATTCTTACACTACATTTTTAGTTCACGCATAAGGCCTAAATTTTGCAAAAATTGCTAAAAAAATTTTAGTATTTTTTTGGCAGTGGATAAAGGTTTGGGAAAGATTTAATTATTGTTTAATAGTGAGTAACAGTTGTAACTAATGTTCTTATTAATAAAATGAGGCATGGAAGTCATAATTTTTAGAGGAATTTTTCTTTAACATTCAAACTTTATCTAACAAGCATTATTTGTGTCCGACGCTCTTTGCTCTTTCACAAATAAATTACTGAAATGATCTAGAACTCAACACGTGGAGATGGCTGCACTTCGAGTTCCACCCACGCACTTCCCAACCATCCAAAACAAGGTTATTTGCAGTACATGATCAATCTTAGAAAATAGGCATGGCCTTGAAATCTGATATCTGGCCAAATTTTGGCATTGCAGATCTTGAGAACAAATTTGCTCTTATATACCTATCTCTGATGTCTTGTCCACATACTTTTCCCACAGATTTTGTAACAAGTTTGGCACATCTTTCCTCAGCTTGTGTTAGAGAGGGAAAGTTTGGAGATTCAAACTCAGATAACTCTTTACTTTCTAGAAATAACAAAATACTTTCTGTTGGCACACATTCCATCATTGGTGGAGAGGACAGTTACATTTTGTCCAGTCAATCAGTTCTGTGTGAGACTTCAAAAATTTATTGAGGGTGGAAGGAAACATCTCACAATTTAATTTTCTGACTGTTAGTTTCTATTTTTCAGTACTGACCTGTAGGCTAATTTCATTGTGTGTGGCAATTCATTCACTGTCATATTTTCAGGATGCGCTGAGAAATCATTCCTAATTATTGAACGTATAATTTCCAGCATATCTTCTGGCAAATGTCTTGTATTAACAACCTTAAATACAGGGCCATATTTCACAGATTAATACTTCTTAATGTCGAACTATACTGGCGCATACGTTTTCACAGTGTAACTGGTAAGTATCCCAAGTTCATTAGAAGGATTATTTTGGGAAACAAAGAACCGTAAGACTTGGTTTGCACATGTCAACCACCGAGAATAACTGAGAGGTCCTGGATCTTTTACAGCAAGATGTGGTGCACACACTCCTGTCTTGACTGCCCGGACAATGTCCAGTAAATACTGGTGGTCCTTTTTTAGATCAGTTTTTGTGAGATTGTTTTCTTCAGAATCAATTGTTCTGATATTAACGACACGTAATTTCTCACACACAACTGACTAGTTATTTTCCCGATTTCCCCAGAGAATGATGCTAGGACTGTTGTCTCACCATCTAAATAAGTAAGCAAATGAACCATTGCAATCGCCACTGAATTTACATCCTTGCGAATCACACCATTTTTCCATTCAGTGTTTGTAGATGTACCATTGCAACCAAATGCTTGTAGTTGGATTATGTCAAAATTGATATTTTCTAAATACTTAATGCTGCACTTAGCTATTTTACTTCCAGGACCATTTCCCGGTGTCACATGGCCGACATACTGTCTACCAGACTCTTGAATCAAACCGATATGCTCCTCCTTCAGTAATCAACGTTACATTTTGGTTCCAATTTTTTCTTGAACAGTTATCTTTTACACCATCAAAGTGTATGCCCTTTGCTACTTTAACATATTGAATGTATTGTACAGCCTCTCGGGCCTTCTGTTTTTCTTGCTTGATCTTGTTTTTGTCAATTACTAGTGATGAATCTTTTTTTTCAGTAATTAGTCCAAGATCTGGCAAAACATTAGAAGCAATAGCAGCTGTAGCTCAATCAGAAACACCAAATTTGTCACTCATTATGGCAGTTTCTCATTTGAGATGTAGACAGAACTGAAATAGGCTCATTATTTTCATTCTTTCTTTTCCATTTCAATTAGACCTACTACCAATGTTGAAAATACACTCGCGTAAAGGAGTTGCATAATGAAGAGTCATTGGTCACATCACTATATGCACTACNCATTATTTTCATTCTTTCTTTTCCATTTCAATTAGACCTACTACCAATGTCTCATAAACTCACTCACTAACACAACAATGTTATCACACAGCAAGCAGAGTATAAACAGAGGTACTTGATCTGCGCACTGCGACAGTGCGGACGCTCTTGCCACGACAGGTTGGTGGCATGGCGAGATGTTACACTCTCTCAGTAGACTATAGCAAAGTCAAAATAACTTTAACATGAATGTTCTCTTACTTTCTAGGTTTAGGTATACTAATATTGTATAATAGTCATATATGTTCTTTTTAGCATATTTATTATAAATGTTTGTAAATCTGTGAAAAAAAAAAATTTCCAGCATTCCTTCAAAATTTAGGCATTATGCGCAAACTGAAAATATAATGTAAGAATTTTTTTATTGTTAAGTAGCTAACCTTTGGAATTTCCATATTATTAGACACTCATAGACTTAATATTTAAAAAATGAAAAATTATGTAACATGTGGTTTTTCATTAGTTTTCTTAAACTTTGGGCCCTATGTGCGAACTAAACACAAGACCTACAAATTTTTAAATTATTTTTTCCCATATTCCGGATACAAAAAGTGCAACTTTTCCACACTATTAAAATTTTAAAGTCGTAAGTTGGTTTTTTTTCAGCCCACCCTAATATACAGTGTTACAAAGAAGTTTTATAAAAACTTATCAAAAGTGTTCAATTGACTACTATATCTAATACTTATTTTCACCCATAAACTCAAGCAATTGCAGACAAATATGACATAATTATTTGCACACAAATAATTTTACTTCAGAAAGTAACTGTTCCCAAAATGAAATTACCTTTCTCGTTGAATGCACCTTTCTTAATAAGATCTTCAAAGTCTCTCAGCCTAAAGTCCTCGCGCTTCTTCCCACTTTCCCATAACTCAATATGTTTTCTTGTTATTAAATGACCTCCAGTATTAGAAATGAAGATGAACACTGCTTTCCTGAAAATAAAAGAAATTTATGCATTGCTGCTGACAGTATTAATTACATTAGATTAAACTACACAAAAAAACACAACACTTACAATGATGTGATTTACTGTACAAATAAATTAAATAAAGTGTATTACTGTACATATATTAATGTGACAATAGTTAATAAACAGATTACAACAAAAATAATTTGAAATCAATAGAAAATGTACAACAGGTTTATGTTTTTACTCAAATCTAATAATACTGTAGTGATTAATTATGATCTCGGTACCAAGAATATTTACAAACAACATGCAGTTAAAAAAAAAAAAACTTGTTGCTGAAATATTTAATTTTCACATTTCTACTGATTATCCAAAAATGGTTTTAAAAAATTAATGTACAGTGACCAGCAGTTATCTAAGCAAGTTTCAGTGCGGGAAAGCGGCTAGGGAGTCACCGGAGAAAGGTGGAAATAAGGGGAGGAAAAGGGCTGCGTATGCAGCCGACAGCAGTTTACTGGCTGTTCTAAAAACATTAGTAGCAGATAATGTACGAGACTGAAGATGGAAGGGAATGGTAACCCTCGCAGAGATGCAGCAAAGTCATTCACAGCAGAGAACGGGAAATAATAAAGACTCCGATACTGATGACGTTTTACCATGGTTCGTCTTTAGTACAATTAATTTTTGGAGGGGAAAGGGGGATTTGAAATTTAATACTGTTGAAAGTCTATTTTTTTTAAGAACTGCTTAAGCATTTGCATATGGAACATGTTTACACACCAGCATTATAATGAAATTGAGACAGTGTTTGTAGAAGATATTAGGCCTACAGATTTTTGGTGTATCTTATCTATTTGCCTTTTAAATTATGAAGTGTTGTAGGATAAAAGGTTTTTTTTTACTAGAGCAGTACACTTTTTAATACTTTGGGTCCTATCGCATTCGGTAAATCCTGTCCACGACAATTGAAAGTATTACATTATTTTACGGTGTAAAGTGTAATGTATACATGAACAATATGTATCTATTTATTTGCCTACTTCATCTGCAACTGTATCACTATCAGTAGGAATAATAATATTCACAACTGTCTGCTCCAGTTTTAATGAATGTGAATGGTCGCCCAATGAAAAAAAAAAATGCTGACATTGTGCACATCAGTAAACAACACCCTGTCTTAAGGTCAATGATGCATCATTCCTGGCCACCAGCTTGCCTGCATCATTCCTTGCGACAAGCTTGCCTGTTGTCTTATGAAATTTGTGAGCTCCACCCCTTCTGTAAAAATAGCACCACGTTATTTTTTTTGTGTGAGAGAAATTCTCATACATGACCAATGATGGGTTTTTTAAGACGTTATTTACACTGCTGTTGTGTAAAAGCTTAATACTCTTTCATTTCTAATTACTATTATACTTTGTGCATTCCAATAGATGAAACTTATGGGAGATGAGCTAGTTTGTGCAAAATCAGCAGATTTTCCCAGTATGCACCAATGGGCTGACATCACTGTTAGGATAATTGTAAAATATATTCAGTCAACAGCACTTCTTTGTAAATATTGTTAAAGGCAGTTCACAGCAAAGTGAGCACTTTTGAGGTTCTGGTTACTTTTTTCTTCCAGCCATTTTTTATTTTTTAATTACCTTTTTAAATAAATATTTCAACGTAAGTAATAAACACAGTGTGTATATTCCACCTTACTCAGAAGACATCATCTAAGACTAAAATAAAATTTATTTATTGACCATAATTCCAAATGAGAAGGCTTTCAAAAGTGCTCACTTTACCATGAACAGCCTATATGAACTTTATATAGTACATAATATTATTATATCTAATGCCATTTGTTATGATTATTAATATTTACAGATTTTAGTTTATAGATAATTTGGTAATGTAGTTTAGCTGGAAGTCATATGCATTCCAGTACAGTAGGACCTCGTTAGTCCGTGACGCAGTAATTCTGGACGGTTTAAGAATTATTAGAAAAATTTGCACGTAAATTATTAATAGTCCACGCACCATTGTTTGCGACACAAGAGGCGGCAAGCGAGCTTTGCAAGCCAGTGCAGCCTCATATATTTATCACTCTTGGCTGGGAATAAATAATGGTGTGAGCAGAGTGAAAGATAATGGGCAGGGTGGGTCAAAACAGCCAATCTGGCTGTTGTGCAGCGGAGGAGGGGGAGTCAGCCCTCCTGGGAATTTCCGCCGGAAATTTAAGTGTTGTGTCGTCGCCAGTTTTTCTTGCACATTTGTTCATTGCACTCTGGAAAAAAAAACTGTGTTTGCAGTTTCTGAGCAATAGACGTCTGTCGCCATATGCTTAAATCCCACATCTTTACGAAACATCCCAGCCACCAGTAACTTGCTTTAAATTCTGCTACGGGAATATTTTTGTTCATTGCAATTTTTCTGGCTTCAAACAGAAGCATTTCTGTGGTGACAGAAAATCCATTATTCCTAGTAGCGAGCATGTGCTGAAACAGCTCTTCTTACAGTTCCAGGTATTTGCACTTTTTACCACACAAATCTTATTTTTTAGGCAATTTTTCCAATGCATTTCTTTCCCTGCACCAACGCCGTACATTTTTATCGTCGACGTCAAATTGTCGACCAGCTGCCCTTTTTCCATGTTACATAGGGACAGGAAAATTTTGTTGTTTTTAAGTGAAAAAGTAATATTTTGAAACCTAAAAAAAGTTGCTTTCATTTTGGTATTTTTATTTTACTTATGTTTTTAACTTTATAATATGTTCTGTAAAGATATGAAAGCATTCATAAAAATTAATAACGCAGTGTTCATAAAACAACAGTTTTAACAGACAAAAAGTAATTATTGATACAAGCCCTTGGTGATGTAGATATGGTATATTTTTGAGATTACAAACAGTGGAAACAAGAAGTTATGATAACTAATGAGCCTACTTTCCTCTACATGGATGCAAATAAATTTTAGTGAAGTTCTTAAAAGCGTAGAAGGTAAGTAGGTGTTGACATCTCAATGACAGCAATATCATTAGAGATGAAACCATAAACATGTGAAATAGTACCAAGACAATTAAAATACATAAGTGACACATGGGATTCAAATTCAGAAAAACTTGTAAAATTTAGCTAGCTTGTAACCAACTGCAACACGGAGGTAGAATTCGGAGCATCAACTTCAGATGTAATCAGTCTAATGTTATGAATGATAGGGTTCACTAACCTGAAATATTTACATGGCCATCATTTTGAAAATTAGTGTCTGAGCCACTAAAAAAATGTTAAGTTTACATGGCCTACCATAACGCTAGTTGTGTGAAAAATTTAGTGGAAATTGATTGATTGATCTCAGATATATGGCATAAAAACCATATTTTCTTAAACGGGGCCATCTTACAAAATTGCTTAAAAAGAAGGTTTGTACACAATATTTCTAATAGATACTGTCAGCATAAAAATTTTGATTGAAATTGTTAAATAGCTATGCTAATCATATCAAAATATAAATATATGTGGCCACCATTTTAAAAATAATTGTCTGACCACATTTAAATCATGTAACTATGGCCTTCTGTAGGTGTGCAAAATTTTGTGAAGTTAGTAGAATTATTCCAGAAATATGGCAAAATGTTCAATTTACTCACCTGACACTACTTTGAAAAAAAAAAACCAGCAAAAGAGGATCTATTTTACATAAATGATGTTTCTAATTAATACTGTTTGGGTAGAAAATTTGGTTGAATTTTGTTGAAATGTTTCATAGATATAACAAATTAATCAAAATTATTTATATAAACCCTATTAGAACATGCATGTCACACATGAAACATGTTAATTTACATACCCTACTGTAGCAATATTTGTGTGGAATTTTGGTATGAATTAGTTGATTAGTCCTCGAGATATGGCAAAAAAACTGCCATTGTTCATGAGAGGATTTTCATGAATGGAGGACAAAAAGTTTATGTAATAGCACATTCGAAGATTGTTATAGATACAATATACAAAGTTAAATTTAAATCTGTTACATAGTTTTGTAGATATATCACACTAAGCTAAAATGTTTGTATAGGTGCCATTCAGAAAATAAGAAACACTCTTCAAACACATCAATTAATATGGCCTACCACCGTACAGCTTCTTTGCCAAATTTGGAAGAAATTGGTTAATTGTTTCCCGAGATACCGCATAAAAACTTTATAGTTTCATGTGAGACTATCTTACAAAATAGCAGAGAAATAAGACTTTACATAGACAAATTTGATGGATATAACTGATACTGCTAGCAAACAAAGTTGTGAAGATTTTTTTTGTAGTTTCGTAGATAAAAACTAAATTGCTTAAAAAGCTAAATTGTTTAAATGGCTGCCATTTTGAAAACATGTGTGGCTGACTCTATAAAAGTTTATCAGTTTACATGGCTTGCCATAGTGCTCCTTGTTTGCCGTATTTGGTGGAATTTGGTGGTTCTTTCGCGATACCAAGCAATTTAAATTTGTCATGTGATACTATTTTACAAAATGACGGACAAGAGATTTTGTGTTAACACATTTGATGGTTGTAATATATACAGCCAGCATACATAGTTTCATTGGAATTAATTACATGGTTTCGATGATAAAACATATAAAACTAAAATAACTATATGTCCGCCATTTTGAAAAATGTCTAACATACCTAAAACATGTCAGTTAATATTAGTAGGAATCGGTCCATTGTTTCCCAATATATGACAAACCCTTTATTTATTCGTGTGGCACTCACTATCTTACAAAATGGGGGACAAAAAAGGCTCCATGTAGACACTTTTGATGTTTGTTTTATATACTTCCAGCATACAAAGTTAAGTTGGAATTTATAAATGGTTTCGAAGATATAGCATACTATGCTAAAATAGCTAGATAGCCGTCATTTTGAAAATAAGTGTCCGACACACTTGAAACCTATTTGTACATATCAACTGTCCCAGTACTACTTGTTTGCCAAATTTGGTAGCAATCTGTTATTTTTCCTGAGATATTACACAAATAATTTATTAATTCATCTAGCGCTATCCTACAAAATGGGTGACGAAAGTGGTTGTTGTTTGGCTTATATGACACTTGTAATAGTTACTGTCAGCATTCAAAATTTGGCTGAAATTGGTCAAACGCGGTATGGTATTTATACACCATTAAACCTAAAATATTTGTATGTGTCTGATAAAATTCTATTGCTTTTATTTACCTGGACTATCATAGTATTACTTAGTGCCAAATTTGGCAAAAATTGGTTGAGCAGTTTTCGATATATAATGTAAAAACTTTATTTTTCATGTGGTGCTATCTTATAATATGGTGGACCAACAACAATATTCATTTCTGAATTCAATGCATTGACCTTGCATTGTCAGCATACAAAATTTGGTTTACATCGGTTGAATGGTTTCAGAGATATAATAATCACCCTAAATTTTTAAATGGCCACCATTTTGAAAGTGCCAGGCATGGTCGAAAACTATAAAAGTCAGATGTCCTTACTTAGTACTATATGTGTACAGAGTTTGGTGAAATTCGGTTCACGTGTTCAAAAATTGAACACATACACATGCACAGACACACACACAGCATAGACAGAAAAGTGATCTCGTAAGCATTTCTTTTATTCAGAAGGTAGGCTAAAAATAGTATACAAAACATGATACTGTATTCTGCCTTCCTGAATAATATGGCAGAATATTCAAGTGTTTCTTGGCCGAGTCTTTACCTTTTGAAGAAGTGTGTTCGCCTCGGAGAACATGCAGACTTTTTAAAAAATATTTTCAACTTTTGCAATGCACCTAATGTAGCCAGGGATGCTCTTACACCTGGCTGTAACTTTCATTAAATTGCTTCCTCAAAAGCACAGTCTGGCATATCTAACTGAGATTACACGACAGAATGTTACATATTGAAAATATATTTTATGAAATTTTGTTTTGGCACCTGTGGACAAACAGATTTACGTTTATATGCCTAAATAAAAGAGCCTGCAAAAATACATATAAAAATTAATTTTTGGAAAACTATTTTTTTTTGTCTTTAAAAATGTGTGGTCTGATTATTTTCAAGCTCTGTACTCTAGGTCATCTTATTCTTTAATAGTTTTAATTTTGTAGTAGTATTATTTTTTGGCAAATAAAAGTCTATTATTTTGATAAAAGAAGTGCTATATTCGAGTAACAGTGTCCTATATCGGAGCAGAAAAGCCCGATACTCGAGGGGAAAAGCACGATGCTTGAGGAAACAAGCACGATGCTTGAGGAAACAAGCATGATGCTCGAGGAAACAAGCATGATGCTCGAGGAAATAAGCCAGATGCTCGAGAAGTCAAGCCCGATGCTCTAGGAAACAAGTCCCATACTCTGTGAAAACAAGTCCCATAATCAGTGGAAAAAAGTCCCATACTCAAGGAAACAAATCCCATATTCTAGGAAAATAGTAGCATAGTCACGGGAAAAAAAAAAATTTCCTGTACGAACAAGTATTTTTGGAATTTCCCTAATGCCTGTCTATCCATTTCACAAACACGCATTGTACCATTCCCTACCTGCTAGCAGCTCCTCTTTGTTCAATGGACGTGGAATACTGTGCTTTACAACAAACCTGTACACACACCCGTGTATCAATGGGAATCCAAATTCAGAGAAACGTATTATTCTCTTCTCTAGGTCACACTGTTGCTGATTTGTTAGGAAACCTTGTTTCCCAAATTTACACTCAAATGACTATAATTGCAAGAGGTTGCTCAGGGTTCTGAATGGGATACCCAACTTGCTTTATATATATATATACTTGTGATTTCCCTTTGATAGTAACTGTTCAGGTCTGTGTTCCATGAACAGTGCCTCCAGCTGAGTGTTGTCAACACCTGGCAAAGGTGACTCTAGGTCAAGCCAGGGAGCTGGGTAAGAGAATTGTGAGGGAAATATGCAAGAGAAGTGTTGCACGGCTGGCATATTACTTTGCACACTGTGAAAATAAAGAATGTTAACACAAATCCAGCAAAGCCAGTTTACAGTTAATTTCTTACAGGTTGATTCTCCACAGAGCTATCACTGGTCCTCTGCAAGGCCGGATCTCTTTTTGTTTCACCGACACTGGCTGACCAAGCACCGGTGCGGTACGGTATGCGCCAAGATAACACAACACTGTGTGTGCATAAGAACATGGTGTAACCTCCGCTTCGCACAACGCTCCGACCACGCACAAGTACCGAACGGTACATGGTAAGTCAATAACGTGCCAGGCCGTATGCTCATAAGAACACAATGTGACCTCAACAGCATAAACCACTCCCAGTACAGCATTTGCACAACAAGACCTCCCTACCTCACGCGTTTTGTAACAGTTTATTAGTGTGCAAGATCCTTATGTCTAGCTCTGAGAAAACATTCAGGTTTAGCTTTCAAAATAAATTGCACTGAGCACTTCAACATTTTCTTGCTTCAAGCGATGAGACTGATCTGTTAGAATGTGTTATAGTTGGAAAAAACCTCTTGCAGTATACATTAGCATGTGGCAGCCACACAGACTGTAAAGCAGCACGCACAAAGTCAGAATGATGCACTGGAACTGCCATGAGGAGTGAAACAATGTCCACAGTTTCACCTTCACTCAACTTGTTTTGTACTCAAAACTGAAGTTCCTTGTAGCCCTGCAGTAAAACCTTTCACTGAGCATTGAGAACAAGAACGATTTTTGCAATTTTATGCTGAGTTAAGGGAAGATGGTTGTCAGCACAATTTCTGATAGATCAAAAAGCAGAAATATGTTGGATAAAAATTATGAGAAGAATCACCTGCCTTTAATGAAAAGAGGTTTTTGATGCATGAGATGCTGAGGTAGATGAGATGTCTTTCTTGAAAACACCTTTTTCACAAACATTCAAGCTCTCATTTATTTTGTTTCCAAAGCTGCAAGACTTGCTCTAATTTGCAGATTTCACCACTGAGTGTGTGGTTGCAAGGATAAGATGACCCCTCCCCTCCAGCTTCTTTATTAAATCTAAAATAGCCCCACACACTTCTTTCACAAAACCTGTCTGGATGTTCACACACTAAACATCATCTCTTGATGCACTGGTGAAGTATTTTATTCCAGTGTTGCTGACATTCAAAATTTCATCACTGGTCAAAAATTCTAAAAGTGCATCAAGATTATCAGTAAGGTAGGAGACAGAGCTATACCAGGAAGACCACATTGACAGCACCGGTATTGGAAAAAGGGGGACATCTTCACCTGGGTATGATCTTTGAATGGATAGTGCAATGGGGGTGAATGACTACATGGAGATTTTTGGGTATTCTCGCCATTACGATGCAGTTGTCTGTGATGGAAAAACAGGACTCCAAAACAGACAGAATGCCACGTTTCGGGAACTGCTATCTGTTTCCGTCTTCAGGCAACGACACACAGGGTCCCAGAGCACAAGTGCGACTGACGAGGATACCGGAAAAAACATGGGTTTATATAGTTTTTGACCACTTTTTTTTATGTTTTTCGATTACAGACATCTCTATCGCAAGGGCAAATGTCCAAAAATCTCCATCTAGTCATTCACCTGGGTACTTCTTATCCAGGAACTGCCTAAAAAAATACTTTCCCTTGTGTGTGTTTAGCTTTACCTTTACAACAGCCTTCTGCAGTTCAGAGAGGTGTTTGCCAAGCTCATTTAATACTAAATTAAGTTTGTGAGCCCAGCACTGCACAACAAGTACATGGTCAGCATAATGTCNATCTCCATCTAGTCATTCACCTGGGTACTTCTTATCCAGGAACTGCCTAAAAAAATACTTTCCCTTGTGTGTGTTTATAAATGCAGCTTTACCTTTACAACAGCCTTCTGCAGTTCAGAGAGGTGTTTGCCAAGCTCATTTAATACTAAATTAAGTTTGTGAGCCCAGCACTGCACAACAAGTACATGGTCAGCATAATGTATTTTAATGTGTCCAAACACTTGGCCATGTATCTGGCAGAGTCAGAAAAAAGGGCTAACACATTGTGAAAGTCAATACTATACTTTTTTAGGGAAATTTAAAACAGCCCTTAGCCCCTGGAACAGCTTTTGCATTATCTTTTTCCAAAGTATGAACATCTCCAACAACAATTCTAGTTTTGTTACTGCTTTCAATTATTTTAAATAGCACAACAAATATGCATTTGCCTCATGTGTCTGTTGTTTCACCACAGAGAACAGTTAACTGCTTGTCTTTCCCTTTCTCTCTTACTAGATCTTCCCTGTCTTGCTGGATTGAGGGAAGATGCTTTTTTTTTTTAAAACCTTAAGACAAAGGATATTACCAGCACCTGAAATAAAATAATAATGGTGTGCTAACAATTTGTGTACGTTCTGGCTTGAAACTAAATTTTGGCAATTATTTCAATAATATTTAATCAAATGGAATGATAAAACATGCACTATGACCATGGATTAAATTAGCCTTAAAACAACTGTTACAATATTTAGCAATTAAGCCTATTCTTGTAGGTTGAAAGAAGTTATTTATTCATACAGCTATTATTTACAGCATTAATCTATCTATCTCCACTATTACTCTTTTAATTTCTCAGTGAGCGCAGTTGAGCTTTTAACATTGTCACACTGCAGTACAAATGGACTAATCAACATAATAAAATAAAACAAAACTACAGTCGATTTATAAAAAAAAAAACCACATACATTATATTTAAACAACTTACCTTTATTAAACTCATTCATAAAATCTTTCACTTGAGCATTTTCTAATTTTTATAGAGATACATTCACTCTCAGAAATGTCTCAGTCACCCATTTAACGAGGTATTCAGCAGTTTCTTTCTGTCAACGCTACTGAAGCACATAGTGATCAATGTCTGTAGTTTTGGTTCTGGGTATGCTTCACTCATGGCAGCGATGTGCTTGGCACATTTGAGATGCTTATCTACAGTGTCTTTACGTTCCCACGCAACGTGAAACTTGCAAAATTTGCACATTATGGCGCAGTTATGTTACGGTAGAACACGTCAACCACAATAGTGACTGCGATAATAATATGGCAACATGGAATTATGTATTTTATTTAACGCGAAAGAAGCTGATGCAAACCAGTAGTACTATCTTTGTTTGTATCACTGTAACCATTCGATTTCGATATATCACTCTAGCAAGATGCAAGGAACTTAATTACTGACTTTCCTTACATCTTTGTTCCTTATACACTCCTCTCATGTGAACCTTCTTTTTTTTTCCTTTGGTGTTTGTTTCATGATCAGCAATGTGAATGCCACATGTCTTATCATTCTGTGTTTCTTTTTGATGATGTTTTCATAATTATGTGCAATAGCAAAACGGTAAAAAAAATTGTGGTGTCAGTATAAATATATATATATATATAATGGGCCAGTCGTGGAATAAACTGTCAGTTCAAGATAATTACATTATTAGTAGCGTGTAAGTTTCGCAAATTGTTCGTGAGACATCAATATTTCACATTTTGGCATGACATTTGCATAAATTCGTGAATAATTCGTGACCACGATAAATTCCTTTCCCTACTGATGAGGAACACTGCCTCACAACAGTGACATACAGCACAGCATCTGCACCATTTCTTTCCACAAGGTGCCTTGATCAGTTAGCATTAGATGGAGCAAAACTATTCCTAAGAGCAGCAGAAATACTCAAAGGAGACTTTTTTGTCGATGACTGCACGACTGGTGCAGATACAGTTGAAAAAGCCTTCACTAACAAGACCAGTTGATAACCCTACTCAGCAGTGGTGGTTTCCAACTCCGTAAGTGATAATTAAATCAACATACACTACTGGAGGCTATCCCTCAAACTAGGCAGGAAACTCAACATTCTCTCAGTTTGAACAGCAATGATAATCTGAAAGTATTAGGGCTTTTATGGCACCCCACAAAAGATCAGTTACAAATTGCTGGTTGTGTCAAATTGGTACCTTATTCACACATATTTACTAAGAGGAATGAGTTAGTAGCAATTTTGTCAATCTTTGACCCACTGGGCTTAATCAGCCCTATTGTATCATCACGTAAAATTATTCTCCAGAAACTTTAGCAAGATAGGTTAGAATGGGGTCAGGAACTTCCACCAAATTTAAGACTCCTGTGGGAAAATCTTTACACAGTTACCTCACACTCAAGATATACGTATCACTACACAGTACTCAACAAGAGTAACTGTGAAGAAATTCAACTTCATGGCTAGCTAGGGGCATTAAAAAATTTGCATTTGCGATGAAACAAATTTTGAAGCAAATGTTTGTGTTTTAAAACGAATAACCTTGATTTTTAACTTTTCATGATAATACTACAAAAAAGTTTGGGAAAACTCCCTTTTGGCAGCAAATAGTGGCGTATCAGTTTGATTGCAAGTTTTCATTCCACAAATTCCCAAGCGTGAAATGGTTATATTAATTAAATAAGTGAATAAATAAACTGAGAAAGTAGGTTATAACCTCGCTTTTGCTAGGAAATCATCCGTGCCGAGGAATATCCCATGGTATTTTCCTCACCAGAAATGATATGTGCTTTCATTATATTTGAAAACATTGCTCAGCCTCGAATCATGTGCATAACGTAAACAACAGAAAAAATCCATACAGATCGTTCAACACTGCTGTTAGTAACTGTTGAAATTTTCGGCGGTAACGACTATTGATAAGGGCACTGCGAAAGATCACTGGTGGTCATATTGCAACATAGTGTGCCTGCGATGAACTCTTTTGGAAGCTTCTACAATTGTAAATTGACATATTTTGTTGATGCATCTTTAAATTTTGTATTCCACCTGTTCCGGTTTGGGCTGATATCACATCTGGTGTTTGGGTGCAGTTAGTTTTGTGTGAATATTTGGGCACTTTGTAATACATAATTTTCTTTTTAAAATGCTGAAACACGCTGTTACTGCTAAGCAACGTGCGGCACAATTTTCAAAACATGGTCTTTATGCAAGTGATGATAAACTATATTTTGTAAATTTTGCAATGCGTTGGTAACTAGGGACTGTGTAGACTCATGCGTAAAGCACATTAAAAGTGAAATACGCAAAAAAATATCAACCAAAAATTTAAAGTTCAAGTTTATAGTCTTTATGTCTCATTTTATAAACTGTTAAGTGTTATTTTCATATGGTTTTATTTGTATTTACATACTTAAATGATAACCAAAACTAACACTGCTTTCATAAAAAATAACCCCAATTTTTAAGAATAATAACCTCAAATTCTGTATAAAAATAAACACCCAAAGTGCATGCCCCTATTCCTGGCTTCTCTGATGCTCACAGAGGGCATATACGGGGCCTGCGTATATGTGTTCCTCTAAAAAGCATTGCAAAACTGTCAATTTGCTATGCTCGAAATCCAAGGTTGCACCTTTAAAAAGAGTATCACTTCCTAGACTTAAACTCTGTGCTGCTCTTCTGTTTGCAAAATGGTCAAACATGTAATGGATGCGTTGAAATTTAGACTCTATGAGATTCATCTCCAGACAGATTCCACTTTAGTGTTGGCATGGATTTCGGCCTCTCCCAAAAAATGGCAACAGAGTTGCTGAAATACAAGATCTAACTACTGTCTCTTAACAACACCGCTGACAACATATCCAGGGGAGCTAACCCAAAGACAATTATTACAAATAAACTATGGTAGATTGGTCCATCATGGTTGCACCAGCATTCAGAAACATGGCCAACATCAGTTCCAAACAATTTAAATGACATTCACAAAGTAAGAAGGGATGCTAACCGTTTTGAAACCATTCACTATCAGGAAGGAATCATCCAAAGATTCTCGCCATGCTGTGACTGCAACAAGTTCTATATCTTTATCTAAGATTTGCACCAAATTCAAGCGTACATTCTGTAGAAAGAATTTTTGGTCTTCCTGAACCATGTGAGCTACAAGAAATTCCTCACTGATACACAGGGGATGCAACAGAACAAGGAGTATCCTGACAAAATCTGAATGGCAGGTCAGCCAATCAATAGGTCCAGTAAGCTAAGGTCAGTGAATCCATTTCTGTGCAGAGGACTGTTACATGTAGGAGATCGACTGCAACAATCTCAACTCCCACAAGATCAGAAACATCACATCATATTGTCTCCAAAGGGTCATCTTACAAAACTAATAATTGAACACAAACACTGATGCATGTTGCATGCAGGAAATCAACTACTGATTTTATTACTTCAACAATCATCCTGGTTTATCAACACAAAGCACACTGGTAGATTCTACACAGCTGCATCAATTGCCAAAAGCTCAGTACGGTTGCACAACAGCTAATGGGTCAACTTCCCATTCAAAGCTGCACAGCCGTTTCTAAACTGTGGTGGTGTTTATGCTGGACCACTGCACATTAAATCCGAACTGTGTCAAAGTAGAGCGATTATCAAATGCTATGTCGCTACCTTTGTGTGTCTGGCCACACGGGCTGTTCATCTAGAGGTGATCTCTGACCTTACAAGCTAGGCATTTATTGCAGCACTATAGAGGTTTACTGCACGCAGGGGCAGATGTGCTCACATATATTCTAACAATGGGACAAACTTCACAGGAACTGAGAGAACTTAAAACATTGTTTACCTCAAAACAACACTGTGAGTCTCAACCATTTCACTATAGTTGAACGTATGCAATGGTACTTTATTCAACCACAAGCCCCACACTTTGAAGGGCTTTGGGAGGCTGCAGTGAAGTCTCTGAAATATAATTTACAATGTGTCATGAGCAATGCACTTTTAACTCTTGAAGAGCTAGTTACACTTTCTACTCAAATTCAGAGATGTCTAAATTCAAGACCACTGACTTCAATGTCCAACGATCCCAATTATGCCCCACCTATCACCCAGGTCACTTTATCATTGGACGTCTAATCACTGCCATCCCTGAACCTAACCTCTCCCATGAAAGGTTTGGTCTTCTGTCGAGGTGGCAGCACATGTCAACTTCAACATTTTTGGACCAGGTGGTCTGAAACCAGCAAGAAAATCAAACCTGGACTTGTGGTTGTCATCAAGGAAGATAACAATCCTCCACTAACCTGGAAGATGGGCATCGAGTATTGCAACCATGGCAATAATGATCTTGTCAGAACTGCAACTGTTTGTACACTTAAGGGAATCTGAAACATTCCATAAGCAAACTATGTCCCTTATCAGTTCACATTGATAAGACTGAAAACCATGAACCAATTGTGGAAAGTGTTCATTTTGTTATTGCAGCATATGTTTAGTAATTATGTATGTTGGAAAAGAGATTACTCCCTTTTTTTTGCCAGATGACATGTTCGGGCCAGTTTTCCATGAACAGTGCCTCCAGCTTACTGCTATCAACATCTGGCAAGGGCGAGACTAGGTCAGTCAGGGAATTGGGGAAGAAATGCGAAACAGGTATGCGAGAAAAGGGTCGCACGGCTGGCGTGTCGTCTTGTGTAAGCTGTTCATGATAAAGTGAGCACTTTTGAGATCCTAGTTACTTTCTTACTATCAGCAATTTTTTATCCTTCCACCACTTTTTAAAATAAATATTGTCATGTAAGTAATAAACACAGTGTATACATTTCACCAGACTCGAAAGAGAACGTCTAAGACTACAATAAAATATATTAGGAGACTATTATTCCACATGAGAGGGCTTCAAAAGTGCTCACTTTACTGTGAATCACTGTGGAAATAAAGAATATGGAACAGGAATCTGGCCGAGCCAGTTTACAGTTAATTTCATACATGTTGGTTCTCCACAGAGTTATCAGCAACCTCACAGCTTCTTGCATCGTACATAGACTGATCCCACTTTACTCAGACCTTGGCATTTCTTACCCATTCCCCCTCCCCCTAATAATTTGGAACAATAAGTAACTCTGTTTTAACTAAAAATATGTGTATTTTCTGTGCTCCTCCCAAAAAACCCTGTAGGCTGTGACAAACATTTCCGTGATATTCTTTTTATTAAAAAAAAATAAAATAAAATTAGGCCGTGCTTATTGCAAAATATTTCCTTGAAAAACTTTTAATTTATTTTCATTAAAATAAAACTTGAACAAATTGGTGGTTGGCAGTCCAAAGTGATTTTTAGGATTAAAATTCGGACCCGTGAAGTGTAATGTACTTTAAATCTATGGTAGGTAACAAGACCTATTTCTCTGTTCAGTGGGCCTTTTCCCTGTTAGCATAGTGGGCCTTATTTTCTGATAGCACAACATTTTTATTTTACTTACAAGATGAATAATTTGAAACCAACTTTCAGTACATAAATGTTGCCTATTAAATAAACTATTAATTTATATTGTACAGAAATGTATTAAGAATAAATAACATGGAAGGCAGTGCTTTTTATGAGGATGAAAGTTATCAAATGAAGGTAACACTCATTCACCAATTCTTTTAAGCATGCTCCTCTGAACACAATGGAGGCTACGAGTTTGATGCTGTTGGTACTAGACTACACCTTTAGTAGCTTGTGCAGTTAGCAACCAGGGTTTTTGCCAGATACAATTTAAATATGGATGGGTTGGTTTTATCATTCATTATCTATCTGTTCGATACAGGTTCCTAAAAATCTGATGATATATTTTTTTTCCTGCCGCGAGTATAAGTATCTGATAACGTTTTGTAATAGCTTCAGATTTTCTTTTTATATTAAGTAGCTAAACTGCTAAACACATGACAATGATTTTTATTCACGCCTAACAATTTTGCATAAGTTTACTAACTAGTAGAAGGTGCTGTAATTATTCAGTTGAGGGGCTTTTCGGTAAAAAAAAAAACCCAAAAAGTGGTATATTTTTACTCTACTAATTATGCAGAACACGAATATACTAGGATCATTAACGTATAACTAATTTCGTAATATGTGCCCACCTAACCTAACAGAACCTAACTCCACAATGAGTGAATCACTATTTTACATATTTAAACTAACCTAGGATTGTAGGGTGTTAATGTAGGTTATTGGGTTTTAAACTAACCTAGGATTGTAGGGTTTTACACTAACCTATGATTGTAGGGTTTTACACTAACGTAGGATTGTAGGGTTTTACACTAAACTACGAATTTAGGATTTTAGGGATTTAAAGGAACCGTAAAACACACCAAAAGAATATTAATTAACTCACCCAAGTAGGTATAATTCCTCTGTCAACGGCTAATTCAACCTTACCTCACTCGGCGAAACACTATGTTCCACTAAAACTCCACATACGCGAATATTACGCACTGAAGTACTTGTTCATAGCCGAATATTACGCACTAACACTCGTTCATAGGCAAATATAATGCACAGAAACACTTGCTCTTGCTTTCTCCATTTTAAATTCGCCGGATTAGGACGACAAGAATCATGCCGGCAAATGCGCAATGGCTACTGGCCTGCTTAAAAATCGACCGTTAAAATGCCCGTAATGACATCCATGGCCGCTAGGTAGCGTCAGATCAGCAATGCGCTGCCATTAATAATGGCGATCGACGTAAACAGACCAGCCAGACTGCTCATACATTTTGCAATTTTTTTTAATTTTTTTAGACATGTTCTACTTATTTTAACATGACCCCCTCCTAAATATGAACAAGGTAAGCTGTGCAGAACCCATTAATGCTACTTTTGTTGGTCTAGGACGTTTCGTTCAGAAAAGCCCCTAAACTGCATAATTATCAAAGGTGCTTTATCCAGTAATACAGCACACAATAAATCAGTAAAATAGTTTTTTTTTTTTTATTTTACTTGATAATTAACTAGACTATATTATTTTTAAAACATTTCTTTTTTGCTAATTGAACGTAAGCTCTGGCAAAATGTTAATAATTTTAACGCATGCATATATCACATAACCTCTAAAATAATTATTTATGTTCATGGCTGCAAGAGATATAGCACCAAGTTGCAACAAACATCTTGTTATGGTTCCACAGTTCAGCGCTGTGAGCACTTCATTTACCGTTGTAAGCCATAGTGTTGTCCATTTTGTGCATTTTGCACATAACAGTTGCATAAAACATCTGTGGACAGTTATTACTTTGTTTACATATGAGAAAATAAAGGATTGAAAACAATAAAATTGTGTCATTCTGATAGAATTTCAAGATGTTAACCAATGTTTAAACGCAAAAATATTACGTAGTAACGATACATAAAAATGGACAGAAGCACAAGTACTCAGAGTCTAGTACTTGTCAATAGGCATACACACAAAGGACAACACTTTTCTGACTTTTCCCTGTTTCCCTGTGGGTAGACATCCAGTATATCTACATCTTTTGGTCCAGTCAATTCATTTTCTGGTTTCCAACTTCCTTTACCCGCTTTACCTACTGTGTGCTACCTACCCGAGTATTTCCACAATCACACATAACCACCGCAAACTAGTGTCAAATTACATACACATTGAACGATGCTCCTGCCTCTTGCCACAGTTTGGTGTTCTGGTTGCTGGCTGGTAATGCTGCCCTTCTGGTCATCACCATGGCATGGGGAGAGAGAACCTTTCCTGGGTTCTTAGGCTCAAGTAGAGAAAACATTTGAGGTCAGCACGGAACTCAGACTTCGAGCTGGTAGCGCCACTCATCTAAGTCAAGGCCTTAGATGGAGAATACTCTAAATCCAAAGGGAAGCTGAGCTCTGTAAGCTGTAACGTCGCTCACTCAACTGTCCCTGAGGAGAAGCAGGGAACCCTTTCCACGAGTCACTATACGCTCAAGCACCTTCAATCGTGGGGTGTACATCCCAACAGGTAGTGTTGCAACAGAAGCCACATGTCTGATAAAGGATTCCAGCAGGGATTTACCCCACAGCACTGACACCAGGGAGAGTAATTTCCTCCCTGGGCAGACCATGCCAGCTACTTCCAACCCAGCGCTACGGCAACTCAGGGATTTAAAAAAACCTGTTTTTTTAAAGCCCAACCCACTTGGGTTTTATAAAAAATTCAGGTTTTTTAAAGGGTTTTATCTGGCTTTTTATGAAAAAAAAAAAACAGGCTACATATAAACATGTATATGCTAAATATTTGTTTTGAGTATGTTTACCTGGACACTTATATTTTACCTTATTTAATCAAATTTTATACATGGTAAATAAATATTGGAAAACTTTTTTTTTTATTTCTGCTAAATAATGTGTGAAGTAAAAAAGTGATAATATAGCAGTTTATGTAATGTAGCTAGTATTATACACAACATGTACACTATGTTATATTATAACAATCGATATAACAACTATCATGTTTTTTATATTGTCAAATACCACCACAACCTGCAATTGTGTTGTGTTTTTGAAAAACTCTTTTCATAAGTTGTGTAAATAGAATATCTGTGCATACAAAAACTTGACATTTATTGGTTTGCACACATTTGTTTTTACTGACAATCACAAGTATAAATAATTACGAGCGTGCTAAAGAGGCAGTGAGAGGAATAGAAGTGTTGCCTATAGAAACAAAAATGTATTCCTTATCACTGCAACACATCAGTCAAAAAAAAGGAATATATTAAAATAAATGCTTAACAAATAATACAAGTGCCAGAAATTCATACTGCATCAGCCTTCATTCTCACAGATATCAGAAAGTGTACACTTGGTCATTTTTAAATGGTATTCCAATAACACACTACACGGTAGTCCGTTACATGCAATAAATAGGTAGACAAAATGAACATTACACATTAATATTTCAGTTAATCTAAACTACTGACAAAGATTTTCTCGTAAATTATTATACACTTTAACTAGTTTTTTTGCTTTATCAACTCCTAAACTCATAGAAGCAGGATAACAGTCAGGATCACTTATCTTGAAGGCAGGAATTCAGGATGGTGTTCAACTAACCACATTTCTGCAAAATGTTCTTACTCTTCAATTAAATGTTACCCTCTAAATTTTGGATCCATAAGGTTTGTGAGGATATGTGGTGGTTGGATTGTCTGTTGAAATCTTCTCTTTAAGTGGTGATAGTAAGGCTCCAGAACATCAGAAAATAGTAGGTTGAGCCATATTTAAACTGCACCTGAAATACATGTTGTTTCTGAAGTTTGTCCAGTGCATTTGCAACTACATGTAACTGCTCAAGATACACTGCTTCGTGGTAGATACCCAGGTGATCTTTGCAACATTTGGATTAAAGTCTTGGGCATGTTCAAGGGCGATTTCCCTGTACCTATGATAATTTGTCACAAATGATTTTACACAGCCAGGGTGAGAGTTCCATCGTGTTTCATTTGGCAACTGTAGCATCGCATAATATTTCTCCAGAAGCCACCCATGTACTTGATGAACATTTCGAAAATACTTTAGCACTTCCACAATATGATGTGCCATAACTGTTTTAGAAGAAACACCTTTCACAACTAAATTCAAAATATGTGCTGAACAGCCATAGGTGAACAGATCTGGATGTTTTTCTTTCAAAATTTCCCACATTTTGCCCATTTTATTCTCATTATCAGTAACTACTGCAAAGATGCTGCTGTGTAAGTTTTGTTGGCATTCTTTCATTGCTGCACAATGCTCAGACATTTTTTTCTGTGAACCTGCATCATAAGACTTTAAGAAGGTAACTTTTTGTTGAGCAGAATCATCATCCAAAAGCTTCCCACCGATATCTTTTGCTGATGGTGATTTGTATCCCGGTCTTAATATCTGGATCATTTCCTTGAAGTTAGTTAACTTGAGCAACATTGAAAGGTACATTCGCAGCATAGAAAAACATTGACACTGCCTTGTCAAGGTTTCTTTTTTGCTGTTCAGTTGTCCTGAGCACATAATTACTGATTAAATGTTGCTTTCTGTTAGTGGATGAGGAAGTGCTATGTATTGGATTTGGACAGGCTGATGCACAAATATATGTGGAAGAGGATCTACTCAATTTGGTATAGGAAGGCTGTGCTGCTGCTAGCAGTTGATGTTCCACATTTTCTTCACTTCCACTCTCCTGTACCTTTTTAGCTGAACATTTCTGTAGGTGAATTCTAATCCTTTCTATCTTGCAACTTATCACAATGTTTACTTCTACATTTTGAATCACCATAGATTTTTGTTACTTCTCTCCACTCATTTGCCAACATACATACACTCCCATACACTTTTGGCATTTTTCATTTGATGTTTTCCTGGAATCTCAGATATTTTAAAATTTCTTTTACTACAGTTTTTAAAATGTTGCTATTCATACACCACACTTAATATATTGATTGCAAACATAATATAGTTTAATTTATTTAATGAACTGTAAACTTTTTCAGTTACAAAGTAACACCACTACACGTCCCAGTCAAGCTATGACAATTCCTTGAAATAAACTTAATAATCCATCATTTAGCAACACCAAAACTTTCAATACCTGTATCAACTCTTCTAACACTTTGTTAGAAAACAGTTTGTAGGTAGCTGTCACATTACTGTGTATCTAACCAGATAACTCATGAACAGAGACTAGAGTGGGAATTCCCTGCAGATCAATTGCCTAACCCAGGGCTTCTCTAACTGTGCGTCGCAACGCCCTGGGGCGTCGTGGCTTTATCCCAGGGGCGTCACAAAGCAATCCACACAGATTGCCTGTCTGNGGTGTGAGCGCCGCGCGCATTCTGACTGATCTGACTGACTGTCGCGGGCCGCCGGCGCCGTCGACCTCCCCCTGCACGTACTCCATTCCCCCGCGTTTGCATGTTGTTAAGTCAAGCTTTTGTTTTGCTTAATTACGCACGCAGAGTTTTAATACCGATTATAGATAATTTTATTCAAAAAAATAGAAAACAAAGTGAAGACTCAGGAGAGAGCAGTAAAGAAACTTTATAAAAACAGAATAAGTATAGAAAATATGATAACCAATATTTGGATTTTGGATTTACCTACATTAGCAAAGGAAATGTGGAACTTTCTCAATGTGTTGTGTGTCATAAGGTGTTGGCTGCTGAAAGCATGCTTCCTAATACACTAAAACGTCATTTGGAAACAACTCACAGTCCGCTACAAGGTAAGCCACGAGACTTTTTTGTTAGAAAATTGCGAGAACTGAAACATCAGTCCACGGCTTTGCTTTCAAGAGCATCAGTACCTACCAAAGCACTGCTCGCCTCCTACAAGGTAGCTCACCATGTTGCAAAATGTAAGAAACCACACACAATTGCTGAGGAACTGATTTTACCTGTAGCGGTGGATATGGTATCAGTGAAGATTGGAGAATCGGCGGCTAAAGAAATAAAAAATATACCTCTTTCAAACAATACGATTATTCGCCGTATTCATGACATGGCAGAAGATATTAATGAGCAAATTGTGGAAAAACTTTCAGGTTTATTTGCCATTCAACTGGATGAGGCGACCGATAGTAATGACGACGCTCAATTGATATGTTATGTGCAGTACATACACGAAAAAAACGTGTGTGAGGATTTGTTATTTTGCAAAACAATTTGTGATAGTGGTAAGGCTACTGATTTATTTAAGATCTTAGATTCATACATGATCGAAAATAACATTAAATGGGAGAACTGTGTGGGTGTGTGTACAGATGGTGCTTGAGCGATGTCTGGACAGTATGGAGGTCTACAAGCTCTCATCAAAACCAAGGCTCCAAATGTAAAATGGACATATTGTGTCATACATAGAGAGGCCCTGGCTGCAAAGAACATTACACTTGAATTAAATTTTGTGATGGATATAATTATCAAAGTGGTGAACTACATTAAAACACGACCTGTGAAAGCAAGATTTTTCCATAAGCTGTGAATAATTGGGTGCCGAGCATACCTCTTTAATTTATTATTGCAACTCTCGTTGGTTGTCCAAAGGCAATGTACTCGCACGTGTACACAAATTACGAAATGAGTTTTACACTTATCTACAGACAGAATCACACAATGATGCGCAAAAGTTTATTAATACAGAGTTTATAATATAACTGGCATATCTTTGCGAGATATTTAAAAAATTTAATTATCTTAATAAGTCCTTGCAGGGAAACGAAACTCACATACTGCAACTGGCAGATAAAATTACTGGGTTTCAGAAGAAGTTGCTGTTATGGAAAAGAAAATTAGAAGAAGATCAAGTAAATACAGACTGTTTCTCTGCTTTACAAGACATTCTACAAGAAAAATTGATTCAAATTCTCGATCCCTCTTTAAAATATATATTTACACAGCACTTGTCATTATTAAGCAAACATTTTGCAAAATATTTTCCCGAAAATCTGGAGCAATATGACTGGGTTAGAAACCCTTTCCAGTCGACCTCACCATCAACACTTTCGACAGAGGAAGAAGAACAATTAATAGAATTGTCCTGTGACTCCAGCCGTAAGCTCCAATTTGACAAAGACAAACTGCTTGAATTTTGGAGCTCAGTTTCTCACGAATATCGTGCCATCAGTACTGCAGCATTGAGGGTTCTATTACCATTTGCGACATCGTACTTTGCGAAACAGGCTTTTCTGCAGTTGCAGTAATAAAAAACAAGTACAGGTAGCAAATAAATGTAGAGAAAGAGATGAGAGTGGCAATTTCCAAATTTGAGCCCCGTTTTGAGAAGCTATGCTCAGAAAAGCAAGCACATCCTTCTCATTAGTAGCTAGCCAAGAAAGTAAAATAAATATCTCTTTTTATTTATCTGTAAGGTCCTATGTTTTTGTTCTTAGTTTCTAATAAAAAATATAAATGTAATTTGGAGTTTTTTTGATAACACACTGGTAGGCTTCCTTTTGGCCAGAGGGGGGGAGGGGTTGCCGCAAAGAAATGGCAAACTCCCAAGGGCGTCATAGTAGAAATAAGTTTGGGAAGCCCTGGCCTAACCAATCAGCTTCATTTGTTTAACTGGAAAGGGAAACTCCTTAGAATAAACTACTCTTCACTCAGTCTGGTTCTTTAGCCGGGAGAATCCCCTTCATCAATATAGGAGGAGGATTCCTCTTCGGTATTGTAGAACAGGAAATCCCCTTCTGCTTGCTGCTCAGTATAGATGACTCACTTATTTCCTGTTTATAGTGAGTCAAACTATTTGCTGTGAATAAAATAAAATGTAATCAACATGTCTGTATATTTTATACAGTAACAAAAGTTTAAAAGTTTTGAAAAAACCCACTTGGTGCATCAAGTGGGTTTTTTCAAATGGGCCTACCCAAAAAAACCCAGGTGGGTTTTTTCAGGTGGGCCCACTTTGGCGAATCCTGAGGCAACCGTAATTGTTTATATGATATACCCATGCATGTACCTTTCGAACACCTACTGCATCCCTTAAACTTAATTAAATTCTCTTTTCTTTTGCCCTCTGATTATGTAACATATCAGAAGTGCCTCAGTGTTGTACCCACAACTGTCCCAAAGCCCAAGCACTGGGCTGGGCAAAAAAAGGTGACCAAGAATGCAAGTGCCCAGGCTACGCACTCTGATGAGCAAGGGCCTATTGTCCCCATGGTATAATACAAGGAAAAAGAAGAAGCCGCAGTGCTGAGACGTATTAAGTGCACCCCTACGTTATTGTGGAATAGTATCTTATCAGCAAGCAGCTTACACTAGAGAAGCCTGTACCAAACTGTCTTTCAGCACTACCTCGCACGTCACTGAAATGTCAGCCAGTAACTCTACCTCCCAGCCCAGCAATACACCTGCTATCCAATGTCTGGATTTGGGCACCTCACACCCCATCACTCAACAGCCAGCCTGTTCAGCTGCTCCCAATTTTTAACCAGTGAGCACCCATACCAGACCATCCTTCTGACAGACACCCCCATCAGCAGTCCAGATGATCATAGAAAATCTGGCATAACCAGTTCAACTGGGTAAATTGCAAGTTAACATAATGATAAGGGAATGCAGTTTCCTCATTTCTATGAGGAAGCTAGATGCCAATATTTTTAACCAACAGCATAGTTATTTCTTGGCACCCAATGTGGGACCTTGCAAAGCTCCAGGGAGTTAGCAAAACCAGGAAGAACCTGGGAGTGAGCCTCTTAAATAGGGTACCATAAACCCCTGATGAACACTTTGGAGAGTGGTGAAAACTCTTGTGGTGCTCAAAGCCCAAAACAGAACTGACAGAATGTGCAACAAGAATAGAGTTTCCTCCCCAATTGAGGATAACCTCAACAGAATGCCATACCCCATGCCAAAATATGCTGGAAACTACGTACTTACAATAGATTGTGTACATTGTGAAAACAATTACCATTATATGTGCATGGGCTGGGAAGGAACACCTAAAGACACCATTGGATCAGAGAATAGATGCCCACGGTACATGGAGAGAAAATCTTGATGCGATGCCACCCAATGTGCCAGACAGGGACTCTTTTATCACACACCCTGCAATGACTGCCCACAAATATACCATTATAAATACCTGATGTGGCATGACCAAGTCTGGAGGGCTTGTCCTTCACATGTCCAGTTTGTAAGACTGCTAGCGGGACGACCTAGTCATACAGCCCACTACCTCAAAAGACAAGGATCATGACAGACGAACTGCTCACAATCCCGAAATATACAGATAATGAGGCCTGCAAAGCAAAATTTCCTCATACAAAGCTGCCTACAGCAATGTGGGTGCACTGAGTCAAAGCGCAACTCGAAGGCAAGACCCAAGAATGGTGGAATCACTGTGAAAAATTTGTAACTAAGAGGAAATAGTTCAAGGAACGATTGCTGGTCCACTTTTCAGGGAAGACTGTCCTGTCACAGTTCATGGAGGAGTTACACACCCAATACCAAAAGGCAAGAGAAGAGGCGGAAATCTTCATCAGACAATAGGTGCTTCTGCTCTAATGGGTGCAACCCCATCAGATGGAGGAAGCCAGAGTAGAGATGATTATGCTGCGCTTACTTCCGGAAATAAAGCACTACTAATGGAACCAGCTATCGCAAGAAATTAAAGAGCTGGTCTCATAAGCATAGGTCCGTGAGCAGAACATAGCAGAGGAAAGGTGATCAGAACCCCTGGCCAAGTCTGCACCAGCTCTGACGTCGCGAAGTAAAGATACCGAACTGAAAGGGCGAGATGCAACCCTCCCTCCCCTGCAGTGTCTGAGCCGAACCAAAATGCTGGTATTACTTTGACTGACACTTTCACCATGACTGCCCGGTACTTCAAGGCAGGCGACACAAAAGATCCACCCAGAATAACTATCACAATACACAGCCATGCATTAGCTACGCTTGATAAGGCTGCTAATAAGAATTTCATCCACCAGTTGGCTCTACCAATCCACCACAGGACCACTAGGCTGCAGAAGGCAGTACAAACTGTACAAATGGTCCAGGAAGTGGCACAGCTGGAAACCGAAGGGACTTCCACTCGTAACGTTAATATATAGTGCTGAGTCAAAACCGGTATTAATACCCAGGTATTTGCCAATACAAGGGTATCGGACATCTGTAAAGACAGTAATATTTTTTTTTATTCCTACCGCTGATACAGTTGCTAATGATAACTAAAAATTTGGTTGACACAAAAGCTGGAAGAGGAATTTTTCCCATGCTGGGGTTTGCCAAAAAGTATCCTGACAGATAATTGCACCCAGGTTACTGAGAAGAAGTGGGAAGTCATCTGTCACAGCTGGGGAGTCGAACCCTGGACAACCCCTAAGTTACCACCCACAGGGTAACGTAACAGAGCGATATAACCAGGATGTTAATAAAAGCATCTGGAAAAAATTGAGACCACCAAAACTGGGACAGATACATCCTTGACATACTGTTTACTCTAAGGTGACGTCACAATAAATTTATTGGTGCTTCACTGAGCAAACTTCTTCAACACTCCTTATCAAGTCCCAAGGAATGCAAATAAGTTGTGGACCCACAGAAATGCCACAGGTCAACTACATGTGACAAGGCTATTTAAAACAAATAGAGAAAGCTCGCAAGGAAGAACAGCAATATGTTAAACAGAAATATGGAGAGCAGGACGCACACAAGTCATCCGGCCTGCAAGTTAGTGATACCATACCCGTCTGCAGCTACCCTTTAAAGTGGAGGTGCACCATATTCTGAATTTTTCGTCCCAGTTTGGTTTGAAATTATTCAGTACTTTTAACATATTTATTCATGTAACCTATTGTACATACAATTTGGAAACATTGCAATTATTCTTAATAACAAAGTAACTACATATGTGCAGTAGTTTTGACGAAAAGCACGATAAACACTGCAAATGTTAAGAATAATAAGACATGCACTATTTAAACGTCACTATCTGCAGTATACATGCGAGGAGATTCAGCAACAGCTCATTTTATTCCTGAGTGTTCTGTCTATTTGAGAGGGAATTTAAATTTGACTTGCATTTAGTGAAAGACCTTTAAATAAAATGAAATTTTGAAACTATGGAAAAAATGCTGAAGAAAAAAAAGAGTTTTTTGAAATTGTTTTCGCCTTGATATTGTGATTTCTTCATAACAGTCGTGTACGAAAATTCCAAATCTTGAGCATGCAACTCTTCAAACACTGCGTGTAAACAATATTTTAATATAAAAAATTTAAACAAGAGACATTTCTGGGCTGAGCGCCGGCCCATAGTTTCCAACATATCACGTTGTAGAAACATCGTAGACAGATTTGTGCATGCATGCATGAATTTCAAAGTAATACACAAAGAACAAATCTAATTATTTATCAAGATTTACTACATGACATAAATACTTGAGCAAATAAGTTTCGCTCAGTGGTAAGAAAAACCTTTGAAATAAAACATAATAGGCTGTTCATATATATAGTATATTCACGATGAACAGAAAATATGTTTTAAAACCATTGAGAATCATGGATTAACAGCGCAGATAATCATTTAAATGAGAACAAATAACTAAGTTCCAACCATTCTGTCTGCTCGACATCACTGGCTTGCATGTAAGTTGACTTGTATGTTGTTGACTGCAGATAAAACAGTGACAGACTGACGTAGTTTGAGAGGCTCTTCATCTTGCCGGCTACAGATAACACAGTTATTGACGAAGGACAACACAGTGTAAACTACCAATTGAATATATACATAAATACATTTTAATAAACTCTTAACATGACTGAAATCTAGGTCACATATATATATGTATATATATATGCAAAATGTTGGTTGTTTACCAGTTGTTACATTGCAATGTATCAGAGATATGCTAAATATGATAGATATTCACTATATTTCTGTTTTTCTGAAGTAGAGTGCATTGACTTAATTTGAAAAATTTGATTTTGTTCAACAAAAGGAATTACCTTATTAAAGGTCACCACTTCTTAGCAATCAGGGACACACAGAATAATAATTAATGAACATTTGCTTGTTGTTTGTCTACAGCATTTCCTTGCAATGCAATTCAAATTGCCTGGCTAACTCAAATCCTGTCATTACATACAAAGCTGCAAAGTTTACATTTTAATTTTTTTTATTACTGTATTTTATTTATATGATTTACAAGAACAATAGTCTAGACCTGAAAATATGTAACACTAAATTACTGAATATAACATACGCATACCTCGCTGTCACAAAATAAATACATCGAAGCATGAAATCACATATCGGTTGGTAGTAGTGCATATTCGACAAATGCTCTTGTTTATATGCAGTATTGTAAAAGATCAAAATCTGTTTTGTGTGGGTTCTTAAATGCATCCTAACCTAACATGTGTAAGGAATGAGTTAAAAATTTATTTTATACAATCACGAGCCCAGGAATAACAACCCCTCGAAGTAACAACCCTTTTCTCAGGAATCGTTAAAAATTGGTTGACAAAAATTAAAAATTCAAGGGAAATGAAAAGAAAAATTTTTTTGTTAAATTTACTATGGCAAAAATGGGTGAAATTTTCTTCTCGAGCTGTACTACAGTAAAACCTTGTTAATTCGATCTTGGTTAATTTGAAATTCTATGTAAATCAAAGTTGTTAGCCCCCAAACATAAGAGAGGTATTTTACATGCTTTGGAGTTTGGTAAATTCGAAATTCCACACAATATGTAATTCAAAGTAAAATTTCTTCAAAATGTGTGTAAAACTCAGATAATTTATAAACTATGCATTGCTGTGTAAGAAACTAAGCATCACAAGCAGCTGCCTTGCATGCATCAGGCCACTGGTGCGTTGCGGCTGCCTTGTGTGTAGCATAGACTAAAGATGAGGTAGACCGCTTATTCATCTTCTGCGCATGCACCCAACATTGATCCACCCCAAAGGAACACAACTGTCAAAGTCACATGGTCAACATTGATGAATATGTTTGTATCTTAATTTTTAAATGACAAGCACTATTATGTTAATAAAATGCTTTCACCAATTTGAATTTAATCAAAATGCATTATAAATTGGTTAGAAGTATACATACATCTCAAAGCACTTACTAAATAATGTTCTAACGTCAAATCCAATCCACGCCATTTTTGCTAGCAGTTTTGGCAGAAAAGCAGTTCAATGTTGGACATGGAGATTGGTTGCATGCAGCCAGCGAGATTAGTATACCTCACCTTTAATCTATGAATCTATGGTGTGTAGGGATGAGGAATATTTCACAGAACGGTTCCAGAGAGGGGAACTGGAACTAGAGTTTCAAGCAAGCCAAATGAACGGTTCCATCGAAATGCCACACTATTCCACACTTCCGTACAGAAAATATACCAAATTTATTTATATTTCTTTGTATTGAACTTTTAATCAGTGAGAAAATTATAAACCATGCATTAAATTTTGTATACAAGTATTATTTAAGTACACTGGGTTGCTGGAACATCTAGTCAATTCCCGTTTTGCAATACGACATTAAAATAGAACAATGGTTATATTATGAAACTGCTCTGAACTGTTGCCGAAAAGGCATTGAAATGTAAAGACTCCGAAGATTTGATAGAACTGTTCACAGTCTCAGAACTGTTCAGTCTCAGAGCTTTTGCAGACGCACCAACGGTTCTGGCAAATGAACCGTTCCGGAGACGGAATGACTCTCCATCCCAAACTGATATGAACTCGTGAATGGTTCCAACGAATGAACTGAACAACCCACAGTATTGGAACTCTTGTAAATTGTTGAAATAACATGAAATATATGTAATACTGAAACCCACAGTGGATTAAAAAATGTGAATAATATTTTATCGGCACACAAACACCGCAACAGAAATATTTTTACATTCAAAATGTTTTGTTCAAACTTACCAGCAAGGATAACATGCTAGAAAGCATAAAGATATGTAAAAGGACAGAAATTCAAGTACTCAGTCTAGTACTTGTCGACAGATGCACACACACAAAGAAGGATGTTATGTTAATAGAGTTTTTTTCTCAAACTAAACCTCTCTTTTGCAGTTTTATCTACCTTTGTTTCTATGGACATAACTCTGCTGCCCGTTGTAAGTCAAAAACGGGAAATATTACGGCCTTACAGAGTAAATACAAAATAATTACAGTGTAAAAATTGTGAAAAGATTGTTAATCCTCAGTTTTCTGCAATAATTTAAATTGTGACAAAATTACACGAGTGTGAATTAAATTGTTATCACAATATATTTTCTTAGATATAATGAAGTAGGACATGCGGTTGCATCACAGCAGTAATACATTCATTTAATCGGAAAGTGTTTCTGCAATGTGTATATCTGCCTCCATAATTACTAAAATCAAGATTAAGTACAGAACACGTTGAGTATGTTATGAACCATTCCAAAAAGAATTATTAAAAACAACGGTTCTTTTTGATGAACTGGAAAATTCCGGAACAGTTCCTGAAAATCGGAACAGTTACCATCTCTGCTTGTGTGTACCGGTGCCAGGCAATGCAGTTGAAAAACAATTGTCACTCCTCCCCCCTCCACCTGTCCACAGACAAAGAACTTTTTTTTTTTTTTTTTTTTTTTTTAAAATAAATAATGTGAATGGAAGTAAGGAAAGATATAATGCAAAGACTATTTCACAAAAATTTCAAAATACTGTACATACTTATGTAAATACTTTCAGGAAAAAAATATATTTCTTGAATGAAACTGCATCAACAATTTCTGGTGTCTGATAAGTACCGTACATTTCCGCATATTTTACGCAATTTTGTACCATATTTTAAGTTGAAAGTTCAGGGCGCGTAAATTATGTGAGAGATCTGGGAAAGAATTTTTTTAAGTGAGGTTATAACTTTAATAAAACTAAAAGGATCTCAAAATAATGTAGTAAACACTTAAACGTTAACAAACTCTACAACTACGTAATATATGATGACGAGATAGTGGCTTAACAGTTCACATGATTCCGCACAGTGATTGACACGTGCCGGCCAATGCGGACTTGCAACACCGCGCTTGGCTAGGCCAATGTGCCGGCATGTATTCTCACATCCAGTGTTCCCAGGAAAAGATAATTAAATCAAAAGTTTTCTTTAAAAAAGAGTGAAGAAAATCTGTATGTTAAATAATAAAATTGGAAGATTTTCTGAAAAAATAAAAATATACATTACATATTTATATAATTTGGAAAAATAATATTTTCAAATGAGCACACACTTAGAACTACATGCACATAGGAAACAACTGTCAATATCTATTGGAAAATGTATGTATGTATGTATGTATGTATGTTATAAGTAAATGATAAAAAGGCAAAAATTAAACGTGCCCCTTTTTCCAACAAAGCACATTCACGAGTCGTATTACTCACTATTTTGCAGGCACAATACTGTTTAATGCTGTTCATACAAACACATTATTCACAATATTGTTTACAAAAGAAGCAAAAGTAAGCAGAAAAAATTATAAAAAATAACATTAACACATGAAAAAGAGGATGACTCTCCTACTCATTACTGTATTTCTTACTGTTTTACCATCTTTCACCCCCACTCAAATCCATTGCATGATATATACATATATACTTTTTTTTAAAGACTACTGACGGTACAATGTTACAGTATAATCTATATTGTAAGATGGTAATCACATTTCGACATAACTGCTGCTATTTCGCATTGTAAAAGGAACACAATAGATTTGTGTTTTCCCCCTTGGGACTGATGTTTTGTCTCACTGCACTATGCACCTTGTAAAGATGCAAATATGGAAGATATCAACAAGCTTCACACTACTACTCCACTAAGGGAGTACCAGTAGGGTAGGGATCCGTAGATGCTTGGCAAGGTGCCATGAACAGCCGAGCACATCCATTTTGATAAAAAGGGGAACCGTGAAGCAACCGGGAAGTCCCACAGTGCTTGTTACTGTAAGGTAGATAGAGGGTTTCTGTTATCATCCAGCAGAGAGAACTGTGATGTGTATGATACCCAAGAAACAAAATTTTTTAGTGCTACATTCCTGCATTATGTTTATTTAAAATCCTAATATGATGTCTTTAACCAGATGAATGCTATTTTTGCAGCTTTCAAACAATAATTTGAGAAATACAAGTATTCAAAGTAAAAATTGAAAGGTTTTGATGGAAAATCCATATCTCTCTAAATGCTCACATCCCACTTTCCGCAACTAGACTTGGGGGAGGGGGGGAAGGGTGGAGAGGCATGGCGTGACTGGCAGACTAGCGCAGTCTATGAAAAGGGGCGAGGCGGGGATTTCAAGAGACGTGGCTGGCTGACTAGCGCTCACTTCAACACACCAGTCGGGGAGCCCAGTGGGGAACTTCACACCCTCACCGATAACACCTACACATAAATTCACTAAGATAGCAACAGTGCTTAACAGCTATAAATACGGGCCCAGAGCCCAGCTAAAACATATATACACATTAGCCTGCCGCAGGCTCCATGATGTGACCCAAGTCTGTCGGGCTGCATTTTTGTTGCAAACCCACTTGAGTTATGGGAACTTTGGTTCCTAGTCTCGTGACAGCACCATCTTCTGGGGGCATATGAAAGATCGGCGGCTAGAGGAGCTGAAATGAGGGGTGAGTGGTGGGTGGTGGCTCTACCTTTCTCTCTCCAGGCATGTCTAAAAATAGCTTGTTTACTTGCCTCCAGCTTGTGATTGCTGCCTGCTGGCCGGTCGTCGTCGGTATCGAAACACACACAGAGCCCTTCCCGTCCTTCCTTGGGCTTGCACATGGCACAGTCTGCAGTGTCAGCAAATGGCTCAGAGACAAGAAATGCTTACCATGTCACATCATCCGCCCTTCTTCCATCCCAATGCCGTGGGAACCAAGTAATGCAACTTTAATAATGTTATTTTTTGTTAATAATAAGTAATCATTCTGTAAATAAATCCTTTAAATTTTGTGCAAATACCCATTGAAAAAGGAATGTGGACTTGTTGAGGGTGCCACATACTTGGGAGCTTTTTAGCACGTTAGAGGCAGGGAAGCGCTGGAGCAGTAAAGACGAGACTGACATGTGCGCCTAGTGCCACATCGCTCTTACGCGCAAGGCACTGAACTGGGGTGCAGTGTTTCCGTCGTGTAGTGTGTACCTATGGGAATTTAAGCAGTGACCCTATCATTTTGTTGGTAGAAAGTCTGAAACGAAGTTCATTGCAGGTCCTTAAAATAGTTTTGCATGTTTCAGACCAGTATATTATGAGATACAGCTGTGTGAAAAAGCCATTTTTAGCTATGTTGGAGGGTTTGGAAATAGCATTTATAATATTAATTACGTATTGAGAGTATTATAACGTACCTCGTCTGAAGTGTGTTTTCTTTTCGTACGTTGGTATGATGGGGACATGTTTAGTGGTTTATTCTGCAATGCTATTCAAGCACCAGGTACGTGGCTCCCTTAAAAACTATGTGGCATACAATGTTTACATAATTTTTGCGACAAAATAGGTCTTGTATAAGTGTTTGGGATACCATTTTGTTAGGAAAACATCTGCCTATTAAAATAAATTAATGTTTAGTTAATATAGCATTGGTTTTTTTTTGTTAAGAAGCCATTGAAAATGGACTTTGGAATCGTAAAAAGTTGTGTGGCATGCTGTGTTTAGACTTAATTTTGGAGACATGGGGAGGTCCTATATGCTTTTTAAGGGTATCATTTTTGTTGGAAGACACCTATTCAAATAAATTAATAATTTTTAAAAACAATGTGTTGTTTTTGTGCTAGAGACTATAAACTTAAAGCAAAAAATGCAGTTTTTGTGTTTCGGAGGGTTAAAACACTTAAAGTTTAAACAAAATCAATCTTACAAGTGCATAGAGCATACGAGCCCATTCCCGAGTACCTTGTGAACTCATACGATTAAGATTTGACGGTATTTGATTACTATACACACAATTTTGCCACAACAGCAGTTCAAAAGTGGCATAAGTACGACTTAAGTGGAATTTTTGAGAATAGGGGTTGGGGGTCTGTCAAAATTCTAATAACGACCCTTTGAGATAACGACCCTTTTTCTGGGAATCGTGATGGGTCGTAGATCAAGAGCTGACTGTATATGCTAACAAGTAAAAGCGATGGTGACACCCATCAAGTGACGGGCTTTCAAGTTGGCATCCCTATGTACCCATCTTCCATGAAATGAGGCCCTAGGATGGGGGCAAAGGTGGAATAAAAGGGCAGGGTTACCACCAGAAACATACACCATGTTTCCTACTTATGAAAAATGGGAAAATTCCTACCAGGGATTGAACCCAGATCGCCTAGTTGGGAGGCCGACATTCTAGTTGCATGGCGACCGGGGCACCTATTTCAACTCTATATTATTTACACAACTCATTTCACTAGCTGGTTTTAGGTTTTAAATGTAAATGAATCGTTGTTGGATAAGCAATACGACATAATTACCGAAATTTTAAGCAAATCACTTTCCGCAATGGGATCGCTCCCGAGAAACTAGCGGGCAAAAAATTACCAATTTCCAGTAAACATTTTTAAAGTGTTTAAAGAATGCTTGCTGTTTGCCTCAGTTTATGACCTTTGATCTTGTGTTTGGTAGTAAGAGGGAGGTCCACATCGGTCCTACCGTGCCAATATATATCGTCTCCATAGCAACACGAAAGAGCCGTCTCTCTCACAACTCTTGATAACTTTTTTCGTACCTGACTAGGAATCTCACAACTGGTTTAGTTTAGAGAACTATCATCAGAATAAACAAAGCGTTAAAATGACAATGGCACATTTAAATTTAAAATGTGATTGACTAGCGGTGTGCAATGTCTGTTTCAAATGACAATGAGTAGCTGTTTGGGTCAATTTAAAATGAAAATAACAGTAGGTGGTTTTAATGTTTTTAAAAAAAAGGGAGGGGGGTTAAGCTTATGGAAACCTTGGCGATACTCTAAATTCTACAACTTTCATAAAAACGAACAAAATGAAACATCCCTGCACAAACTTGTGATTCCGAGGCATTGATACATGAAATGCATTAATTATAATCCCTCACTGTAAGCCAGTGAAGCTTTTAGAGTTTCCACATCTTGATTATTTTTTTGTACTCAATATTATTTACACAACTCATTTCACTAGCTGGTTATTGGTTTTGGATTTAAACTCTAAATGAATCGTTGTTGAATAAGCAATAGGAAAATTTTAGCAACAAGTCACTTTCACATGGGGATACGCCCAGGGAAACAATTAGCAAAGTGACCAATTGTTCCGTTTTTAGATTGGATACACCACAGGAAACAATTAGGTTTTTTTCTAAATGTTTTTAAAAGATAAATGAATACGTGAATCGAAACAAATGAGGCTTGCTGACACAAAAGAATATGTCCCTTTCAAAGAAATGGGAAAAGAAACTGGTCCGTAAGTATGGCTTGTTCCTTGAATTAATCCGATATGCACAAAATATTAAATGCTTTAAGTAGCAATGCTAATATATACAATATACGTTTATTTTGTCAAATTGGTTGGTTGTGTAAAAATGTTAATTTTGTAATAATTTTCAATGCATACTGTAGTGTAATGTAAAACTGTTCCCAATAAATTATTTAGAGTTTGTATCGATGTTTCTTTAAAAAATCATTTGTGCTACAGTACTACTTTTTTTTTTCTTTCTATAGCAGCATTTTGTACGGCTCAAAGTTTTATTATTGTTCATACATTATCAGTGATTTACAAAAAAACTAACACTATTTGTATACAACAACAAAATTCAATAGTTTGATTTTCATTTATTCTAACCAATTATCTAAATTGTTCCCGGTCTTAAAATTTTTTTACTGCAACAATTAATTTAGAGCTTTCAAAGTTTGGTTAGATGACAGACACTTTTTTGGAATCGTTATGTATAATTTTGTGTATATAGCACAGTGTTGACAGACATTTAATACAACACCATCCATGTTTTCTGGCGGTAGGGAAAAGTATGGCTCTTGGTATTTCCTTATGTTCTCTAATTTATCTCTAAACAGTCCAGATATTTGCTTTTCATGCCATCATATATACCATTTTCGCATTTTGCTCTGTGCCACAGGCTCAATTATTTTCACATTTTAGAGTTTGTGTAGGCCCTGTTAAGCTAGTGCACTAGCATCTTGTTGACAGACTGTAGCCAAATTCATATTATTAGTTATAATTAGCAGCTGTCTTTCAATAATATCACAAAATTTGCTACTCATAGTGAACAAGGCAACCTAAACTGGAATCACACTGATACACAAAAATTAAAGAGACTAGTGCTCCATAAGTTCTCTATGCTCTGTGGACCCTTCTGGCAATAAATGGAAAATTACGTGATGTACGTTTCAATTTTATCCCAGAAAACCAATAATTTATTTTTCAATAAGCAATAAAATATTTATATAAGTGCCCTCATTAGCTCAGAATAAGATCATGTGTGTTTTATTCACACATAAGCAAAACTTGGCACTTTGTGCAGCAATGCTTATTCACCAAGTATGGGTTTTGCTATCAACAAACTAATTATGTGCTCTTTGAAAGAGTCTTGCACTGATGGCAATTAATATAATGAAAAATTATTATTGTGGACATGTGCCATTGCAAAGCTATGTCATCGCCGAAAACTCACAAGAAGACATGAAAACACACTGAAAACAATCCAAAATTAGCTGTAGTCAAAAGATGTGTAAGAAAATCACAGAAAATTCCACAAGGAAATGTGTCTGATAATTAACATAGTGAAAGAAAAAAACAAGGTTGACAAAACAACAGAGAAGTCACTGTAAAATAGTAACAACATTAGGAACAACACATAATTAAAATTAGTGAAAGTTAGGCAGGCATAACACTGGACGGCAAAATGACGACACATTAAAATATACAAGACTTCTAGGAAACTTACTGCCTATGCACGTGTGTACACAAAAGTTCAGTAATTCTATAATTTTTACTTTTTTCCTTGATCCAAAATCTTCCTGATGTAAGTGATACTGTATTTTAATTGTTTACCTTTAATGGACACCTTGAATGATTACATCTTTATTAATCTGAATTTACCACGATATCAGCAGACAATTAGGTCTCTGCATATTCAATTTGTTCTTGTCGTTCAAGTCCAGTACTTACTACTTCCTTTCATTTTACAAAAATATTTTTAAAAGTCTCAATGCACACCTTGCTTGCATTCATCTACCATTATCTTCACCTCTTGCATAATAATCAACTGTTATCTGAATTGTACGAAGTTACTGCAGTCAAGCCAGCAACAAATTGAAGATTACGTAACATGTGTTTCCATTTATTTCATCACAAAAATTAATAATATTGGCAGGAATATACAAACATAAATGTTCATGTTACGGCTAGAATAAGTTTATTTGTGTACACTGCAAATCAAAGTTCTTACACAAGTAGAAAAAACTTCATATATAACTGTATTTCCAGTTATAGTAGCATAAACAACTAGGGGTGTACACTGCCCCCTCCTAACATTTGATGAAGGATGCCAGAATGAGGTTAAATAGGCACCCAAACATCTTTATTCACTGAAATGCATTAGAATGATGAGTAAAATCTCCCATTCCTGACCTCGTATTGATATTCCCAATTTAATACGTGACTTGAATAGTAATTTTACATTCTGTTTGTCATAACTCTAGCAGAAAAATTGTTATAATACGTTTCTGATCCACAGTGTCTAAACGTCTAAGTTATAGCTATATATTTTATCTTTTATATTGTAATTTTAGGCACCAAGCCTCAACAAAATGACATTTAAAAAGGTAGCAAAAATATCTTAAGAGCACCTAAAACCTTGTTTTACCACTTTCATTTTTTTTTATTTTTCCCTCACTTTTTGTAAGAGGCCCAAAAAGACTTGCCCACTCCTAAATTGGGAATGTTGTTTCGCCACTGTTATAGCACAATGAAAGCAACTAGGTGTGGATGTATAAGAGGTATCGCTGTGGCATGTCATAGGCCATACGTGAGCGCAGTCGGTACGCATGAAGCTCACCCCAGCAGTGATTGGAGGGCGGCAGGCCGGCCGCTCACTTGATTGTGAAATTCCTAACTAAGCAGAACCTAAGGAAGACGCCACAGAGTTCCTTAACACCAAGATGGAACCGATTTCATCAACGATAGAACAATTGCGCAAGGAGGCCGCAGAAGTGCTAATCTAAGAGCATTTTATGTAAGAAGAACAGTCAACCCGGAAGAGCCTGCCACCGACGCACAAGGGGAACCAATCAAATCAAAGTACGTCAATAGTCACGTGGTGGGGCGAGAAGTGTGATATATACGTCTACGACCGAGAGGGGTCGTCGTCTCCATTGAACTTCAAACGTGACACCAGCGGTTCCTGGGGCAGCGTCCATCAGCGGTTCCGGGTGCGAGGCTAGGACGAGTTCCTCTCTTTAAATGTGATCTTCCTTCTTAATAACCTTCTTTGAGTCCTTCCCTCTCACTTCCGTTGGACTTTTCTTTAAATATTATTGTATACTCTACTAACTATTGATCAAGTATAGACTTTGTTAATNCTCACTTCCGTTGGACTTTTCTTTAAATATTATTGTATACTCTACTAACTATTGATCAAGTATAGACTTTGTTAATGATTTCTACAATCCTTTAAATATCTGAGCTTACCCTGTTTTCCTTAGCCTTAAACTATCCTAAGAGTGTTNCCACCCTCTTCGGATCACTAATTTATTAACATTTTCTACAGTATACTTCCTACACTAACAATTATCTGGGTTTATTAATTGCATGTGCTTGGTGATAAATTGCTTATTCTGCTTGAATATAACATTACGGAATTGAATGTCTCGCATCAACTATGGAACATGGTCATATGTAATTAAATGGCTAGTTCTCCAAAAAGGCAATCTCCATTAAAAAGAATTTTAGACATTATAACATCTAATCCGAGAGCAAGAGATACGGACGCAAACGTGAATAGTAATACACAAACAGAAAATAAACAAGGAAGTGATAGGCCCTGTACAAGATTGTATTTTAAGAGTTTACAATCCACACAAACGGATAACCAAGGGTTTCAATTTGCTACGGATACCGAAGGATACAAAATACCTGGTCAACATATTGGAGAAAATAGTTATCAAAATATAGATACACAATTACTACAGGAACATTCTCATGCAACACAACCCATAATTACTGTTAAATCAAATACACAAATGCAACACAAACATGGCGGAAATACCAAAATTTAACTTAGTAATCCAACAACTAGTTCCAGTAGAAAAATTTCATGGTAGTCAGGAAGAAGACATTTCGGAATTCTTAAAGCAATTTGAAATAGAGCGGAAATCAACCAGTGGGATGAGGAAACAAAAATTAAAAGGCTACCAATATATATAGTAGGCGCACCTAAAAGGGTGTATGAAAATATTTTAAATAAAACAGAGCCACATTTACTTACATGGGAAGGTGTTACACATGAACTTATTAATATTTTTGCAACTGAAGAAGACAATTGTACAGGAAGCGACAGGAGCCTAATGAATCCGCAACCGTACATGTACAAGAAATTTTTAGGGATGGGTCGGTTTGGTTCTTCGGTTCCAATTTACACCGGTTCTTAAGGTTTGACTCGGAACCGGTTTTGTGTTAACAACAACTACTCGGTTCTCGTTTCTACACAGCAATAAATTTACTGCAAAACTCTGTCCTTACAAAAATAACCACCTCCTGTATAGCGCTCCCTTTTCCCCAAAAATAAAGGAAAAAAATTCTGGGGTGCATGCCATACATGAAAAAAAAAAATTAAGGAGTGGTGTATGGCAGAGAATATCCTAGACAAAGGGGCTGGAGAAGGGAAGAAGCAACTTTTTTTTTAGAGGTGTGGCATTCCAACACAGCAAAAAAAAAAACCAGCAGGTCACTGCATAAAAGAAGCAAAAAAAGGAAGCAGGGCTGGGGGGGGGGCCTTGTCACTAGGGCCGCCTTGTCACTACGTAAAAGAAGCAACAAAAGGAAGCAGGGCTGGGGGGGCCCCCTTGTCACTAGGGCCTCCTTGTCACTACGTAAAAGAAGCAAAAAAAAAAAAAAGGAAGCAGGCAGGCAAAAGAAGCAAAAAAAAAAGGAAGCTGGCTGGTAAAAGAAGCAAAAAGAAAAAGGCAGCAGGTCACCCACTGGAGTTGTTGACATTCTTTTAATGAAGTCACAGCCTTTAGCACTGCAAGTTATTTAGTAAAAGTATTTTCCAAACATATCACAATCATCACCTATTAATGTAAAAAAAAAAAGAATAATTTGTTACGTATTTACTAACCTTAAATAAATTTAATACAAACAAGTGTATCTGTATACATTAAATCTTATCTTCACACTTTGTTATTGTTATATTCTTCGGTAGGTTAAATAAAACATTTAATGAATTTTACCTGCATTGGTTGAATGAAGTTGCAAGCAAAATGCAAGTATTCAAAATGGAACCAAATACTCGAACAGGTATTGAAATTGTAGAACCGGTACCGGAACCGGAACCGATATTTTTTGTTGTTCGACCCATCCCTAATTATTTTTCTAGCAAATAAAGTTAAACACAACATGCCAGAGGTGGAAATCAAAGAAATTCTCTGGAATTCGTTAGCGCCGACAGTAGTCGACAAACTTATCGTCATGAACAATAACACACTAGCAGAAATGGAAAATAATATCAGACATATAGAAGCAGGCATTCACAAGTATAAACAAAATCTACAACAACATACACAAAATTCAACCACTTTCATGGAAGCACAAATCAAAGAACTAAAAGAGGAAATTGGTAAACTATCAGTGTCCCGAGATAACACAAAGGTAGACGGAAAACACAGAAACCGACAACAGGTGGTTAACACAGGAAGGTTCGAAAGGACAACAAATTTCAGGCAAAACAGAAACTTTCACACATACAGAACAACCGCAAGAGACGCACCTCCAATATTTCAAGTGCCACCGTACCCATTCCACAGCCTAGCAACACCATACCCATACTTTTTCCCACAACATCTGATGCATAGTCAATTTCCTACGTCTAACACACAAACATTTCACAATTCAAAAAATGGGCAGTACAGGATGTAGTTATCCCCCATACACCCTGCACACTTGGACCCAAACAGGGGGAACAGAAAAAAAACACGTATGCACTCATGGCCAGCAAATATTGTAGTACACCTAGTACAAAATGCTACTCCGTCAGACCACAACATACGTCTCGCATACAGATGCCGGCAGATGACAGATATGAGAGAAACTATAACAGAACCACACAAACATGTAGAATTCAATTGGGAACAAGGAAACATTTCTGACAACAGAACAGACACAGCAAAGAGCAGGAAAAACATGTATTTAACAAAGAAAGGAATCATACAAACCAAATTGTAAGGGGACACTACGTTCTATACAGAATATTGAAAATAGGGCATTCTAATATAGTGGCCAAAATTATCAACAGCAAACAGACATAAAAGAACAAGGTAAAAAGGTAGTACAGAAACAAAAAAAAATAAAAAACGGGCCACAAAAAGAATTTGCACATACATGCGCATTATGTTTAAATGAGGGACATCATTTTGAAACATGCCCAATGTTTCCCAATAAAAATATACAGTGGTAAACAGATGTTCCCCATAGGTTCAAGTTTTCAACGGAAACCCACAGTAACCAAACCAAAAAGCTCACGCAATGTCGGTGCGAAGGGACACGAAACACACAGAATTTTTAGCAAACAGAGGGTACAGAAATTAGGTGTGAAAGAAATCAACAAAGTAAAACAAAAGGGGTACTACGAGGTGAAGGAGAAAATACCTATAGAAATAATGAGAATTGCAGAAAATATCGTCAACACACCGAAAATTATCATACACACAAAAGATAGCACCCTTTTAACTTTAATTGATACAGGTTGTTCAAAGTCATGCATAGCCGCAACCATGGTAGGAAGAAACCAATTAAAAGCAATCACACAACCCCTTAAAATAGTGGCAGCGACAGAAGAATTACCATCCCCTCAACACTACGTCAGTCTTAAATTCCACATTGAAGGACACACCTACACGCATGAGTTTATAGTGATTGAAAACCTTAAAGCCGATGCAATAATTGGGTGCGATTTCATTAGGAAACACCGTATAATACCAGATTTGTATGCAAAGGTAGCAACACTAAGACATACGCATGATAAAATCATTACAGTACCATTTATTGATCTAGATGACGATAATGGTGTTTTCCTTCTCAAGACAATACAGCACATGAAATATTTAGAACCTGAAGAACAACAACTTCCATTTCAAAATATAAACCCAGCTTTGCACCCAGAACAAGTAGTGGAGCAAGTAAGTGAAGTGAGTGAGTGGAGCAAGTAAGTGAAGTGAGTGAGTGGAGCAATTAAGTGAAGTGGAGCAAGTAAGTGGAGCAAGTAAGTGGAGCAAGTAAGTGAAGTGAGTGGAATACATAAAGTGAGTGAAGTGAGTGAATGAATCGAGTGAAGTGAGTGAATGGAGCGAGAGTAGAGTGAGTGGGGTGGAGCGAGAGTAGAGTGAGTGGGGTGGGCAAGAGTAAAGAGAGTAGGGTGGAGCGGGCAGAGTGAGTGGGGTGAAGCGAGCAGAGTGAGTGGGGTGGAGCAAGCAGAGTGAGTAGGGTGAAGCAAGCAGAGTGGAGTGGGGCCAGTGAAGTGAGTGGGGTGGAACTAGTAAAGTGAGTGGGGTGAAACTAGTAAAGTGAGTGGGGTGAAACTAGTAAAGTGAGTGGGGTGAAACAAGTAAAGTGAGTGGGGTGGAATGAGTAAAGTGAGTGGGGTGGAATGAGTAAAGTGAGTGGGGTGGAACTAGTAAAATTAGTGGGGTGAGTAATGTGGGGTGAGTAGGTGGCATGAGTGGGTGTCATGGGGTGGGTAGGTGACGTGAGTGGGTGTCATGGGGTGGGTAGGTGGCGTGAGTGAATGGCATGAGGTGAGTGGGTGGCATGGGGTAAGTGAGTGGCATGGGATGAGTGAGTGGGGTGGGGTGTAGTTAAGTTAGGGTGGAATGGAGTGGGTGAAAGTGGCTGAGTATGTGACAAAGCAAGTGGCTGAGTGGGTGGCTAAGCAAGAGTGAGTGAGAGCATTAGTGCATATGTACGTATGTGTGCGCATGTGTGCATGTGTGTACATGGAAAGCACTCCCTGTTAATGGTCCATTGTTGTGCCACTAGGATACAAGGCACCAACTAGCCCTGGCATCACTGAAAGTATGGAGAAGCACTGGAAGGAGGGAAGGAGACTGATAGTGTGTACTCAGTATAATAATGTGGTGAGCACATGAAATCAGGAACCTCTGAATTTCGTGCCTGTTGGCCTGGTCTACCTCTGTTGTCATCCTATATGACTCTGTCAGAAATGTACTTCAGCGGGGCACTGTGACAGTTCAGAACTTTTTTTATTATTCATTCCAATGTGTTCAGGAACATTCATTCTGTACCATTTGTTAGCTATCCGTTGTTTTGTTAAGCAGTTTTCAGCTCTGACATTCTGCAATGTCTCTCATGCAGGACAAATTTGCCTGATGTTGAGAGACCTTGTAGTAGTTTCAGCAACTCTTAACGTCTTGAGAGTCGAGGGAATAAAAGTATAACGAACGACTACAAATGAATAAACATGTAATGTCAAACAAATAAAAAATACAAAGGGTGAAGCAAGATATAGAGCAGCACCAGAATGTAAGAATAGGGGGAAATGAGAGATACCAAAGAAAATCTGTTGACCGGTGACATCGTCTGGTACAATTCCCATGTGCAAAAATCTGGGAGCAACCCTGCCGTAAATCGAACCCGGTTCGCCTTATGAGATGCCTACTATAAGAGTACGCTTGGACCACATCAGTCTGTTTTGTTGTGCAGGGTGGTTAGAACCATACAATAAACAGCAAAACTCAATAAGTATTTCACTTCAATTGTGGNAATAAGTATTTCACTTCAATTTGAAAGACACCACTTTAGGAAAACAGTGAATGGGCTAGCAATGGTATACCCTACTCACTATTTCAGTTATAATTTATTGGGTATCACATTACCATCAAGGACATAGAATGTAAACCATGGAAAAGATATTTCAATATGTCATGTTCCACATGCTGATAAATCACCTACATATCTCATCCTGAAAAACCCATGGGGGTGTATTTGTATCCAAGACATTCGGCCTGTCTACAGGACCGACCAAGATTGTTTTCAAGGGGAGACAAATCAATGGCTCTACAACTGCTCAAGCAAAACATCAATGTTGCTGGATGCTGTGGATACTGTCTAAACGTCTTGTCTAGACAAATGGTGCCTAGCTGTAGAGTACTTCAGCCTGCAATAAGGAAGGTAAGGAAAATAGAAAAAATGGTTAGGATCAAATTCCAGAGACCAGGAGTTCCTATACAGTGACCTCAATGCAGGATCTAATTGGAGCTTGTCCCAACAACCTCGATGCATTTTAGATGCCACCCTCATGGGGCCTGCCAACTTTGCTGTCAACAGTATGACGCCACAAAAACACTTGGTAACAACAGAGTCGACATTAATATAATCTCCCTGACGACTTATGATTACAACTGTGCAGAGTGAAGAACCAAAATATACAAAGTTTGCTTACATGAACTTATGTACACGTAGTGAAATTTTTCAGGGAGAGTTTCCCCAACACTGTCCCACTCAAATGAGCTCAAGCCTACAGTCCACAACATTGCCCTGCATTACTAAAAGAAACAAACATTTTAAGCAAAAGGGTGTAGGCAAATTCTATACATAATTGGGACTAACCAATTCACATCAATCAGGGAGGCACACACAGCAGTGTGCTAGTAGACAGGAAATATAATCACAAAGATTTGCAAGACATGGATTTGTTACATATGGAACCTACACAAATGATAAAATATTCCATGCTCCTGAGTGGAACTATGTTCATTGCATGATTATAGTTATATGTTATAAATCAGTTACAGTAAATATCTGAAGAAAAAAAATACAATAAAACTTAAAACGTACATTTCCAAAAAGCAAAATAATCAAAAATGACTTAATAATCCACTAGGAATCTCCATGAATGACTGAAATATAAAAAGTTTTAACTCCAGCAATTACAACATATTTTCACTTTTGTACTAATTCCAATCATACCTGAAATCAACACCATCAATTTGTACATGGTAATCCAGGAAAGGTTTCACACCATCCAGAACTCCTCTTGGCATTTTATCAACTTCGTCAAACAGAAATATGGATTGCCCACATGAGCTGACATTTCCTCTAATCCAGTCTTGCAGGTGCATCTACCAACACAGTGCATGCAACTCACTCACTNAAACAGAAATATGGATTGCCCACATGAGCTGACATTTCCTCTAATCCAGTCTTGCAGGTGCATCTACCAACACAGTGCATGCAACTCACTCACTGCACAAAACTGCACAGCTTAACAAGCTGTCATAACCACAATAAATAATGAAGTAACTTTACACTGTGTATAAATACTTATCACTTTACACTGTGTATTAATACTTATCACTTTACACTGTGTATTAATAAATACTTATCATCTACACTTTATGAAGACATTAAGTATTTGTGGAATAGCAAAAGTGATATAAATGCATTATCAGTAAGTGTGTTGGAATGAGTAATATTAAGAGTTAATTTGCTTCTATGTAAGCAAGGTCCCTTTCTAACCACAATGTTCCAATGACATTCTAGGTCAAAACTGTAAGGATTATACAGGAGGATGTAGACGAATAAATGATGATAAACACTAGAGTGGGTAGATGAGCAAAAATAGAGCATACTTCATCCAGGAACAAATTGTCTAACATCCATAGTTAACCTGCTAATAGCACTGGCAATGTGCAGATACGGGTATGCAACTTTGTGAACTTGCCATTGTAACCAGCGTGTGAGTAATTCTGCGCGTGTAATAACACTGCTCAGTACCACATGGTCTCAGTGGTGCTATGTATCTCCAGTTCCTGAGAATATGTTACTGGAATACTTGGAGGATGTTCCTTTAGGTGCTCGTGAGGTGATGTGGTTGCAGCAGAATGGGGTCTCGCTGGCACCTCAATGTGCACTCCCTATACCGGTAGATACATAGGTAGGGGATGCCCCAACAGCATGGCCACCATGCTCACCTGACATCACACCACCTAACTTCTGGCTGTGAGGCCACTTCAAATTGATGGTGTATGCCACACCACTTGACACGAGGGATGAGAACATGACGCAAATACGGAGATCAGTTTGACACCATCAATGCCACGTCGGTTACCTTTGCAATGTCCGTCGCAACATGCTTCAGCGCTGCACTGTGAGTAGCCAATAGTGGCCGACACTTTGAACAGACACTGTGAGCTCCATGCCTTCTGCCCACATGTGTAAATAAATTGTAATTTCATTGCACTGTCTGTTGCCTAATTATTGTGGTTGCTTCCCTGCTCATTGCCACTGCCATTGTGGGTTAACTATGGCTACATTTGTGCTCATCTACCCCACTCTGGTTTTATCATTTCTTTGATTACACCCTGTCTTTCAACAGGTTTTCAATTTTTTTTAAAGAATTTGCCTAAAACTCAAGTTAATATGACACAAGGGATGAAACCCACAAAAATAAACCAACTAAAAAGCATAAGAAAAAAAAGTATTCACAGTTGCTTAAGTTACTTTCTTAAGTGCATAACAACATACAGGACAGATCACAGCACTCATTGAGTTCACTTACGTTGCACCATTTTGTTATTTTTACTGGCATGCCACAATACTTTCATCAATTGTGCAACACTTAGCACCGTTACAATCTTGCCAAAGTAACTAAATTTACTACTCTGAAATTACTTTTTCCATACTTAATAAAAATTTCAAAAGTGAAACCATTTTGTTCAAACCTACCAACATCACTGCCTGGATGAAGGCTTCTCTAATAATGAAATAATTTCCAAAATGACACAAGACTTGGCCTTCCTGTCCCATTACATCTCACTTCAAGAACACTGTTTTCACCAACAGTAAGAAAGGCTATGCAGCAGTGAAGCACACATCTCACCACCTTCAAAATGCTTAGCAACTAACTTCACTGCCATAGGTCAACTATAACTGTTTGATTACAAATACCCACAAACGAATAAAAGAAAATTGCTACCAAGTGTAGTATTATTAAGTGTGTGTGGGACATACATTATTACTGAAAGACATTTATAATAATCTACAATTTTATGGAGGCCAATAAAAAAACCACGAAACGGCAATCTTACACAACTGTTTTTAGTAACTTCATTAGAAAATATTTGACCAGAGTGATGTGTTTCCATCAAAATATTTCTCACAGTACAAGGTATTATGCAAAATTAATGCTCCAGAATGGGAAAATAGTTGCTCACACCGTTGGATAAAGCCATTATCTAAAATTGCCCTTTCTTAGTTTTTCAAAAACCTGTGAATTTCAATTGACATATTTGGAGCAAATTTATGTACCAAGCCCTCTCTACCCCTTCCTTGTTTAATTAAATCCACTAAAAATGCTCTAAAACTGAATATTTTTTTACGCTTTACAGTTTCTCTACCTACTGGAGGGGTGACATATCGTGTGAGATAATATTCCTAGGATTCATATTTCGCAAGATATGGATTTATAAAAACTGGCGAAATGTTTTACCCGAGTATACTTTGGAATAACGAAAATGTTAATATTTCATTGATATTTTTAAAAATACACATCCATATAGAACATTGCTAACTTCCAGAAATCAAATACCTACACACTGTCGCCATTGGGAGTATATGACCCTGCCGGGGTGGTGCTCAATGTCACTAAGAAATACTGTCTAAGTGGCGATGGGTTCATGGGCACCAAGTAGCCACAGGGCTAACACTGATGAGAACACGTGTCAGGGCGGGGTTCTACTTGCCTGCCTGGCGGCGGTGAGCACTGGCGACCATGGTCCGACCACGTGGTGGCTAAACCAGCTCACTGCTGAGTTACGGTTGGAATTACATTGTATGTCCTCTTATCACGTGGGCAAAATTGGGGTAGGACAAAATCTCTCGAACACAATTTCAATTAGCATGGGTTTTACTGTCAAACAATTGCATGTTACGCTAGAACACATGGCACAATGATGAACACGAAAAAACATAGTCTCTCTCAAAATACAAATAAAGCAGATAATCTGAAAGCGTACACTAAAATAAGATTACTAGGATGCTTGCACGAAATCCTCGCTGGCCGGGATAATAAACAACTGAAAAACTTCACCGGAGTCTGCCTGTCCTATAAGCGTAACAGTCCTTGCACCTGTGCATGTTGAGCAGGAATTAAAATAAAATATTAAGTTAAACGAGTCCGCCGCAGTGCGAGGGTCATGGTGGCTAAAATGTGAAAAGGTTCAGGTAACTTATAGACTCACAGCACTACCATATCAGACACTTACAAAACTTGAAGGCCCCCACGCGACACTCACGTCTTCCCCTCAACCACGGATGCATCTCGACTGCCCGTCGTGGCCGGCGGAAGGGAGGGCCAGTGGCGCTCCTTCCGTCAGCCACATATTGACCTACAGAACCGAATTAAAAACAAACATGTGTTGACAAAATTACAAATATATTCCCTTAATTATTACGTTGAGCTTATAGTTCTTCAACTTCCCCTTTTTGTTTTCAGTGCTTTGCCAGTCTTAGCCCTGAGGGGTTTGAGAGTATGGACTGCATTCCATCACGGCCAGCATCTGCTGGGTTTACAGTTATGCCGACGCCATGACCTCGGTTGGTGAGCTGGCCAGCCTGCCCTGCTATGCTCCTATCCCTATCGCTTGTGGGGTCTTGCACGACCACCACACTTGTTACACTAAGGGTTACTCTGCTGTATACTGAGATTGGGAGGTCACAACTCTTCACACTGCAGGTTTTTTCTCCGCCTGCTCTTGCAGCTGCTGTAAGGATCGGTCTAAAGACTGGGGCCCAAGGGGCTCCAAAAACATACTCCCCCTCCTGGTGAGCCTGGTCCTGATGGTATGCCCGCCATTAGTGCTGCTGTCGGCTCAAGGCGGGGATGCGGGAGGCCCACACCACCCTGATCTGGATAGGCAAAGTTGGTATGAAAGTTGAGCGTACCTCTATACAGTGTGTCATCTGAGAGTCCTTGGCCACATCCTACTGCTTGTATACCTCGGCCGCTATTCGGTCGTGGACGCACTTTGTACCTTGGTGGTGGCGCCTCAGCCACAGGTCGCTGGTTGACCGTCGGATCACTGTTGGAGGTCGCCCCCTGGTGTGCAGAATGCTGTAAGGTAGCAGGGGCGCCGTCGGCGCCTCTGCTGTGGTGGTGGGTCATCGTCCTGACTCCTCCACCCAGACGCTGAAGGTGGTGTCTGCTAGGGAGACATTGTGCCCCCAGCTACACCGAGTCGTCGGTGGAGTTACCTCCCTTCATCCTCCTCGAGCTCTTCTATCCGTGGGAAGAGCATCCCCCCCGAGCTGCTCATCCTCCCATGCAGGATTGTCTGGGTTGATCTAGACGGCTAAGGCGACGCTGAACAGGCGCCGCCTCCGTGCTGCCGGGATGCTACCTGGAAGCCTCTGAAAGGTGTGCCTGGCAACTCTGCACCTCCGCGTCTGGAAAGCCCCAGAAAGGTTCTTCCGTCCCTGGTGTGTCGGCCATCGTGGTTGCTTGTTGGTCCTCCTGGCACTTTACTCATGGCTCTTTGGGTGTGTTTGTTACTCTTCTCAGGTGGTACCGGTGATATTTGCTCACCTTGCATTATGCATCTCGTACCAAGTATACTGTTCTGCCAACTCACATGTTTACCACACGCAGCATGGACCCCCACAACCCCAGTCTTGCAAAGTAGTTGGTGGATGTGGACAACAGGGGGTGTATACTCATGCACACCCAGTCACCCACTCGCAGTGAGTGCCCTGGGTGGCCGGTCAGTTAGGGGGGTAATTTGCTGCACATATTCTGCTTGCTGCATAAGTGCTGCTTGCAATTCATCTTCCCTACTTGCTCCTCTCTCGTCTGGGATTTCCTCCGGGTTCTCCTCTCGCTGCGCCATTCGCCCAACAGGGTGAAGTTTTGCCCCAGCACCAGTTTTGCTGGTGTCCTCCTTATGGCCTTGATGGTTCACCTGCAGAAGCAGTACAGGCTCTGAGACAGGTGCTCCTTTGTGCTTGGGTATGATCATCTTGCAGGCATATGCGAAAATGTACCTTCACCTCCTGGTTGTGCCGCTGGTGGGGTTGGCCCTCTGGTGGTAGGCTGGCATCATGTGGTGCTCCACCTGCCACCACTAGAACAGCTACTTCCACCTCCTGCCTACAAAACTGTGTTCCGTTGTCCGAGAGGATGGAGCATGGGTACCCCCATGTGGGAAAGAATTCTCACTAAAGTACAGCCCCCACTTTGGCTGCACGCACATTGCTTAATGCATACGCCTCCACCAAGCATGTGCACTCGTCGATGACCACTAACAACCACTAACTCTTACCCTTCGGCATTCACGGTCATGGACCCATCACGTCCAATGCAATTGTCTGAAATGGTCTTGACATATGGCACGGGTGCTGCTCCCTGTCTGGTCGCCCTGTCGTACCTTACACTGCTGACACCTGGCATTCCTTCACATACTCGTGTGTGTCCCGTGCCATCCGCAGCTAGTGGTAGTGGTCATCAATGGCCCTCTTTATCTGTTCGGCACTGGGGTGTCCTGCCAGGTCGCAGTCGTGGAAGAAAGTTAGCACTGCCAGTCGGGCTTCCCTGGTCGCGTACATTCACCATAGGCTGCTTTCTCCGGGTGCATGGTTAAGAACGATGTCGACTCGCCAGGTTTTGCACACACCATCTCCACACCTGACCCAGTCCCTTTCGGCCTCCTCAGAGATGCGCTGCGCCTGGTTTGCCTCTATTCGAGCTCAACCAAGGTCATGGGTGGGGTCTTGGTTGCGTAGTCCACCAGGTCTAGCCATCCGCAGACCAGGTCTGCATGAGTGAGTGAAGAGATTTGGGTGGCTTTTAACATTGAGGTCTTGAAAGCCGATCAGAGGGAAGTGAGGTGCGTATGGAGCAGCGCCGGAATAAAAGGGCAGGGGTAACGGGAGATCCCAGAAATAACCCGCCGAACAGCAGCATCATCCAGCGCGATTCCCATATGCAAAAATCCAGGAGCGACCTCGCCGGGAATAGAACACGGTTTGCCTAGGTAGGACGCGAGTAGTCTAACAACTACACCACCGCAGCTTCCCCGGGTACGCATTCTCCTCCCCCTCAGTGGAGGAGTATCATGGCCTCCCATTCCTCCTCGTTGACAATGGTCTTCTTCAGATAGATAGGACGTTGGGGAGCTGGTTGTTCTTGCCTGCGACGTGTTCCATCTCGAACTCAAATGACTGGAGGAAAAGTGCCCATCGTATCAGCTTGCCTTGGCATCCTTGTATTGTCCTCGGCCACGTCAGAGCCTGGTTGTCAGTCCTGAGCATGAAAGGTTTCCCTCCAGGTGGTGTCGGTGCTTCTTAAGCCCCCAGACGATGGCCAATCACTTCTGTTCATTGCTGTGGAAGCGTTTCTATGCCTCGCCGAATTTAGGGCTTGCGTAATCCACAACTTGCTTCTTTCAGTCATCCACCCGATAGAGTATGGCCTATGCTCCTATCGCGCTTGCGTCCATCTGTACTTACAGTCGCCAGGCAGAGTCAATGTGGGCTAAGGGTGGTGTTGAGTGAACTCGTGCTTGATGGCGTCGAAGGCTTGTTGCGCCCTGGGGTTCCATCTGTACCATTGTAGTGAGAGCAGGTCAGTGAGTGGTGCGATGGTCAACACAAAGTTTGGTAAAAAGTGTTGCAGCCCGTTGTTGATCAGGCCTATGAATTTCTGCATTTGTTTGCAGGTCTGCGAGAGGCAAAATTTTTGCAGCTGCTTAGGATGCAGTAGGAGACCCTGTCAATCGACCATACGGCACAGGAATTCTAACTCCGGCACCTCAATGTGACACTTGTGGGGGGCACACGATAGGTGGTGGGTGTCCAACCTCTCTAATACTAAGTCCAAGTGCCGGATGTGGATGTCCCAGTTTTCGGACCATATGATTATCTCGTCAAGTATGCCATTGCAATGTCTGTTTTCTTGTGTTGTCAATAAGTGCCATCTGTGCCCATATCAACCACCACACATGCAAAATCTTTGAACACATTGGGACTAACAAAATTTATTAAAGGCATTACTACACAGTCACACTGCTCGTACTATAACGTATTACCTGTACTCTCTTCTTATCACATCAAATCAAGACCAATTGATTTGATTCACACATTTTGACTACCTGCTAACACATGTGGTAACAGTATCTGAAGAACAGCCAGAGTTAGGCAGTTGCACAGAAAAGTTTTATCTTCGTTTGTATCCCCTCGCTTCATAATGTGCCACCAAACACGACTAAACATTGGTGTAGCGCATTTACTAACTTAGATTTGTTTGCTGTCTGTTTGTTCTTGGCGACAATTATACAGCGTGCGACCTCGCATTACAGCCAGCATGTGTTTCCCTCTGGGTGTAGGACATGTTGTCTACCCACCAGGCCATAGTATTGCTACAACTGAAACTTTTGTGTGCGTTTTACATAAAACGGTGGATCCTAGAGTGTTGTAACAAGAGTGCCTTTTTAGCTAATTACGACATACTGCTTAACATGATGGCATCAAACATCATATTTACCTCAAGGTAAAGAAGTTGTATTCAATAACAGGGTGCACACTGCTATTTTTTTAAAGATGGCGGTGAGTACAACGTACCATTATCCAAGATCTTAGTTTATTTAATTCGTATTCCAAATTTTGTTCCTCTAACAGTTGTTGCGCACCCTACTGGTTCCAGCTGCTGGTGGGCACCGCCAAGGCTCTTCCACCCTTCTTCTGGGATGCCCTCTAAGGCGACTGAGAAGCAGGGGTTACCGCTCTTACAGGGTTGTTCTTGGGGCCTGTGGTGTAAGGATTGACCACTTCAATGACCTGGCACTGGGCCTTGGGAGGAGCACTGGTTAGGGCTGGGCGGGTTGGCAGACGCGTAGGGGTGTACCCTGGTGTAATGCTTAGGCATCTGACTACTTTGTCAGCGCTGGCTGGCTGTGTGAAGGAGATCAGCTTCTATGGTGGTGTCGACGAAAGCGGTGAGACGGCACCGGGCACGTGCCAAATAAGGCTCTGCGTCGACTTGGACGAGCTGGTGGCTGACCCCTCTGGCAAACAACTTCCTCATTCTTCCAAGTGTATACTGAGCTGGCACCTGGAATCTCTACTCTCCAGGACCCCAGCCAGAGCTAATCCCTGCTTGGCTGCTTTTCCCCGCCCAGCCCTATGATGAGGCAAAAGGCGAGAGGGGTAGGCACAGCCTGATGGAAATAAGGAGTTGGCCGTTAGATAGGGTCGGCAGCCTGGTCTACTGGCCTTCAGTCTAGTGGCTTGGCGAGCGAGACGTCACTGACAGACCCAAGTACCAAACTGAGGGTGACAGTATCAGGTTTAGGGGCATCTGTTCTCGAGACTACTTGGCGAGCGGGACGTTGCTGGCGGACACAAGAATCACAAATAAATGGGGCTACTTGTCTGGGGTTTGCCTACCGTTCTCTAGGAAGTGACCTGGGGAACGAGATGTCACTGGCAGACTCAGGCACAAACTGAAGAGGCTTTAGTCCAAAGCGGCAACTGCTCTGGTGTTTCCTAGGAAGACACGCTTCCCAAGCTCCATGTGGAGGCAGTCCCCAAAGGGTGAGGTATGGAAAGACGTTCCGGCTCGTGACTATCCCTGCAAGAGTGTTATTATGATTGGTGACGAAGCAGGAGATACCGGGTGCAAGGTGAAGAAAAGATAAGAGTGCTGAGAGTGACAACACAACCAAGTTGAATTATGCCTGCTTACTGAGTGCTCATTAAACACACATAAACCAACCTGTACCCTGACTAGTCTCAAGGGCCAATCCTAGGTTGCCATCGGGTATGTGACGTAGTCTTGGAAGATGCGGCAGCGCTGGGGGCTGAGGGCGACCCCAAGGCAGCAGTACTCGAACTCGAGTCAACTGCAGGTAAGCTACGAGGTAGCTGGAAGTGTGGCAGACTTCAGCGTGATGAAGAGCAGCAAGACGGTGTTGTGTAGAGTAAGACTCTCGACAGTGTTGTGAATGGCAGTGACGACTTTAAGTTCGTTGACTCTCGGGCAGAGTGACGTTCTGCTAAGATTGTCGTGTCAGTAGGTGCTCGGGCAGCATGACATTCTGCAACTAGACTGATGCGAGACAGCCTCTTGGTGTGCGCTCAGGCAGAGTGACGTTGTGTGAATGACTGACGTGATACAGCCTCGAACTGAGGGCTGCAAGCTCTATTTATACATGGCGGGCGCACAGGGTCAGCGCAGGAGGGGGGAGCAAGGTAGCAGTAGAGGGGGCTGTGGTAAGCCAACAGAGATGGCGGCCGAAGCTGGCAGCTACTTCTCCTCACACGGCCAAAGACCGAAAGGGTACGAGAGTGGCAGTGTGGTGCGAAGCATGTTGCGGCACAACAGGAGGCAACAGCTGAGCAAGCCAACCCTGGGCTTCAAGACATGCTGTGACGTGTGCGACGTAATCGCTCTTCTTAGGAGGGGGG
>NQII01000138.1:251879-471660 GCA_002778355.1 Clitarchus hookeri | reverse complement strand
CCCCCCCTTCCCCTCCCGGTTGGCCGGAGCCACAGGCACAAAGAACGAACATCCTTTCGAAGGCATCTGGAATGGTGGTTCTCACTCTCTCTCACATAATCTCATACTCTCATTCTCATGCTCTCTCACACACTCTCAGAGTGAAAATGGTCAGCATGACCAAACGACGTACAGCGTATGCTTAACGGGAATGGACCTGAAGGATCCTATTCCCTANGGCCGGAGCCACAGGCACAAAGAACGAACATCCTTTCGAAGGCATCTGGAATGGTGGTTCTCACTCTCTCTCACATACTCTCATTCTCATGCTCTCTCACACACTCTCAGAGTGAAAATGGTCAGCATGACCAAACGACGTACAGCGTATGCTTAACGGGAATGGACCTGAAGGATCCTATTCCCTACCAGGGTACGGGAGTGTGGTACAGATTGGGCTGAAGGCCTGGGTACATACAATTACATCCCAGTTGATTAGTTTGAAGCTTTAAGAGGGATATGTGGTTGCAAAATAATTTTCACAGCCCGTTACAATGTTAGTGAAAAAGTAAACTACAAGATCAGAATTACATTGAATCCTAGCCTTAAGGGAGTAGCTAAATTCACTGCAGAAACGAACTTAGTTCTCTCACGGTGCACGTAGGCAAAATAAGTTAACTAGTGAAAACACACAAATTAGTGAGAAAAGTGTGCAGTGAGAAAATTCCTATTTGGTTTCCAACCCCTACTTACACCGAAAATAGAAGACGCTACAGGGTACAAAATTTGGCTGGTAAACTTCCAAAAATACACAAAACAGTTAGGTTGGAGTCATTGAATTATTTTATCATGTGTTAAATGTTCATTTAGAATTTGTCTTGATGTACAGTATTGGCTCAGGTGAAAAGAAAAATTAATAGTTCAAAATAGTTACACATGGTTAACTTGCATAAGACTGAGAATTAAATTGACAGTATGAATTAAGGTATGTTACACAAAGGTAAACAATGACCAAGTACAACAGATGCAAGGTGAATACGCGACATTATACATGTGTGGTAATATGACAAGTTAAAACAATGGTTTACAAGAGATTTAGACTAAGTAGTACTAAAAAATGAGCATAAATTGGCTTAATTATCAAAAACTAGTTACAATGGTGTTTAATACGAAAAGTATTATAATGAGAGTAGTTGGACAAAACAACTTATGCATAAAGAATGAGGTTTAAAATGGGCTCGCCATTCTAGCATTAGGCGCATTACTAAACATAATAATGAAAAAGAATAAGAAATGGGGTAAGCCATTTTAGTGTGAGGCGCATAATTGAACTCTTAGTAACATTAGTAATGAACAAAATTTAGATTGGTTGACAATAGGTTAAGATTGGCTTCCAGGCATGCTTTCATCTACGATTTATATCATAGGCTGATTGTATTTACATGTGCTTCAAACTTGCGTACTTACTCTGGCTCATGGCTTCAGCAATAAAATTGTGGTTAGGCTGAGTAAAATCAACAAAGCAGTTAAGTTGTTAAACTTCAACACAAAACAAGCAAAACTACACAAGTAAAGCAGAAAACAGCAATATTGGGTACTTACAACCTCCTCATGAGCCAGTGCACGTTGTAGAAGCATAGTTGTTACCATACAATACAGAAATTGGCTGACAGACAAGCTGTGCATTCCTGGTTTAGCTTGAGCACATTACATGACCAGGTGTTTTCTTAGCTTGCAGATTTTCTTGACACAGCACACATATGGGCTAGGGGGTACTCTGCTTTCACACAAAACAGGGGATTTTGCTTCTGTAGCACTTCTTATGCTATGTCTAACTAGTTGACACTACAATTTCCCTAGGCTACGGCTATTCTAATCTCACACACTCACTTATGGTCGGGGCACTTCACACTGTGAGGTGGAGGCTCTCAGCAGGTGTGACGCTACCAAGGACGTCACACACAGAGTCTGTGCTCTGCTCTAAGCGGGTGAGGAGTTACCAGAGTAAGCTCCTCGCACAGAGTCTTTGCGCTGCGGAGCCGGCCAGCTGAAGGTGGGAGGGCAGCGTCATAGCATGCCCCTGTAATGCCTGGGCCTCCCTTCGATGTTGATGCGGCAGGCTCGCCAAGGCTGTACTCTGCGCTGCGGTGGCACGTAGAAAGTCTCAACTGGCGGTGCGGGCAGCACTAGGTCAGTGGGCAGGGGTTCAGTGACCCACGGCCTGAAGGTTGCAGCCTCCGGTCTCAACTGACTGGCTGGAGGGGTGGTGACCAATTCCCCTCTCTGAGGGCGGTCGGCTGGCTGCTTTCACACATCTGCTGCGGCTGACGTGGAGGGCGGAGTTAGCGCTGGAAGGGGCACCGCTCGCTGCTCCCAGCGTGGTGATTGGCTAACCAGGGGGTGCTCCGAGTACTTTCTTCTCCCCCTGGTTGGGACTGGTCGCGGCGAAGGCGAGCACTGCGGCTCTGGAGACGACGGCGGTGTGGTAGGAGTAGGAGCTTTGTCGAGGGGTGCTGCAAGGCTTGTGGCAGACCCTGTGAAGTCTGCTGTAGTACCGCGTTGAGCGGCATGCTTGGCGTGTCGGCGGCGCTTTGTTACGCCTGCTCGCTGTTTGCCACTAGTCTTCTGACTTAGTTGTTCCTGGACTAATTGGACGTATTCTTCGGCAACTCGTGGGTGCAGTCGGGGCTTGGTAAACTGCTGCCAGATTAAAAGTATCTTCTTTATAGCTCCTAGATATAATTTACCTTGTCTTTAAACACGTGGAACTGGGTAAGGATAACTTCATCTGCGAACCTGAGTGATAGCAACAGTCTTCCTTCTGTCCTTAGGTGGGCTCCTTTCTGGGCCATGTATACTGTAGTGTCTCCGGCGAGTTCGATTTGGTTCCTGCACTCAAGAGTGGCTAATATTTCTGACATACCAGTGAGTACGGTGATGCATGGAGGGTCTCTTAAGACTTCTTCCTCCTGGAATACAGATACCTGCAGGGACTCCCCCTGTGTATTGGCTGGGGGTGCGGAGACTGTCTCAGGTTAAGTGCGGTCAACTGTTTCTCTTTGTCTGTTCAGTAACTTTTGCTGCAGTACTGGGCAGTCCCGATGCAAGTGTCTGGCGGGGCAGTGGTAGCACTTGGGTACCCAGGTGGTAGGAGGGGCAGTTGTGGATACTGTCATCTTCTGACGTGTGAAGATTTCAGTATCAATCGTCTTCCCTGCGGAAGAGAGTGTGGACTTGTTCCTGGCCTGGGCCTCGCGCATGTCAGCCAGGTCCATCTCTCGAACACAAGCTCTCTATAAGCTCTTCTAGGGTTACTATCTAGGGAGTCCGCAGGTGTGAACGAACCTCTGGTAGGAGTAGGCGCGTGATGAGCTCCACTGCATCTAGTTGTTCATGCCCTGGGTGGACGCGTTGAAAAACGAGGGCCTTTCTGTGAATAAAGACTTTGGCCTCTTCATTGTCTGTTTGCTCCTGGGTGTACAACTGGTTCATGAGCCGTGCAATTACATGTGGACCTGAGAAGTGAGCTACTAGCCGCTCTGACAGCTCTTCCCAGCTGGTGACAAACTTACCATACTTGTGCCACCATTTTTCGGCGTCTCCTCGTAGCTGTGCTTTAGTTTTGCGGACCCACATGAGCTCTGGTAGACACGTGCACTCAAACTCAGTTACACAAGTCTGGAGGAATTTGTGTGGGTTTTCGTGCGGTTTCCCTGCATACTACGTCAGTGTGAGCTGCTCCGGAGTCAACTGCTGGATTACAGTCATCACTGGTTCTGATACTCGTCCTGGAGTTAGACGCCCTGTTGGGCATTTGAAATACCGACTCTTTAGGTCTCTGGCTGTCTTGCCATCTCAGGCAAAGGTTGTGGAAAGTGCGTGGGCACTTCTGTCAGGCTATCCGGTACACACCCTTTCCCGGCCAGTCTGCATGGTCACAGCGGCAATGTCTGTTCCTGCAGTCCACACATCTATACTCAAGTCCTTGGGTGTGTCTCTCCTGGTCCTCCCATCCCAGGCAGAAGTAGTGGAAGGCGGCATCTCAATGCACGCACGTGATAAAGTAGTTTCCTACGCCAGGACATTTTTCTAGGGTGCAGTGTCTGCTATGTCTTCTGCTGTGGTCATTTTGGTGCGGTTTCTGGAAACTGGGTGCCACAGGATGTTTATACTGACTTCTCGAAGTCAAGTTAATGGTGGTTCTGTGGGGGCTAAAAAGGGGCTTTTCTCAGGTGGTTCCTGGTCTTGAGAAAATTGACTGATGGCCGGTATTTCTTCAATGGCCCCACACTGGGCGCCAAGAAAGAAAAAGGCTTGACACACACCCTACTGGGTCCAGCTGCTGGTGGGCGGCGCCTAAGCTCTCCCCCATACGCACGCGCATTCACACACACACACACACACACACACTGGACTGAGAAGCAGGGGTCGCTGCTCTTACGGGGTTGTTCTTAGGGCCTGTGGTNCACACACACACACACACACACTGGACTGAGAAGCAGGGGTCGCTGCTCTTACGGGGTTGTTCTTAGGGCCTGTGGTGTAAGGTTTAGCCACGTTAATGACATGGCGCTGGGCCTTGGGAGGTGCGCTGGTTAGGGCTGTGCGGGTTGGCACACGTGTAGGGGTGTAACCTGGTGTAAGGCTTAGGCATCTGAATTATTTGTCAGCACTGGCTGGCCGTGTGAAGGAGGTTGACTTCTTCTGTCGTGTCGTCAAAAGTGGTGACACGGCTCTGCGTCGACTTGGTGGCTGGTGGCTGAACCCTTTTGCGAGCAGTTTCCTCCTTCCAGGTGTATAACAGGCTGCCACCTGAATCTCTACTCTCCAGGACTCCAGCCAGGCCTAACCCTGCTTGACTTTCCCTCGTCCAGCCCTATGATGAGACATAAGGGAGAGGAGGGATGACAGAACAGAGAGGCAGACAGTGGGTGCCCAAAAGGGGTAGGCACGGTCTGAAGGGAAATAAGAAGATGGCCATTGGATAGGGTAGGCAGCCTGGTCTACTGGCCTTCAGTCTAGTGGCTTGGCGAGCGGGACGTCACTGACAGACTCAGGCGTGAACTGGAGAGATGATAATCCAAAGCGGCAACTGCTCTGGTGTTTCTCAGGAAGTTTCCCAGGAAGACGGGCTTCCCAAACTCCACGTTGAGACATTCCCCAAAAGGTGAGGTAAGGAATGACATTCCGGCTTGTGACTATCCCTGCAAGTGTGTTATTAGGATTGGTGAAAAAGCAGGAGATACCGGCAGCAAGGTGAAGAAAAGATAGAGTTCTGGGAGTGACAACACAATTAAGTTGATTTATGCCTCTTTATTGATTACTCATTAAACACACATAAACCAGCCTGTACCCTGACTAGGGCCTCAAGGGCCGATCCTAGGTTGCCAACCGGTATGTGACCTAGTCTCGGAAGATGCGACAGCATGGGGTTTGGGGAGTACTCCAAGTCAGCGGTACTCAAATTTGAGTTAACTGTGGGTGAGCTGCAAAGTAGTTGGAAGCGAGGCAGGCTTCGGCATACTGAAAGGCAGCGAGACAGTGTCATGCAGAGTAAGACTCTCGACAGTGCTGCGAATGGCAGTGACGACTTGAAGAATTTGGTTTACTCTCGGGTAGAGTGGCATTCTGAGAAGTTTATCGCTGTCAGTAGACACTCGGGCAGCATGACATTCTGCAACTAGACTGATGCCAGACAGTCTCTCGTTATGCGCTCGGGCAGCGTGACATTCTGTGAATGACTGACGCAAGACAGCCTTGAACTGAGGACTGCTAACTCTATTTATACGTGGCACACAGGGCCAGCGTGAGGGGAAGGGTGGCGGTGGTAATGGTAGATAAGGGTAGTGGTAGAGAGAGATCGCAGAAAGAGAGAAGGTAGTGGTAAACCGGCGAAGATGGCCGATGGCAGCCGAAGCTAGCAGCTACTTTCCCGTCACGTGGCTGAAGGCCGGAGAGGTAAGAGAGCGATGGTGTGGTGCGAAGCAGCAGGAGGCAACCACTGGGCAAGCCAACCCTCGGCTTCAAGGTGTGCTGTGGCATAAAGACTCTTCTTAGGAGGGGGTCACGGCTGTGACAAGGCTAGATCGCGTGAATCACGACGCCCGTGGCGCATCACAGTCTAACGCAAGTAGAACCCTTATTATTTGAGATAGACCATGGGTGTCATACTTCTAATTTCTTCTTTTCACATCAGCAATCCCTTCGCACAGTTTGGTAACATGTTTCCGAACCACGTGTGTGTCTGTGTGTGTGTGTGTGCGTGTGTGTGTGTGTGTGCGCACTGGATGTTAGGTAATTTTTGCATACAGACTGCACCACATCAATCTGCAATAAAAATTAAGTAGGAAATACTCTTTGATAAAAATGCATAAGATCCCTTTTTTTTTACAAGAAAAACAAAATTAAAGGTCCAGAAGCCATTGTAGCAAACATGTGGTATTCCAATTCAATAAAGTTGAGGTGATGTGAAAATGCTGCAACTAATGTGTCGGTCGTAAGGCATACGGCAAGGGAACGAGCCGAGTTCAGTAGTGCCAAAGAGGCCATAGAGTTCACATGCAGTGAGTACTGGGATATAGCAATGGCCATGGGTGCATCTGGCGGCCAAGCTTCGTGCATGCTGCATGCATCCAACGTGCGGAGAAGTGCACTGTTATGGGAAGAGCAAACTTTGAACACGTGTTATGACGTTTCAATGTTTTGTTTGCTGTTGATGTATGCTGTGCTTAACATGAAAACATAATTTTATTACTTAAACGTCATTTCTTCTCATAAACTAAGGGTCTTACTCTTTTTTACCAAAGAATATTTTATAGTTAGTTTTGATCACAGATTCATGTGGTGCAGTCCGTATTCGCAAATTACCTGACACCTTGCATGTGTATGAGTGCATGCGTATGTGTGTGTGTGTGTATATATATATANCCGTATTCGCAAATTACCTGACACCTTGCATGTGTATGAGTGCATGCGTATGTGTGTGTGTGTGTATATATATATAAAACTTAATAATTCCCATTATCCTTACAGGAAGCACTATCTTCTCAGCAGCTCTATTTATTAAGTGGCGTGGGCATTTAATTATTATTTATTATGAGATTTTCAATTAATCCTTTTTTAAGACAGCTGCTACACCAATATTCATTGTCTGTACTTGGCCACATAACAGATAAATGAATATTACAAGATTTAAGCACAATTAAGTACAGTACAAAATTACAGCCCAGTCACAGTTTCTGTGAATGTTTTGAAACAAACCTTTGAAAAATCACCCTAGGAGTAAAATGTCAACCTGTTTTTTAAATAACTTGTAAACCACAAATATATAAAACACTGTGATTAACTTTTAAGTATTATAAATTGGAATAAATGAATCCTTAACTTAGTTTCATCTAAAACTTAAAATATTTATTTTGTATTCAATATAAATTGAAAACAGATGAGTTCAGCAAGTGTTAGCAATATCTAATAAGAATTAGTTCACAGTTAAAATATTGTTTCAACCCATTTTTTTGGTATGCTATTTGTAAAGTAAACATTGCCTATTGAAATGTTAAAATTTTTAGGTAGCATTGATGGAATCATATTTCCTGTTGTTACACTTAAAAATATCAGCACAAATTACGGTGCATAGGCTCTAGTGATATTGTGCTTTTTTGTCCAAGGAAGAAACGTAAATGGGTGGAGTGGAATTTGTCACTTTCTCTCTCTATATAGATTGCTCTCTCTCTCTCTTGCACTCGCTCTGTCGCTCTCTCTCTCTCTCTCTCATGCTCTCTCTCTCTCTCTCTCTCTCTCTATCTCTATCTCTCTCTATCTCTCTCTCTCTCTCTCTCTCTTTCTCTCTCTCTCGCTGCAATTTCCTCCTGCAAGCTTAATACCTAGCTTGCCACACACTGACTCAACTATGTACATTTCAGTTTCATTTCACCCATGCAGGCAGTTAGGTTTTGTTGCATGTAGTCCTGACTGTCCCGCACCTGCCTTACCTATTGAACAAGTGTTTCCTACAAAACAGTCTGTTGTGCTAGATTCTCCTGCAAGGTGGCTTACTGTTGTGTTAAATCCCTCTGCAGTGTTGCTTGCTGTTCCCTAGACAGTTTCATTTCCTGTGTCATATTTTCCTGCATTTGCATGATAATCGCAGCAGTGTAAAATGTGTCTGTGCACTAGTGTCTGACTGAGTAACTGACATGACTGTGGCTTCAAGTGTAGTACTTATGTTCCCAGCTTCGTCTTGGGCCTGTGGAACCTGTTCTACCACTGTGTCATTGCTGACAGGCTGAGTAGGTGTATCTCCTTATTCTGTGTCCATGTTAGTAATTGTATACTCAAAATGCCTGAAGTCAAAGAGCGCAGTTTCTCTTACAAAGTACAGTGTTCCTTTCCTCCTATTCATATACTCAACCAGTAGAATATGCTGAGCAACTCGTCTCTACTGACTTTCCTAGTCAGGCCCCACAGTGATGGTGCTACTGTAACATTATTGTCTACGTTATGTTCAAAACCTATGTATGGCGTGTTTCAAAACAAACCTGTTGTGAATGATGAAGCAACCCTGTGTAATTATTTTTACGTCCCACGATTGGGTGGCATTGAAATGCATTTGCTAGCTAGTGTTGTGTACCGTACTATTGGGAAGAGAACCACATTGCTGGTGTCACTGTAACATTCGGTGTTGGAGTGTACTAATCGTACAAATATCTGCATGAGTTTATCATACTCTGAAAACGAAGCTTCCACTCACAACAGAATACACGAAAGACACTGTAATAATTGTACAGAATACTACTTACTACTGCACAAACTACCAACCAAAAAAACTGAATGATTGAGGAGCATTTAATTATTACTAATTAAACGTTAATGCAAAACACAGACTCAGGGTTCAGCAATAAGAACATACGCAACACAAATTCAATAGATAGCTCTACTCAGAAAATTGTTAAAATCAAGGGTGACATTTGGCAGCATAGTGAAGTGCTTTAACACAAAGGATAATTTAATTCAGGGTCTATTTAAAATCTCTCACACTTTAATACAGTTCACTTTATCAGTCAATGTAACTCATACCTTGGCTTAGCTCAATTAAAAAAATTAATTGGTAGATACGATTGACCTCTGCTTCTGAGGGAAGTGTGGCCAAAGTTCAAGGAAAGTTCAGTAAGGCCCTAGTTATTCAAAGTATTGAAAACAATATTGTAGAAATTAAATAAAAACTGCTGCTATCTGCAACTAAATACAGGCTTACTTAGCTGTAAATTCGCCCTGCAGCTACTCTGGAACCAAGATCTAGTAGAACAGCATAGCAACCTTATTGCTAGACACCAGGAATCGCATGATTTGGAAAGTCCTTTTCCACAATAATACTTATCAAGACACTCTTCTTTGGCGCCACGCACCTACCGTCGGTCTTAATTAACATCTTAAATACCTCTTGACGCTAGGATCGTCCTAATATTACATTTTTACTACATTTCCAATAAGCTGGATCAGCAGTCCTGGCTGAACAGCTAAAACCTCCAGGATCCAATATATCGCTGCTAATGTTCGAAACACATAATTTTTTACACTCCAAAAACAATACCCTACTACTTGGCTATCGGGTAAAAATACCCTACTACTTGGCTATCGGGTAAAAAATATTTCCTTCCTTTTGGGTTGTTGCCGTAAACGGTTAAAAACCTAGACCAACATTAATTTTATAATTCTGTTTTCACATAAATGAATTGTCTTTTCCCAAAATTAGTGTATAACTGTAAAACTCAATTGTACCCGGGCGAAGTCGGCCGATTCGCTAGTGAATTATAATGTATTACGGCACCAAAATAAGTGTTTTCAACAGATGGACCAATAATTCTATGCACAAGATTAACCCATTATTGCTTGAATTAATTTTACTAAGATTTTATTTTTTGTTCTGTACTTTAATGGTGTGTTGTTTCTATCTGTTATTGAAGCAATAATTACAAAGTTTGTAAGAATTGTGTATTTTTTTACGTTTCTTTCTTTATCTTTGTATAGCTATCAAGACTCAAAACTTATTTGTTTAATCTCAAGTATTTGATTTTTTATAGTTGTACGAAGTTGAAAAACTACACAAACAGCATAGTTATTGTCACAGAATAAATTTTAAATATTATTAACTTAACATTAGTATATCAAAAAGTTATGTGTTATGCACAAGATCATCACAAATAATATTTTCTGAATAGCAAGTACAGTGCCTGGCTGTTGCAAAAAGCACAAACAGTTCGCAGTGCCATGCCAATGACACTTCAAAAATCAAAAGGGCTGTAAAGTCTGTAACACCAGGTGATGCTCAGAAGGTTTCTTTAACAGTAACGGTGGGGGGAATAAACCAACACACACAGTGGCAACGTGTGGTACAACTGTAGTTTTGGGAACGATGACATGTTTCTCTAGCAAACAGTATAAGACAAAAACTTTCACTTTGCCTACATTGGCTTGAGGGTACCCGCCTAAGAGCCTGGACTCTGTGTGAAGCTGCTTGCAGTCCACCATCTAGAGGAAAGTGATGCCACAGTAGGGTCAGTGGTTTCTGACCCCATCCCTGACGTGGGCAGTGAGTAACCTATACATGGGCTGTGAGTGTGAGTCTAAGTACTGCCTTTAGTGGACCACAAGGTGATGCCACCTCTCCGTCCGTGCACCACATGCATCAAGATGAGGCTGGGTGGTCAGTCCAGCCGGCAGGACTCGGGACAGTGTGAGGGCCTGATCTACAGACTCACATGTTCCAGATACTGTAAAGTGCATAATGCAACCAAATGCAAAAAAACTTTTACTTCCAGAGATGAACATACTAACTTTGTTTGAACATGATTGTGTTATAGTAGTCCCTATACCACATCACAGAGTTCCCAAAAACACAGCGAATCCAGCATCTTTCTCACAATTACCCTGTAAATATCTGCCTCTTCTTGCAGAGGAAAGTTCTTTTTACCAGTGAAGAAGTGGAAATACTGGCTTACTGCCCCTTTCTTGTAAAGTCTGTTGGTGATAAACTGTCCCACATAATTTTTCCCCACACCTGGAAGACCATGGAAACTGAGGGAAAGAGCTTTCTTCGGGTAAGGTGTTCGGAAGTGGCCTCTAAGAGCCTTCACCACAATATCCTGCATCAGGTGCTGCCCAAACACATGCTTTGCAAGGTCACTTTCGAGCCCTGCAACATAAAGTCATTCAGCCCATGATGGAAATGAAAATTGAGTGTTTACAAAAACAATTGCAAGGAAAAACTGAATATCAAGCAATGAATGACAAAGATATCCTACAGCCAAGAGGATTTAACTTTAGTCATACAACATGCTAGTTTACAAGTGGTGATCCAATTTAATAAGTTATATTTGGTCTAAATCTACACAGCACAATTAGACTGTCACATACATCCCAGCACTGCCACTTTCTTGACCAATAACCCAACCATCACTGTATTTCCTTCCAATGACCAAAATGGCAACATCCATCATTTCTGAACAATAACCTAGTTTGTTGTTTTTCAGACAACATGGCACTGATTATGCTTTTGACTTCACTAGACAATAACAACTTACCCACGAAATCTGCAGAAATCCAGTTTTCATCACAACATTCCATAAACTTGCAAGAAAAGAGCTTGTAAACAGTTGCCGAGCCCACGACCAGACCCCCTATTGTCAGTGGGTCTATGAATGCAGTGGATGGGGGAGTGACGGCCAGCAATACAATTGCATACTGAACAATGTTGGTGCAGCACATTGTCTTGCCGAAACACAGTTCCCTGGGAAATGTACAGAGTACAATCACATCTACATTAATACACATCCATTTAAAGGGNAATTTTTTTTAATCCTTATGTTATACCTGAAAATCTTGAGGCTTAAGGAGATACGAGATGTGATCTCATTATTGCTTATTCTGTTCACATTCCATAACAACATTACTGAAATCACAATGCTTTAAGGGCAAATTTCACAGAATAACTGTTTCCCAGTACAAGCAGACAAATGGTGTCAACAGGTTTTCACAATATAATGAATATAGTTAAACATAACTAATAAATATTTAAGGGAAATTGCACAACACTAAAGTAACTGTAATAATGACAGTCTAAGGCCGTGGTCACACAGGATTCTGAACTACATCAGAATAAATATATTCACAACTACACAAGGTCACACATGACCCAAACTCTTACTATTCGTGGCCATTTCTCATTCAAACTGAACAGGTTGACAATGTCATTCCAAATGGCGTCTCTTCTGGCTTAGTCGATGTAAACTGAAAACGTAGCACAATGCGGAAGTGGTGGAGCAAAGTACCAAGAAAGTATTTTGAAGGTAAATATTTAAATAGTCATCATGTTGAGTTATATATTACATAAGGATAAGAATACCAGTAATAAATAATATTTTTGATGATAGTTTAATTTACGTATTTTCTCTTTTTGTGTCCCAGCTTATGTTGTAACCTCAAAGGTCCATGGCATTTTAAAAACCTGCTAAGCACAAATTCATGTCACTGTAAATTTTATTTTTATTCTCTCAGGTGCTGACAGTGCAGCAAGAATTGAAGTCAGTCTCAAGTACCCAGCCATTGCGGAAAGCCATAGCAAGTGAATTCAATTCGAAATTCCAAGGCAACCCCAGGACATGGCTTCAATGTAAAACCCATGTGACAAATCTACTGAATAAGTATAAAGCAATTAGGGATAATAACAGGAAAGAAGATACTTTTTAAGTTACTTAGTTTAGGATGCCACCCATTTCGGTTTTAAATTATATTGTACTAGAATGTATGACGGTACTTATGGTAGTGTAGATTTCACATGAATAATGATTAAAATATTAGTTTTACGAGATGTGTTATGACAGTCCACGATATTGTCATTTTTATCTTTTTGACTTAAGATGCCACAGAATCACTTTTCTGCAGCAAGTAGTTTACTTTTGGCATTGTCAACTTTCATTTCAATATATTTAACACTTGTTGTATGGTTATTTTTTAGTAGAGAACTTAAGATAATTTCATGTCTTCTGAAGCATTTCTTAATTTTTTTAACCAAATATAAGAGATAGATGCTATTTCAAGAGCTAATAGCGATAACAATGAGAAACACTTCAGTTTGTGAATGTTGAGCCATCACATTTGTTCTACTGCATCATATAAGAGAACTTTGAAAATATAATATTGTATGATAAAAATCCAAAAAAATAGCAGATTTACCACAGCTTGTAGAAATCCTGTGCATACTGTCTTGAGACCTAGGTTAGTCCAACATCCAAAAAACTGAAGTACCTAGAAATCCATAAGTGCTAAGAGTTTGGGTTTTGTAAACAACCACAAGTCTTTTTCTAACTGCAGCCTAAAGAATTTCAATAAATCCATTCCATGTTTTTTCCTTCTTAGGCCTACCTGGAAAAATGTATTGTGCAGTATGCCTACTCAAAACATAAATTTTTCACAGTTTATTGTTGGAACAGCTTCCCCTGCTCAAAATTTTGAATGAGACCCAACAATTGCAATTTGCCACCTGCTACCAGTGAAATCTGCCGTTGTCGTTCTCTGTTCATTTCCTCGCTGTGGTGGTTTTCTGGAGTTTCTCCTCACATTGTTTATTTAGTAAATACTGAAGCTACAATGACTTACAAGTGTTTAAATATGACCTTCTTCTAGCTATTATGCATTAATAATAATGTAAAAGCTTGTCTAATGCACTAATATTTATTTTAATGTTTATTGAAAGAACACTGTAGCGCATTAACAATTGTTGGTACGTGCAGATATTTCGCAAATTACTAGTTTTCCTTATTTTCACAAAGTCTATTTAGCAATATTTATGCATGAAGAAATTTTTATTCACTTTATTAAAATGTTTAAAATGTCACTATTCATAGCTTGTTCAGCTTATTTAGTCGCTTCACTGGAGATTCTGGATGCTGACGTGCTCATAAGAATTTATCTCATTTGTGAGAGGAAGTGTAGACGGTGTAAATATTTATATGTGGTACATTGGCCTAAATTCTAATTTTCTTCTACAATTTCAGTGATAGAAGACTCCAAAAACACTAATTGGTATGGCGTGTTGCAAGAGCACAAGCTCCAAATCCCTATGTAACATTAGGAATAAATTCAATAATACAAATGATAAATCATTAAACAATACAGTGCCATTGACATGCAATGTAATAAAGAAACATGTAAAATAATAAAACCTAGATAACTACTATATGAGAACAATTCACATAAACTCAATAATTTAACAATTGTCATGAGTGTATCATAACAACATGAAGTGTGGACGATGACAACACTGAGAAAATATCTGTGAATTCTCCCTACAACTTTTTAATGCAATAAATAATTTATTATACATGCCAACAATAAAGTATTTCACCCTGCATACTTTAACCAATGGTAAGTACAAAACTACCTTTCTTTCAGTAACAAGTGAGGAGTATAATCATTTATTGTATTAGCTACATATGCGCCACCCTTTGTAAGATGTGGGTGGCCTATGTTTACAAGTAATTTGAATTAATACGAGCTCAGCTGTTTTCTTATTGGCGTAATGTACACGCAGCGTAGCCTTGAATTTATAGTTTTCATGCGCCTCTATCTTTGGTTCAGTCCATGTATTATTAAATCCCTTTCAGTACAGCAGTTGTAAATATTCTCATAAGCTATTCAGATTAGTTGTATTCAGCTCAGCTCTACTTTAAAATAGAAAGTTTCAGAGATGTGATGCACTTAGTAACGTTTACGCCATATACTTTCATAAGTAAGAAATTTTCACTGCAACCTACGACTTCATGCGCACAGGCCAAGTAGACTTGCTATTGCCTTCCCTAACGTCATATACAATAAACATAGACAACAATAACACAATACAAAAGACATATGACCCTTAAATAAATGACACTATAATAATACACTAACCGCAGCAAATACTGATGATTGCTTCTACATGAATGTGTAATTTTAATCTCAAAACATAATTTATGCCTCGACAAAATTTCAAGCAACATGTGTGAGCTCATCATCTTGAATAGTGGAATTGTTTAACTAGTGCTGTCTGATGGAACTGGGACTGGATTAGGCTAATTATAAGGCTTCAACTGTGTAATGTATTTTCTGACAGAAACTCCATTTAAACTAACTAGTTCATAGCAATTACTCTGTACTCTTGCAGTGGCATTAAAAGGTTCATTAAAAGTAAAAACTACTTCATGGTTAGATTTGCCAAAAAAGAAATTGTAGGATCGGTACATCGAAGTACCTAATTATCCTACTTCAAAATGAGCCTTCTTGCTTATCTTGCAATGTTGCTTACGGCTCTGTACAGTAGCGTAGAGACGTGTGTTGACCAAATTTTTGTATTTCCCCCTCTAATTTCCTCAGGAGTGTTCTCCGTTGTCGACACTTCAAGTATAGGTAGTATACTCTCGAGCTTGTTCTCTGAGCGCTTGCTAGTTTAACATTTCTTGTGTAGTCCTAGCATTTACATTATGTAGGTTAGGTATTCCTCAACCTATGTTAGGTGGTGGGAATGGAGGTACGAGAGGGTTCAAAGACTCATTCCTTTCTAAATAACATTGATGAGTTTGATTTCCTGGCAAGAGTAGTGCAGGAGCATGTTCGTATGCTGCCATGTATTCGGTTGCCTAAGAGGTTGGTTACAATTGTGTGATATGCATTATTAACCATAGGCATGAGATGACCTTGTGGCGACTGGTTCAAAGGTGACAACTGCCAAGCATTTGTTTTTCAGGTGTTTCTGCTAAAGTGGGACCAGTGGTTCTGCTGGTATTTTCCTTGTGGTTGCCTAGCATGTACACTGTCGTACCATCGGCATGAACGTAGGCATTGGGTGTCAGACTAGTGTTTCCTGTTGACTCATTTTCCCCTTTTCCCTTGTGGTAATCAGGGTAGAACCTCTAGCCTTAATTTTATTATATTTACGATAATGTTTATTATAAGAAAACTGATGTGACTGACTGGTGACTTTATTTGCCATGTCAGTATCAATGTGATACTGTATATATCCTGAGATTAGTACTATGAAAATTATCTTGGTTGTTAGCATTTTGCACTTGGCTGTGTTGCTGGCTTTGGTAAAAATATGGCTGCCTGACTGGGCGTTGCCTGTCAGCTTCACAAGTAGTTTGTGCCCTCTGCCTATCGTACTGTTCAAATTTCAAGATTTGTTGTATAAAATATGCGAGTGTGGAAAAGGGACGGTCAGCCCATCAGTCTAGATACCTTGAAGGCAATTGCAATAATATAACTTCTACAAACTCCTCGTCACACATTGGAGCATCCAGTTGGAGAGTATGATCAAACATTTCAAAGAAGTGTTGCTGTAGAGTTTTTCCTCTTTTAGGGTCAAATTTTTCTAGGTGCAACCTAGCCCTTATGTTCCCCTGTATTTTAAGAATACTGTTCTACAAATTTTTTTTCGAAAATTTGAGAAAGAATGTACTTGTTTTTTGGTTATCTCCCATCAAAATAAAACAGTTGATTTGAGGCTTTGCCCAAGGCAAAGTTATAACTAATCATTATAACAGTTTATCATATTCCTTAATTTTATGCAAATATATCATAGGGTTTTCATACAAACTGCCTGAGAAAAGGTATTCCCTCTGCTTGCTGTTTGGCAGGGTGGTGAAGCAGAACAACTGTAGGTTTTCAAATTTGTGTGGCTGTTGCTTGATCACTCTGTGTACTTGCATTAGGTAAGGAAATGTTTTCAGTAGTGACACTGTTGTGTGCAACAGTGTGTTATTTGCCAAATATTTTACTTGTCTGTCAATATGTTTTAGCTTGTCTCAGACTTCTTTAGTTTACTTTTCAAAATTAAACCTAGCATTATGATAAGCAAACTCGTAGCTTAGCCTGTTCTCAAAATACCTTTCAAAATTAGTGAGCTGATGAGTAAATGTTGCCAAAACAGTATCTGAAACAGGTATTTGTGATATAGGTCTGTTTTCTAATTTGGCTATGCATGTTGAGGCCAGTTATTTGTACCTCTAATACTTCACGAGTGGTTCCTAGTTCAGTTTGAAGTTTACGTGAAGTATCCTCGACACTAGACGTGACGTCGCCCAACTCATTTCTTATTAGGCTTAACTGTGTGTCTGTGCTGTCTGCTACTTGAGTAATACACTTATCCACATGGATTTTTAGCACAACAAAATTATTGCTTAATTGTTTATTTTGAGTAACTTGTTCTGTTTTGCTAGCTGCAATATTTGATACGCTCAAATGTAGATTATAAATAGTGCTGTTTTTGTCTGGCAAACTTCTACTTGCAGCATGGCTAAACTAGATTGTAACTCCTGTTTAAAACTTGCAAAATTCTGATTTAACTGTGTCAGAAGCTGAAACTAAGCCCGTATAGCTTGCTTTACTGTTTCAAGTGTTGGCTGTGTGTTCGTGCCTGATGAACTATTTACAGCATTTGAAATGCTATCTGTGATATTGACATTTGCTACTGTACTGTTATCTCTAAAAAAAAAACATATCATTGACAATCTCCGTTGCCATCGTAACTGATAATCGAGCTAGGTGTACCAGGCGAGCTCAGTGTCAATTCATCATCTGCCATTTGATCATGCTCAGCATTACACATTGCGTGAAGAGAATTGCGTAAATAAGCGCCTCTCTAGCCGGACTATTGCTCATTACGCATGATAAATAATGAGGCTTTTAAAACCACCTTTATGGCCCTGCTCATTAGTGCATCCAATATTTCTATAAGAGTGTCGTGTAACGCCTTTTGAGTAGAAGCCTCACTGACCCCCTTCGCGAGCGCCTACCAGTTGACACGTGTCACAAGGCAGGTGAACAGCCAGAACAGATCGCAGTTACACGTGTCAAGGTTGTGCCGAGTAAGAGCTGGCATATCGCCGGAGCACCCGGATAGTGCTACATACATACGTAGGAGCGGGAGAAATCGCAGAGCCAAGCAAGAGCACCTCTAGCCAGCCCGTGAGATCAGTTGAGCGCCGAGATATCACAAAATAATTATGTGTATTTCGCAGGAAATCAGAAAACACGCCCCGTGGAGAAATAGCTGACCGAGTAAGCTAGGGGCAAGGTGCCACCTTCCCCCCACCCCCCAACCTTCAGGAACCAGGGCACGTTTTGTGAAAGGCATTGTTCTGTTTTCCTCCCACCACCCCCTCCTCCAACAAGGCGACACGTGCCGACAATTAGGGAAGGAAGCTAGGGAGTATATAAGCTTCCTTGCGGAGAAGGTGGGATAACAGTTCATTATCACCGCGCCAAGGGAAGAGTTGCGTCAAGGAATCGCGAGAAGACGTGAGCACGAGCCCCACAGCCATCCAGTGAGACGACACCAGATCCAGGCCGCTCATCCCCAGATGACAGCTTACCAGCACCCACAGCAGAGATAAGTATACAGTACGCCGTCCAGAGAAGCCCCCCTACACCACGAAGTCGTACACAGTTAATACGAGTAGCCAGAATATAGTACCACCCCTCGGAAGTGTTGCTGTATGTTGTTTTTGTTCCAACTCGAGACAATATAATTATCCAGTTCAGTGAAACATCAAAAGACTACCTTATTGGAAAACCTTTAACCTTCTAGGCATCTTATAGTCTATGCCTGGAGGAATTAACTACGACACTATAAGTCACCCTGTATTCTCCACAGGTGGGGTAAAGCGCAAGTTACATTGGATTCCCCAACCAAATAGCGTCAAGAGTATATAAATATATTTATTTCTTATGAAAGTGAAAATTAAATATGCAGACACAAATTGTAAAACATAAAGACAAAAACACTTTAACTGAATAAAATGACATGTCATTGATATAAAACACAACAGAAATATTCTACACACTACAACAACCAAACATAATAAAATGAATTTCTCAAGTGCAAAATTTATTTTGTGGACAGACGGTAGGTGCAATAGAAAATATTCAGATGTCATAATTTAAGTTAGGATTTGATACTGCAAAAAAAAAGGATGCTGTTCAGTAGTGTTAATTTACAATGATAAAAATAAAGATTAAATTTAGGTACTGTTGCCTTAATCACCTCTCTCACAAATGCGACAAAACTCATTATGAAACATAACGATAGAGAAGCATTAAGAAGAAATTTGTTCATTCCAACTGTTATAATCTAACTAGCCGAGTCAGTAGTGCAAAAGCACCTTAATTACGGTCTCTGGTAAAATGTCCAAAAACAGATGGTTGATTAGACAGGAATAAATTATATCTCCTTCAATATAAAAGTTTAAATTCAACATCTTAAATTTTTACTGATACTTGCAATTAGTAAACAAATTTATGAGGTGACTTGAAAGAAATTTCACTGTCTTGCATGTCAAGCAGACGTAGGACGATGGATGGCGTCATCCCTGGATGGTATAGGCGCCGGCGATGAAAGCATTAAAAAATTAATATTTGGCATTTATGGGCCTCTTCTTAAATTTACCCGCACATTTAAACACTTTCGTCCATCTCCATGCGACCCTATCCTTATGTTGAGCAGTCATACTACCAAAAAATTAAGTTTGATGGCTTAAAGTAAATAAGAATGTACTGCCCCATTGCATGGCCGGAAAGAGTCCTAAAATCACAGTTCTTGCAAATTTCTCAAGCCAGAAATCATGGATAAAAACTGCAATTAAGTACAAACTTTCACTGAAAAACAATGTAAGCATTAATTTTCCTTGGGATGGAACTAACTGAAACAATGTAATTCAAAAATCTCTATGCTATAGCATAGACCTAATGCTAAGAGAAAATAAAAGTTACAGCTCAAAAATGTAATGGGGGGTTTTAAAATCTGAATCCTGATCAAAAAAATAAACAAAGCAAATAATATGTTGTGATAATGTAAACAAAGAAGTTCTCCGCTTGTTACGTGGAAATAAACTAATAGGTATTAAAATATACTGAACTGTGTACCATCACATCGGAGTCATCAGCATGACCTAGTTGTTACAAATGTAAACAAATGACAAATTAATAAAAAAACAATATGGTGGGTGGAGTGCATTTGACAGAATGATCGAAAGGAGGTAGGGGGGGGGGAATATTATTACAATGTGATTGATTGGAGGGGGGTTAGTCGACTGCTGGACGTGAGGCTGGGGGAGACTATTAAAAATGTAAGTTTGAAAATTTTTTTTTGTAAATTTTAAATCAATTTTTTTTTATTTTTTTATTTTTTTTGGGGTTTTAAGGCCAAAGGTCAATGGAGTTAAAGACAAGGATCAAGATTAAGGTCACTTGCATACAATATGATCGGGTGATGTCATAACATGGTGACTGGTGGGCTCTGGTACCTCATCCCCTATAAGCCCAAACATTCAAAATATTAATTTTATAAATCATTTAAATAAATAATTAAATAATTTTTTTTAATATTTAAAATAATTATTTTGAAGTATTTATAATTTTTTTTTTTTTTTTTAAGATTTTTTGGGTTTAAAATTATTCAATGTTATGAGGTCAAGGTCAAAGGTCAAGATATAGGTCACTGACAGAACCAAGATGGTGGACAGTCAGCTCTGACTCCTGACACTGGACCCTGTGCATCAATTTGGCATATCGTATGTATGTGAAACCAATATGGCCACCACTGCTCTGCCCTCAAAAACGATCCCCCCCAAAGCCTTCCGATGGATAGAAAAATTAATTTTGCAGGATCCTTTTTGGAAATGGGATCAATGCTTTTTTTAAGGAAAAAAAGAAATTTTGAGAGTAAAAATTTTTTAGGGGAAATTGGTTAACTTTAATGGGAAAATGGAAACATTTTTAAGGGAAAATGGTTGCTGGATGTGCAGAATGACAGAGCATGAACAGCTCCATGCATCACCGCACCCCAGCCCTTGTGCCCAACTCAAATTTTTCATTCTACTCTTGTGCCAAGATTTTCTGTTATGCAAAAAACATTTTGTATTATGGACAATTAGAACCAGTGCAGCAGCGTTTGATCATGGGACATTAGGACCCCGAACTTGAGTGGTGCGGAAGTTTGGTAACACTTGACAAGAACGCCCCCCTCCCTCGTGGCGGAGCCGGAGGGAACAACCGAAAGGGTAATTTTTTACTTTAGGGGCTTTTCTGAAAATAAGAAAAAAAACGGTAAAATTTTACTATAGGGGCTTTTCTGAAAATAAGAAAAAAAACTCCAGAAAGTGGTATATTTCGACNGTGGTGCGGAAGTTTGGTAACACTTGACAAGAACGCCCCCCTCCCTCGTGGCGGAGCCGGAGGGAACAACCGAAAGCAAAAAAATTTGCAAATCCCGAGCCTCCATAATACCTGTTTCAAAAATTCAGCACAATTATGTAACATTTCAAGAAAAAAATTTAATTTGTGCAATGTTTTCGCCCTTAAGAAAATTACTCAAAGAGTTTGGAGGCCTTACTGTCTGAAAACCAAATTATATTGCATTGAAGCTGATATTCCTCTGTGAAGAGCATTCAGCATGAAACAAAAGTTCTTTATTCAAGTATGCTGTAAAATTTCAATTTTTCAAGATGATAAAAATATTTTCTGTAAAGTATTACCAAACTTCTGCACCACTCCAAGTTCGGACTCCTACTGTTCCAAAACCAAACACAGCCACACTGAATCTAATGATCCTTAATAGAAAGGGATAAATGTGTAACAAAAAATCTTTGCACAAGTAAGTAAAATGTAAAAAAAAATTTATAATATTCGTACTTAGGTTTATTACATTGATTCTGGTTATTGTTTTTCAAACACTACGTTTTTNAAAAAAAAATTTATAATATTCGTACTTAGGTTTATTACATTGATTCTGGTTATTGTTTTTCAAACACTACGTTTTTAAGTGAACTTGTGGAAGTGTAACACAAAATGTTTGCACAAGTGAGCAAAAAAAAATTCAGGTAGTATGCATACTCAATTATTATTACAATTATTCAAATAATTTTTTTTTTTTTCAAAGTTTAGTATACACTAGGTTTTTATGTGTACTTGAAATGTAACCAACAATTTTAGCACTATAATGCAAAAAGAAAACAAAAGTTTCAGGTAATTTTTTTTTTCAATGTTGGTAGTCATGAGGTGTTATTCTTGCAGAAGTGAATCTAACTCTCCTGTCTTCATAGCCCTCCCCACTATCGTTCTTGTGGTTTGTAATAATAATATGTTAGTGTCCTTAGTAAATATGTGTTGTGTAATTAGTAGTTTAAATCTACCACTTTTTGACATTTTTGTTATTTTCAGAAAAGCCGCTATTCTGTACAAGTACAGAGTTCTTTTATTAATTCTCTATTCTTTACGTGGATAACTTTGTCATTTTCATTTTTTCTCCCACGCAAATAAAAAACCTTTGCTTCTCATGTCCCTCATTTTCTTGAAGGGGCTCTGTTAAATGACAAAACGAAAAGTCTCACTGTAGGGTGTTAATCCGACTAACACACTACAATCCTAGGTTAAATTAAAACCCTATAATCCTAGGTTAGTTTAAAATCCTACAATCCTAGGTTAGTTTAAAATCCTATAATCCTATGTTAGTTTAAAACCCAAAAATCCTAGGTTAGTTTAAAAATGTAAAATAGTGATTCACTCATCGTGGGGTTAGGTTCTGTTAGGTTAGGTGGACACATATTACGAAATTAGTCATATGTTAATACCTCTAGTATGGCGTCCAACGTAAAGAAAGCAGCGAGCTGCTCGTACTTTTAACGATTTTATTTGATACGTTCTACTTATTTTAACATTACGTCATCCTAAATATGAACAAGGTAAGCTGTGCAAACCCATTAATGCTAATTTTGTAGGTCTATGACGTTACGTTCAGAAAAGCCGCTAAACTGGATAATCACCCAGTATCGCCCCAATTTCGATACACTTACGAAGTAAATCAAGCGCATTCTTTTTAAACGTGAATCAGAACACAAGTAAACCTTCACAAAGTAGGCGAAGAAAAAACAAACCTACGTAAGTGGAAGAAATTTCTACACTTACATAGGTAACAATATTCATACGTGTATTTAAAAAATAACACAAATAAAACAACGCAAACGTTTTTTATTCGCTAAAAAAAATTGAAACTAACCTATAAAATTCACTAGAGATGGGCGTTATTAGACATCACGGTTATAGACTGTTACAATTGGATAACGTGTCACACGAGCAAAAGTAATTTTTTTTGGGAAGTCTGGCTTGTCACTGGTCAAATTCCATCCTCAATTATTTTTTTTTTGGAATGTCTTGGCAACCACCTGTGCACAGGTTAAAAAGTTATTTTTTGGAATGTGTCGCCTTGCGACTCTGCGCATGCGTAAATGTTATTTCTTGGATAAGGTTTAGAACATTGAAAACGTAATCGTTGTTACCCAGAACTTCGGGATAGGTAAGAAATGTTTTACAATAACCTATTACAAAAATTACACGTAACTGCCATGTGTTACTTACTTGGAACAGGAATAATGGAACACGTTACACGAAAGTAAATGTTTAGCCAATATCTTAAATACACGACCAAAAAGCCGCCATCTGACATTCATAATTCCGGTAAGGGGTATTAGAATAGATAAAGGTATCGATATATTTATTTCGATATCAGTTTTTTTTTTCAATTCTTTAAGTAGAGATAGTTTACAAGTATTCTGTAAGTGATTAGATAATTTTTTTTTTTCGCAATTTCTTTTAGCTGCTTATTTTGAAAGCTTTCAATAAAAGTGCCCCCAATATATAAAGATAGGTATCAATAAAATAATAAATTGAAAAGCAGTATACATCATTATTTTACTTGTCATCTAAATAGAAAGATACCCAAATAAAACTCATACTAATAAGTTCTGCGCTCCGTAATTTTCAAAGCAAACAACAGATATTCAAAAAAAAATTCAAAGTTATGTACAGGTCTCAAAATAAGATAACGATCTAAGAAATGGAATTAACTATCTATATCTTTATATACAGAAATATTTTATGAAAAATAAAATACAAACAATGTAACCAAAAAAAAAATTTTTTACAGAGACCATGTCCGAGACCGCTATCAATATTTAGTTGTGATACCTGTTTCGAAATGAGTATCGATACGGTTTTTTACTATTCCTCTTTCTTTCTTACTACATATAGCAACATCCCTGGCAATCGCCACCATAGAACTCTGTGGAATATTAGACCACCACAATTACAGTCATAAAGTTAAGCTGGGTTTACAGAAGGCAATGAGGTTTTAAATTATGCGTTAATATGTGTGCATAAGAAACGAAATTGTGTAATTTTATGTATTGGTTTCCAATGGGACTTAGCAGGTCGTGTGCATTGTTGGAATTTCCTTATATGTTTAGAGTAAGAGCTATATTTTAAGTGACATTTGTGGCGGCGACCAATCAGAACAGAGCAGACGGTTGTTATTTGCGGGAAACTGTTATTTACGGTAATGTAAGTATAAAAAAATTAAATATGTGTGTGTTCACATGTTTACGATTATATTTATTGACGAAAATAAACCTCTCTGATAGAAAATGTTGACTTTGAAATATGTTCTGCTTAAATATGAGTGTGTTACACGAGGATATGTTAGAAATAAAAGTTCATATGGCAGGCTTGGTGCCAGTTCCCATTGACTGGAATTAAGGATTAAAACATTATTGGAAACTGCAAATACAGAAGATGTGTGTCAATGTGCCAGACCAGCACTTACTGCATAGTTGTTTTATTATAAACCCAGCTAAAGGTCTGGCACCGCTATAATTTTGCCTTGACGTTACCCGTACACTTAGTGAAGCTTACGGCTGCTTGCTAACAGCTCTAGGGTAAGCTGACCCGCCTGGAAGATTGTGGTTTAACGGTGTTATGGAGATTATTAAGTAATACTAATTAAAAGGTTTTTTTTTGTCTTTTTAGGTGCGTTTGGGTTGGTTTAAATTCGTAAAAAGCTATGTCTCGCAGTTGTGTCGCACTTGCACCAGATTGTAATGGAGGTTATGGTTCGAATCGGAAAGCCTTCAAATTGTTGACTTAAAATAGCACAATGGAAATCTGCGTTACTGCGAAATAATTTCAAGTTGGAATCGGGGTAATTATAAAGAATAGTAACTTTTCCGAAAATTGGGGAAATAATACCTGCAAATGTTATGTATGATCATTACTAATCATAATTAACACCAATTTTACTGTGGCTTCACATAATTTGCAGTATATACTATGATGTGTGATAGTGAGGAGGATTATGGTGTTTATGGGGTAAAACACGTAAAGATTATGTCCAAAATAATTATATAAGATCGCTAAATCATATTTAATGTGAGAATACATTTTTTAACCAATCCTTAATTTACAAAATTTAACTCACATAGCATATATATTCCGAGGCGTTAAGGTGATACAGGTAAGAAACACTACAATCAAACAGTGTCGGAATATCATACAATTCTGTTGAATTACTCGAGGTTTAGCTTATCTATATTCACGAGAGGATTGTACTACATAACATATTACTAGTAGACAACATATACATATAGTATATCGCACAAAAATATGTTCACAGATGGTGTTTATAAACAGTTGCCATGTATTGCTGTGATACATTCCAGTACATTCGGTAACCAATGATGCACAGATACAGGAAACGAATGTGCATCAAGGTTGGTTTACATCACAGTTGTATGCTGGGAATGTGCGTCAATTCTTTGTACTGTATGAATTTGGCTGTGCGGAGGTTTGTGATTTATTAGTGCTGTTACGCGTGTTTTATTGCAGTTCATTCTATTTGACGTGTTAAATCAAATTACTGTGAGAAAAATACGAGTGTCTCTGAGCCAGTATACTCATGCGAAGTGTTAGATTATGATAATTGTGCCGAAATTTCAGTGTCTGCGGAGTTTCGACAAATTGAATAGACGTTAATGTGTCGTGCTTAATCATCTAGGAAGTATGACTGCTGCTTAAATGGGTGAGTAATTTATTACATTTAGAGTTTTAGCAAGGAAAGTGTATATAATGTAGTGAATTGTACTATGTAGTATTGTGTGTCAGTGTGGTAATGGAGGGGCTTACTTACTTTTGCTGCTAGTCATGTAAAATGCAGCAGTCCTAGCCAAATAAAACCTAACTTCGCGATAGGTGAATCACATGGGTGGATGAACAGATGCTAGTATAGTTATGCTTATTCAAACATACTGTCTCATGTCAGCACACTCCCCCACCCCTTAACATTTAAAATCACATATCGTGAAGTTAGGTTCAGTTACGTTAGTTCTTCTAGCATTTGACATGGGTAAGGAACTTAAATGACTTTTAATTTACATAACTTTTACGTATTTTACCCCATAATTTCCCTCGTCTTCATAGCCCTCCCCCTATAGCATTTGGTAGTATGTACTGCAAATGTCATGTTACGCCTAGTATATTCGTATTCAGTGTGGTTATCAAACGAGCACACCAAGTCCTCAGGATGATCTACAGACATCCCTTGAAGATGTCCGAGGCTATGACATTACTCGGATATCCTGGGGAAATCGATTTAGGATGATCACATAATCTCCAAAAAAAATGATACCCCAAGGTCATTTCATGAAAAGGACGTAGCTGTTTACTCATCACAGAGAGTTCCTCTTCGGACGAACAAACATAGGATATCCTAAGTTCGTCCTTCTAAGGAGCTCCCTCGGACATCCCATTACACTCCTTGAAAAGTACATGGCAGCTTACTTGTTCCAGGCAGCTCCTCTGTGGAAGAACTCGGGATATCCGAAGATCGTCCTTCTAAGAAGCTCCCTCGGACATCTCATTGCACTCCTTGAAAGTACAAGGTTGCTTGCTCGCCCCAGGGAGCTCCTCTGTGGACACTGGACGAACTTGGGATATTTGATTTACACTCTTTGAAAAGTACATACATGAATACTCGTCCCAGGGGGTTTATTTTCAGGACATCTTAGGATATCGGAAATTATAATTTTTATCCAAAGGTATATTAATATTATTGTTTAAATAATTTATACTTACATTGCTTTATGTGGCAGAATTTCTCCTTATAACATTGGCAACATTGCTTATTAGTTGTTCGTTTCCGGCTTCAATTGGTCTGAACATCTGTGTGGTTCAGACCTTGTCCACAATAGTTGGCCATGGACACCTAACTGCTGATTGATGTACGCAGCCCTCTGACGCATCGAAAAAATATAAGGTAGACCGTTCATTCATATTCTGCACGTTTCCAATATTGACCTACACCAATCATGCACAACTTTCAAAATCACATGGTTAACAGTGATGGACATGTTTGTTTATATCTTAATTTTTAAATGAGAAGCACTATTATATTTATAAAATACTTTTACCAATTTTATTTTACACAAACTGCATTAAAAAGTGGTCGAGGAAGTATACAAACATCTCTAAGCACTTGTTTACAAATCAGTTTTCTATCCTATGCCATTTTCGTTAGACATGTTGGGAGAGAAGCAGTTCAAAGTTGGGACACGGAGATTGGTTGTACGCAACTAACGAGATCGGTCTACTTCATCTTTAGTCTATGCTCTGACGTCACAGCTCATCCCAATGTCCCAAAATCCCATGTCCCAAAAACATTCGCGAACTTCAACTTTGGCCCGTGGGCGCACGCACGGATATGTTCCAAATTGTTTATTTTGTTTTCATTTTATCGCGTGCAGACAGTTTGCCAAAGCACAAATAATTACAAAAAACAAAACTGATTTAATATCTGTATTTTGCCAAATGTATGTCGATAAGGACAGACAGCGCCCTAAAAATGGAAAATGGTTACAAACATTTTGGCATTTATGAAGGATGATAATCACAAACATTACTAGATTCCAGATACATACATAATGTTTTAAGTTTAACAAAACATATTACAAAACATAGAATAAGTCAATGCATTGCTCAGTAAAATAGAAAATATTTAAAACATGAAATGCAAATTACCAAAAGAATACAATGATTTTAAAAGTTTATAATTTGCAGAATACAATTAAAGTGTTACGCTGACTGGATTGGTAAATATGAGCGAGAGTCATAGACATAAAATATATTGAAAAAAGGTTCAAAAATACTTGTGCAGCAAACAAAACTTACATAATACACATCAAAACTGGAAACACACAGCAAAGCTAAGGATTTAATTAACCCGAAACCAAATTTGGGCTAGCATCTGAAACCACAATTACGAAAAAACACTAACTTACTGCATGTCCAAGGCAACACATTTATGCCACACAAACATTAAAGACAATTAGAAAGGGGTCCAGCTAACACAAAACTCGCTGTCCTCGACTCACCGTTTCAAATAGCTCAAACATCACGGCAACTCAGACGACGAAATGTAATAGATGGTGCCTCATCACAGCAAATTTCCTAAGGATGACAAATTTGACAACTTAAATAATGTAGCTCCTCTGGAACTCTTCCAGGTGACAACCGGTCATAGAAAGCAGTGGCTCATTATGTGCAATGACTTAAACAAACTGCCTCTTTGACAAAAACTTATGATGCACGAGAGAAGGGGAATTATGGGATGGCGAATGGGGGTGGAAAAGGGAGGGGTTCCCAGCCGGGCAAAGTGCAAGTCACCATGTAGAGTAGAAAAAGAAGACGACATCTGGCAGCACAGCGAGTGCTAGCGTTGAAACCCCTGCCCCAAAACCTGTGATCTGGCGATCAGTCTCTGAATATCTTGACAAACAACATCCAAACAGTACACAAATACAAAAAATAGAAAAGTTTTAAACACTGAAGTAGAGATTGAATAATAGTAGAAAAGTCCAGAAATAGGATAGACTTCCAGGTTACATAGAGAACATCACATAGAACAGTTCAACAACGAGTTACAATGGTTGAGGTTGTAGTTGATAACATAGTCGATATAATCCCCGGGGATGGTGGCAGTCCAGTGGGAAACTACTCAGTGCTATCAGGGCAGAGTCTTCTCGAGCACATGGTACAGCAGCATGCCAGCATCAAGGGGGGTTACAGATGGAGATACCATTTGAAGTACTGTCTCCTCCAGCAGACTACGTGAACATCTCCTCAGCACGACGACACCAGCGCACGGTGGACTTAGCGCGACTCGGTGGGACGACAGGAAGCATGCAAATAACGATGGATTAGAAAAGGGAATACAGAACAACAAAGACAACACAGGAAAACGGTTTGGGAAACAACCTGGGTGTACAGAATTAAACATGAACAGCCGAACTGCAGGTACAAAACATAATCATTAAACAATTAATTGCATTGCAAATCAGATTTCAACTGAGACACATGTGCCTATCTAAATAACCAGTTAGTCTGGGAGGCACAAGACTAACAGTGCTAGGACCTAGAAATGTAAAATCTTAAAGAGACCAAGAAACTTTGGTGTCAGCCTCACCAACATACCCTTCCCTATATCTGACAACATATAATTTTTACATAAGACCAGGTCTCCTGACTTGAAACTAACTGGTAACGTGCCCTGGTCCATCTTAGCTGTAACCTGCAGCTTTGCTGTCCGGAGCCTATTTTGGAACTCCTCAAACATGCGAACTCAGTCAGCATTACCAAGTGGGTGGGAAAAGGGGGATATTCCAAATATTAAGTAATGGATAACTACGCGAACGAACAAGGAAGGGGAGGGAGGGTGGAACTCCCGTGGAATCCTACATTTAGGAAACCCAAATCTTTTCCCACAGCATGGTCCTGATTATAGAAAATGGTTTAGCAAGCATACAGATTCTTCTTAAATATTTCTGCCTGATTACCCGTAGGTTAATAAGGACTGGAAGTAAGATATTTTATAGCCCAGCGGTAACACATGTTCTTAAAAGCATTAGAGGTGAAATACGTGGTATTATCTGTAACAATATCTACAGGAGCACTAAACAGCTTCCATGCCTGATCGGCGAATGCTTCAACAATGGACGACACTTTCATGTTTCGTAACTGTAACAAAATAACAAATGTAGTAAAAGTATCCAGCAAAATTAAAATACATTCATTACCCTTTTTTGATCTAGCTAAAGGACCAAATACATCCAAATGAATCGTGCTCCAAGAACCCTGGGGAATCTGCATCACAGCCTGCCCAACGTTAGCATGCTGAGTCTGCTTACACTTTTGACACAGTTCACATGAATGTGCAAAGACAGATACGCCGCCCATAAGACAAGGCCAGGCAAACTGTACAGCAATTATATTAAAAGTCTTGCAGACATTAGATGTCCGCCAAACACAGAATCGTGAAAGTAGAAAAACACTATAGGTTTCAGTGACTGGATACAGTGGTTTTACGAGCACATCCACTATTGCCAGTACAATACAGAATAACATTATCTACAACATTAAGAAGTACAGGTCCATTATTCAAGCCCACCACAGAAACCGTCATCCGCCTGGGCATGACCTAACTTAATACAGAATTCGGGAAAATCCTATATAATATTGAGAGATGCCCGAGGAGCTGCCATCTCGTCTGTTTCAAAATCTGCCGAATGATACATTCTAGGTAAGGCATCAACCACCTGGTTTTCAGAGCCTCGGACATTGGGAATCTTGAAATGAAAGCGAGACAAACGTGACACCCAGCGACCCAGTTTGCCCAATTGTTGAGGATGATTGAGGACCCAACTCAAAGCCAGATTATCGGTGTAAAGTTCACATTCGTCATGTTAAATATACAATGCAAATCTCTCAAGCCCTAATATGAATGCCAGGGTTTCCTCCTCGTAGATTCCCAGCCTTCTCTCTGTCTCAGTAAGGCTTATCATTACTGCCAAACCCAATTCTGTCTGCAGCCTTAGGAAGGCGCCAAAAGCCAGTGACGAGATGTAAATTTGAACCTCAAAGTGGCATGAGAAGTCTGGTAGAAGGAGCACCGGAGGTGAAACTAGCTTTCCCTTAAGATGGGAGAAGGCCGACTCCTGCTCCTGGCCCCACTGAAATTCAGCTCCCACCTTTTGTAAGGGATTCAAGAGTGCTGCCAACTCCGAAAAATTCTCTATGAAGCGGGAGTAATAACCTAATATCCCTAACATTTCTGCACCCCCTTTAAGGTCAGGGCGAGGGAAATTTAATATAGGGGCCACACTGTCGCGATCAATAATCAGACATATTTCACAAAGCAAATATTAAATTTCACTTTGTTCGATCCCAAGGTGATTTGACGGGTTTTACTGTCAAACCAACTTCTCGCATTTTGAGGAACACTTGATGCAAGTGGGACAAGTGAGACTCGAGAACATCACTGTACACAATGATGTCACTGTAATTTAAAAAATAATTGAATTTTAACTCAGACAGAACATTATCTAACACTCATGACAAGACTTGGCTGCCAAAATTGAAACCCATTGGAATGTGTGTGAACTAATACTAGCTCCAGAGTGTACTAAAAGCCATCTCTTTAGTACAGGAGGAATCCAGTAAATATTGATAAAAGCTATTAGTTAAATCTAGCACTGAAAAACACGGGCTTTACCCAAGTGCTGAAGGGCGCAATCAATGGTAGGCAACAGAAAAGGATCTTTATGAATTTTTTTGTTTACCAGGGAATGGTTAACCACCAAACGATACTTGTCACTTTCCTTTTTATGGAACAAAAATCCCAGTGAACAATAATCTGATGTAGATAGAACTATTATAGCAGATTCAAAATATTTTTTTTATAGTTCCTCGGAAGACTTCGAGCTTGGGAGGCAGACATTTAAAATGATGGTCACGCACAGGAATATCATCCATTAACGAGAACTTATAGGGGAGAACATCGCATTTGCCAATGCATGAAAAGAAGACATTACTAAATTGATCTTTCAACTGATTCAATCGCACTTGGCAGAACTCATGCCATCAAGTAAAGGAGAGAACAAATCCAAAACAGCGTCGGCCTGAAGGCCAATAATGATGTTCGGAGCAAACCCAAAATACTAATAAAATTCATCGAGGTTAACTAACGCCCTAGTCTTTCCCAGAAATTCTAGTCTTAAAATAGCATCATGTGAAAGCTGAGAAAAAAAAAACCAGAAGGGAAACGTCCGTTAAAACCTACCAATCTTTAAAAAAATGTTCACTACTTCATTACTCCTAACGATGTCGCCGTTAGCGATACACAAACGATTGTCAGACATACATATGACACGCCCCTTGGAAATGATCTTGGAATCCAAGAGTTGTTTCAGAAAAAAATTACTTAAGACACAGTAGGTAGCCCCAGTGTCAATCAAGGCGCAAAAATTCTTATCCCCACAAGTGATTAACTCCGTACACTTCCTAGTAGCGTGCGGGACATTATCTTTAACCCGACTGGAAGATGCATGCCGATTTTCAGTCACTTTTTGTGTCCCGTCCTAGGACAGGATCTACGCATGTGCCCAAACTAGCCGCATTGAAAACATTTTCTCTCAGACATTGTAAGCCTGGTGTTGACGTGGTTGAGGTCATCCAGGGCTGGTTGAAATCTGAATTGCCCAGTGCCGTAACCCAGTGGAGAGTTAATGATGAGGATCGTTCGGTCGACGGCCCAGGGGGCCCTTGATATCTCTGCCAGTTTGTTGATGATGTTGTCACGTACTTACTGTTGCACTATTTATATCTTATGGCGAGACTGTAGGCCGTCTTGTATGCCTGAAATATACTTTGAAATTGTGGGTGAGGTTACAAAGGGTGTAGTAACCTACAATAAATCGACACATGTTTAACTTTGTAAAGTGGTTTGTTCACTGTGCTTACTTACAGGTGAATAGTGCATGAAAATCGACCCAGCACTTACTGCCTGTGGGTGACCTTAGCTTGAAATAAACATGGTATTATGTTGATACGCGAAAGCGTTAAGCTCTCTGGTGAGAGGGTCGGTGGCTCTCCCCTCGGTAACTTAGAAGAAATAAGATAAATGTTCCAGTTGATAATTTTAATATTGCAGTAAAGTGATTACAGCCTAAATGATGGTACCGAGGGGGCTCGTGGACCGGGCGACCAACGCTGCTGGTCTGGTCCGAGTGCTGAGACGAACTGGCCAAGTGGCCTCGGTTTCCGTCACGAGTGATGAGAACCGAAGTCAAACAGCGAATGATGAAACATAACATGAACACTGTGTGATAGATCGCAGTGGTGAAATATTGTATAAATTAAATTAACACATTGGTAACACCACCATTTACTAACAAATGTATGTTAAGATTGAAGTTAACAGGGCGTGTCACAGCACTAAATGACATGTTACAAGGATGGAGGCCTTTAAAGGCAATCTCCCTTTTAGAAATCAAATTGCTCTTATATAAATACGTGCTTAATTCATTGTTATGTTTTCTTGTAAAAAACTTTTGCATTTCGCTTCCAGTAACGTGTCTGAATTTCACTGGCTACATAGTTTTCAGGTGGCTATCTCCTGAAGGGATAGACGAGTCCACCTGGGCAAGGCAAAGGGGTGTGGAGTGCATGCTTGAGTGCTTTTAATACAATAAAACACACCACTGACTATAGCTGTGAATGCAGTGACGGTGTTAAATATGTTTGTAAAAATACTGCACACTATTGGGTGACAGTTTGGGGCACTTATCACTTCAGATTCAGCATAAAAGCCAGTTCGACACCACTTGGTGATGCATTGCATCTTAGGTAGCTGCGCGAGCTGCTCCCAGGCAACGACCAATTGCTAGTGCGCCCAATGGCTGTGGCTTTGGGGTAAACACCGTTTCGGATCGCCTACTTATTTATTAAAAGAGTTACCTCTTGTAATAAATGAGTAGGGCGGTCTCTTGAGTCATGTAATCCTTGTCAGCAAGAAGATGCTAGTTCCGTTCTGCACTATGCACTCTTGGCCTGATGTATTTGGTGTGGCTCGGGGTAGCTGGTGTAGTTGTTGAGACCGCGGCGATCAGAGTGGACACAAGGAGTTCATGGGCACATGGTTCACGTCAAGGTGAATAAATATACCTGCATATGTGACAAAATGCAAATTTCAAAAGTTGTGTTTGGACATGCAAATGTTTGTTTTGCAGTGTAAATAGTTTTTGTTATATAGACATGGATAAATTGTGATACAATGAAATTTTATTATGTTTAAAAATGTTATGTTCTACTATTACTCAATCCAAATCCGGTATGAAGTTACTAATTTAATTATGTAATGATTCTATGGCTGTGTGTGCATGCAGTGTGTCCCACACATCCCAGTCACGTAACACTGTGACATCAGGAGACAGGGACCTGTAGACAGATATTCAAAAAATTCAAAATGTCGCGGTTATATATTATGATATGGTTATATTATGATGTGGTTATAAATTATGAAATGTGAATTTTCACCAAAATATTTTCTTTGGTCCCCATAATGAAATTTTTTAAATTTAAAATGCTATGGAAACATTGCACTAACAGGTTTCTTATATGATGCATAATTTGTATGTTATATTCTATTATTGCCTCGTAATATACTAGTAGGATTTGCTAATCGTGTCCATGATCATAAATAAAACATATTAACCAAAGTTAATTATAAAAGTAAGTGTGTAATTTGGGTCACCACTTAAGTTCAAGATTTTAGGGAGAGCATGGATAGTGGTAGACCTATGATAGTTATGAAAAATGTTTTCTAATAGGCATCGTGGAAAGTCAAATGTCCCTTATAGTTTTACTTCACAACTGTAAATTATGCCTACCGTTTTTGATAGAAATTCACATTTATCTTTCAAACACAGCAAAAAAAAACAAAATTTTTGTAAATGGGTGAAGCAAGAAGGCTATATCCCAATAATTTATAAAAGTTGAATGTACACTATGCAAGTTGTTAAAAAAATATATACAGAATCAAAAAAGGATCTTGTGATATTGTGCTGATATATTACTGTAATTTAGAGCATACATAGAAGTGCTGGTCTCACACCAACAATTTTAAACAAAAGTCAGGTTCTGGGCTGATTTTATTTAGTTCATAAAATTATATTTTTATGCAAATATTTATTCACAACATACAAAAGTGAAGATTTCAAGTTATAACTTTTCAAAGTTAAATAGACTAAGAATTTGGACGGTTCCTGTAGTCAACAATGCTGTGGTTTGAAGAAAACCAAAACTTATTATCATTACCTGAATCATGTTATATATAAGTCTTTGAAAGTACTCATCCTTACACACCAAACCTGATTTTAATTGCTAAAACACATTACCAAAGTATACCACCTCAGTGAGCATCAGGTGTATTGATGCGGTTTGTGCCAAATAATGAAATTGCTTGAGAGTATAAAACTATTTTGTAACCATATGTCTGTACACATATAAAAGTATAATGTTACAGTATGTTTGTAGAATGGTCCATGATAGCATGAGATATTATTGTGTAATAATACTTCAGAACAGTATAAAAACATTACGTTCAGTATGTTGTAATATTTTTGACAAAAATATTTGTTTCGTCAAGTTGATAATGACTGAACAGTATGTTCTGAAATCTTTAACAGTATGGAACAGAATGTGCAGTTTGTGAACAGTCTAAAATCATTATGGATACCATTCACACATACACAAACTCATATCTAACCGTATGGGCAACCAGATGTGACCCTCTGTGTTCGCAACATCCCCCCATCGACTCACCGACCCCGGAGCTTTTATTTTGTGTAATGTAATCTTTTTTGTGCCATTTTTTTTTCGCAGCTACGGCCACTTGCAGGCCGTGTGAGCCAGATCAGTTTTTGTTCACATGTATGTGAGTGTTTTATATAACTATTTTAATACAGCTATTTACTGAATGTAAATTCACCTGCGTGCTCATTCAGTAGTGTTGAGCTTTGAATTATGGCCCTACACAGGGAACTTCCCCAACTCTCCGAGGGGTGTTTATTAGTGATTTTACATAAACCACATAGGTGCACCATAGGGGGCCTGAATACTTCAGTAACAACTGAACTTTTGCCTAATACAGTACCATGTGTTTAGAGGGATATAGTCACATGGTCGTTTGGCCTACAGTTTCTGAACAACAAGATCTTGTACTCATCTGAGTTAACTGGTGAGTCGGCACCCTTACCAAATAGCACAGTTCCCTGTAATCGGTTTTTCCGGGACTTCGACGGAATAGCATAACTTTGTTCTACTAGTGCCTAATTTTACTGAACACAACTTGTGTTTAGCCATCCCCTGTCGCTCAAGTCATGTTACTATAACAAATTTAAGAAATATATCAAGTTATAAAAATAAAAGAAAAAGAGTATATTTGGAGTTATATTACAACAGTATCAATAAAGTATTATAATCCATTCACGGTATCTTCGATACTTTTGAAAAGAACCTTTGAAAAATCACCCTAGGAGTTACATGTTCAATTGGTTATAAAAAAATGGTATATGGAAAAAGGTTTTGTCTTGCTTTTAGCACTGAAGCACTATATAAATTGGTTGTTTTAAGTTTTAAGTATATTTTTTCAATAAATTTTAATAATTTGTTAAAAGTCCGTAAGAATTAACAACGGATTTTGAAGGGACATGTTGGTTATAGCTGAAAAGAAATAGTTCGTAGGTTAAATATTAATATGTATAAATTTAATGCCGTAATTGTAAAGTTAATATTGCTAAACTATATATTTACATTTTTACGTAGCACTCATGGGTAAAGATTTCACTGTTATTAATTGAAATTAAATAAATTTCAGTGTCTTTCCAGCGGACTCATACACTCCATATTGTCCGTTTCGGCACGTTTTTTTCTCAAGTATAACCACGCCATATTGGATATTGGAGACGCTGAATTGCGGTTATAAAACTGACGTAACACATTCTTTCTACTTATAAGATAATTCTAGGTTAAGATGTAATTTTGGTATTAGCGTTGTTATTTCTGCAGTTTATCTTTGTAAGTTTTAAATAAACGTGCAAAATATAGAAAGGCATTTGAATATTTCCGTTACGTAATTCCCTTCGCAATCCTTAACAGAAAAATATATTTTAAAAGAATTAAAAGGAATCGATTTTTGGTCAATAACTGATAATCGATTATTTTCGAAAGCTTTTTGTGGAGCGTAAGAGATAGCAGCACAGTAGCGTTGGCTTACACGTATTTCTCTTATATCGTCTTTGCGCCGCAGGTAGTGTTGTTTTGATGTTGTGGCAGTGAAGAAGTGAGACAGTTTCTTGACGGAAAAGCGATGTACATACACCGCAGGTTTAAAAATGAAAGTGATTTTGTTCGCTGAAGAGTTTGGAAATCGAGCCGCGGGCCGTGAATTCGTAGTAAATGAAACGTTAGTGCGGGGCTGGAGGAATTTTTCTAACTTATAAGTCGCACCCCGAGTTTTCATTAAAATTTTTAAAATAAAATGTGCGACTTATATTTGATAAAATACGGTACCATTTATCACAGTGAAATCTTTAACCTGAGTGCTACTTCCAAAAGTTTATTATGTAAAATTTAACTTTTTCCTTACACCAAATATGTAAATAAATCTTAATACAATAAGTAAACTTTAATTAAATTATATAATTAACAGTTCCGATATATACTTCAATCTACCTTTTTGTATGTATTACAATATTTTGCTAAATTGATTAGCACTTTTTAGACATTTGGAGATTTTTATTAAAGTATATTTACAGTTAAGATTTACATGGCATTGTTTCTCTTCAAAAATAAATTTTGGTAGTTCCCACATGGACACTGTTAACAAAATATTTGACAGTTCCCACATGGCACTGTTTGTTGACAAAACATTTGACAGGTGTCACATGGCAATGTTTTGTATACATACTGCGGAAGGATACATAATCGGCTCCCTGAAAGTAGATCTTTAGCAGGGCTTCAGAAAATCTTGAAGTTACCGTGAACACATTATATTTATATTATTTATTTTTGTAAAAAGAATCCAAATATCAAAAAAATTGTAAAAAACTACTTATAATCTATTCTACACAAGAAATTGGATTTAAGTTTGTATATTAAAAAATAGCCTCATTTTATTTAATTTTCAATTTTTTAAAACTTATGTTTTTATAGAAAATAAAGGACTGGATTTATTTCCATTTTCATACATTTTTTGGAATTTGCATCTAGTTTGTATTACAAAAATGTGTAACATGCTCTTTTTTTTTGTAGGTGTTAATGCAAAGTTATTGAACATAACAAGGAACCAACATATATGGTTGCACACTGACTGCCAATGATATTAAGACTTGCCACATGAGGGGTTTGGCTCACTATTAGCTGTTGGAAATATTCGGAATGTTGCTACTAGTTGAATTTTCTGGGATACTGCCATTTTCCCAGCTGATACAGTTTATTGCATTTTTTTCATCCTATTAACATTTAAATAACGGGCTCCTTTTAGGTTCCTATTACACACTATCCTGTTAACATATAAAGAACAGGCTCTTTTCAGGTTCCTATTTCACACTGTCACTTTCCTGGTTGTATAATTTCCAGATATACCTGACCTGAAATGCTGGCATGTGTGCTCACGCACTTGACACAAATAACCAAGTCGATGTTGAGCCACCGCCAATGCCCAGCATCATGACATGGCCTACAGCCCCCAGTGTCGAATCGCCGCACATTCTCACCGTCTTTGGCAACCCAGCTGAGGAGTGGGTTGCAAAAGTAAGTACTGTCATATCCAGGGCGCCGATTCTATGCACCCCGACCCCTCCTCTGCTCATCACGACGCAATGCAGCCAAACCACCTCTGACACCGCCTCAACACTATGTCATGCCTGCTGCCTACCTTAGAGTGTCAGGCATGCAGCTGAGCAAGTCTCTTGTGGCTCATGCGAGCCGCACCTGAAGCAAGTTACACAGGATGTGCCCCAACGACCATGACACTACCAGCATGCTGGCAGCGTCAACACCGGCACCACGACGCCATCTCTGCCAACACTTCACCTGGCAGCCAAGTTACAGGCACCTCACAATTACAGATAAGCTGTGTGGTGTCTGTGTATTTACTCTGTGCTGGCAGTACCTGTCACTGCAGTGTGTAAAAATTCCTAAACGATAACAGCTGTAGCGATATGTGTACAGAACTCGTGTGTCAACCGCTTGTCAAAGTGTGCATAAACAAATGCAACAAGGGAGGAATGTGGCCCGCCCACTCTATCATGCAGGCATGATATGACATTCTTCAGCTAGCAGTCTCCACGAGTGTAAACAAGTCGAGCGAACCAGTGCTATGCCACATGTTTTCACATGTCAATTGAAACAAACATCTCCCTATCTCTATCTCTCTGCTTGCTCCAAGCAGCATTTTCTCATATTCACCCCACTTCGTGTCTACAGAACAGCACAGCAATGATCAACCTACACTCAAGAGACAGTGCTCAGCATTGGTCGCATTTCATTTGTTGTCTAAATTTTATTGCTTATTGTTCTTTCTTACACATAAGGGCAATTCCAATGGTTTCTGTATGTGTTTATTTCTCAACTTGTCCTACTTTAGGGTTTCACGCTAGTGTCTATTTACAGCAACTTCTCCAACTTGACTGAAGTGCATTAGTTGATCATGTAAGTTTATTATGTTTACTATGTTGTTAACCCTAGTGTTATCATTGCTTATCATCTAAATCTTCAATATTAGTAAATACTTACCTTTATGCTTGTGCTCTAATGGTCAGATTACTTCATTGCTTATCAGTGTTTCTCATTTTCACTATGTTGTTTATCATTGTTTACCATGTTTATCTTATAAATTGGTCAATTTTCACCTTCATGTGTGTGCCCTAGTAAACAGCCTTGTTATTGTTTATCAGTATCTACATTGCTTACATCATTTTTTTCCCCTTTTTTAACATTTATGTTTTCTTCAATTGAGTGTCAGTGTGTGTGTTTTTTTTTTTTTTGGGTTATGCCATGTTTTGATGCTAGATTCTTCGTCATTCTTCATTTTCATTCTGCATTCTGTGTTTTGTTGTTTTCCTCGCCCTGCGATGGTAAATTCACACCTTTGCACCATGCAAAAGATGCACATATCGACAGTTCTCACCTGCCTACTACAGTCAGTCGGCCAGCCACAGCCTGCCACTCTACACCGTAGTGCCGTGCGTCGTGTGCCACCAAAGGACATGCCGCCCATGGTGTGCCGTCAACCGGCACGTCCGCCGGCATCCCTGCATCCCGGGCGGCGCCCTGTTCGGTGCTGCCGCACGCTCTCGTGATACCATTGTGCAGCTGCGCCACTATCGTCAATCCAATCCACCAGCTTCAGCAGCGAGACAGCCGAGCATACTGCCCAGCTCAAACAGGAACCAAAACTCTCTCGACAGCTGCTCCTGCACAATGTCAGCAGGGCAACCGCCACACCTCTCCAGCAACTCTCTGCAACCTGGGGCCCATACCACCTGTGGCCTCGGCAAGGGCTATGTCAACCGACCTACTGTCACTAGCAAAGTAGCAGGGTTATCGAGCTGCAGCGGATATACAGTCTTCAGAAGGGGGCATATTAATTCGGGCCGACCACTATCACCAAACAACCCTCTCCCACCCCAGAAAAGTTGGCACTGGGGAAATAAATGCAGTGAGAGGGCCACAATTGCATTAGAGTTCCAGCAACCCCCTTCATGAAACCCCACTAAAGGTGTTACGTCCCTGTGTTCATGTGCGGGCAGTGTGAGTGGAGCATGACTATTTTTCTTAACATTCCACCTCTTTCAAATCATGCCCAAATGGTTTTGGCAAACAGTTCTCATTGTTTTATAGCCATACAGGCATGGCTAACCACACCCCTCCTGGGGTGGAAGTGGACTCGCCCAGCTCGAGCTACCCGACGGTTCTTTACTATTGTAAAAATTGAGAGTATAATTGTTGCAGTGTAATTGTGTTTTTATTTTAAAGAATGAGGCAACAGACTGGGAGATACATGCCCCGGAGCATTTCAACAATAAGTTGCTTAACTTGTTTACTGCCAACACGTTTTCATATTCTTAAATAATTTGTTTGTCATAGCTAATTAATACGTGTTCATTCAAATTGTAATGCAGGGTTATGATGTTTCAGTGTACTTGTTATTTTTGTAATATATGTTTTATATTTTCTCATCTTTCTTCTGCGCTTTTGGGCTGAGTCTTGGCGGACCTCCGCCATTTTCTTCAGTTGGTTATTGAGCGTTGCCAGGGGTGGTCACGCATTGCCTGCTTCTGGGCCTTCATCATTTTTGCATCAATCTTCAATAGTAAGGAACCATAATGTAACTTTCTTCACCTAGAAGCAGCACCACCTCTACATTCTGCCAGCTCAAAAGTGCCAGGTCAGTTAAAACCTGTAATTATTGATCAGCCGCATGCCTTTTTCTTATAGTTAAGGTTTACAACATACCAGAGCTGTTGGAACGATGTAATTGCTTCCCAGGAGGATCATTACAGTGAGTAAAAGTACCTAGGCTACAAACGGTGTTTTATTTTACTGCCAGCTGCTTCATTGCCACATCATTTTGGTTCATCTACCCACTGAACCACCGCACTCCGTAAGTGATATGATTATTGGGCACATTAGTTATTTTGGCATGTGAGTAGATGACACTAACTTCTCACCCAGAAATTAGTGGCATATGAGGAGGCCTTCATCCTCACTAGGCAGGCATACAGAAATACTCTCTTAACAATACTGTGACATTTTCGATGTGGGGTGAGACCAGGAGCAGCCACACGGGCGAATGGCCTGCCTTTAGAGAAAAGTCTCTGCTCAATAGAGATGACACCCTTATTGAACAAATTAACCTAAACAAGCCTCCTTAAACCTGTCACCACAATTTTTCAAAACCTGATACTCGCTTCAGGCCCTGACATCCCTTTAACTATTATTTTTGTGTAAAATCAGTAATTTTTTTAATGGGTTTCTGAAAATTTCAAAATTTATCATATTATTCAAGGTTGTCAATAAAAACAGAATATAAATCTTATGTTTTTTTCCTCCTAAGTTTCCTGTGTTATTGTAACTATTTTCATTTCTGTAATCCATGTTGTTGCAATGAAGAACTGCCAGTTGTGTGAATCTACCTAGCTCAAGGTCAGTGCTGAGAGTACCCAGTGCTTTGAGGGCATTGTTGTGAACAGCAACACACCACATGTTGAAAAACAGTGTCAGCAACTGTGACTGGGCGCATCTCATTGTTTGCAAGTGTGAGAGCCTATGCTTGCATTAGGTGGTTGGAAACCTACTGAGTAACTGAATAGACTGTTGGTACAACAATCAACTGTGGTTCGCAATATACTGGTATGTAGCAGGATGTCAACTGCCAGGCAAGGACACGAAGGAAAGCCATTCTTGTTAGCAATAAATATATTTGACTTGTGCAACAATCAACTTGCACCCTATGGTGTATAATATTTGCTTCGAGATTTGTGCAAGTAGGTCGCTATAGATCACACAATACATGAGTAAACATGGGGTAAAATATGTACCATTTATACAACCAGCCATGTAATCGCAACACAGTTTTATTGTAGCTGACCTGCTATCGAAATGTAGTCTGATGTCTAACACTAATAGGTTATGCACACACAGATATTAGTTATACATACACCCAAAAATGGATTAATTTTACTTGGCATCAGAATATTGTAATTCCATCCCAACATTGTATTATGAATGATGTTATTTAAAGAGAAAGATAGGTATTGGTGGTCTTTGTAAGGATATTGTGCTATTGCTATGTTGTATACTAACCTGCTTTATATTTAAGAAGGTATGCAATTGAAAATGTCAACAAAGCTGCTTGTCAATATAACATACTCGGAAAATTATATATAACACTTGTTATTTTACACCTCATTAAATATCCATGTGGAATGCATTTTTTCTGCTATTACTTCGCAAACCCCTAAGGGTGAATTTCACGAACATTTGCCCGTGGGTGATAAATTCTAAAGCTATTTACTACAGATTATAACTCTTGATTCCTCTCCTAATTACACGGATCTCGCTAGGGACACTACAGGCACTAGGTATTGGGTCATAACCCGTTCCCAAGTGAATGATGGGGACACACATCGGGACGCACGATGTACATGTTCCACATCCAGCACTGGTGCAGTGACTGTGGGTGGATGACGTCAATACAATGGCTGTGCCAGACCATGCAGGAGTGGTCAACGTCAAGTTTATATAAAACGTATGAAATTTTTTTAATGGCCGTAATATACATATATTCGGAGGCTTCTGGTCTAGACATAATTTTTTGAATTTTCTTTTTGCAAATTATGTAAGATTATTATCTATGTATCTAACTGAGTTATGTTTTTTTTTACAACTTTTCCCCATTTTGCATAATTTTTTGCGAAGAAAACAATTTAATAATGCTGCAACCTGTAAGTTAGGAATAATACAAGATGCAACTCTGTTTGTGAGAGTTTATCTGTAATATTTGTAGTATTCAATAATAATTTGATGCGAANATAATTTTTTGAATTTTCTTTTTGCAAATTATGTAAGATTATTATCTATGTATCTAACTGAGTTATGTTTTTTTTTTACAACTTTTCCCCATTTTGCATAATTTTTTGCGAAGAAAACAATTTAATAATGCTGCAACCTGTAAGTTAGGATAATACAAGATGCAACTCTGTTTGTGAGAGTTTATCTGTAATATTTGTAGTATTCAATAATAATTTGATGCGAANAATAATACAAGATGCAACTCTGTTTGTGAGAGTTTATCTGTAATATTTGTAGTATTCAATAATAATTTGATGCGAAGTTGGTTCTTTGGACATCAGAGAAATGAATGTTTCGTGGATAGGTTAGTGTTCTGGAACAGAGGTCTGCCAGACTGTTAATATCTTCCCTGTTGTGTCATCTCGGAGAGCATGAAGATGGTGGGCGTTTGCCGCTGACCCTTAGTTGTGTCACCCTCTGATGATCCTGCATCCTTTGTTCTATTATATTCCTGTGGGCCTAGTCTAGTAAGATGTGTTTTATTCCCTCGTAACGTGTACTCACTCCTGTCTAGAGATTGTTTGAGGCCATGTCAATGTCTGTAGGCTTATATGCGAAGTGGAAGAATCATGAAAAATAATGCAGCTGTGAAGGGGTTGGAGAAATAAACATGCCTTGTGACTTTCACACAGATGTTTTATTTCACATACCCTCTGAAAAGGAACTTACATTGTACTCCTCACCTGAGCTGATGTGGTTAAAATTGGGACAAGGTCTACATAGTACCTAGATGTAAATTACGCCTAAGGAGTGTACAAACTCCTGAGATGTGGGGTGGCATGCTCTCCAGGCTATAAAAGATACCGGTACTTAATGTTCCATTACAAATACAATAACTATTGATATTATACGTGACCGTTGAAAATTTGATAAAGACCAGGTGAGGCCACGTGCATCGTACCCGATTACTAAAATGCAACTAGTTTGTTGGCGCCCAACCCGGCAGATTTGCATCACGTGCGCGAAAAATTATGGCGGACTTCATAAATTGCACTTCAAAAATTACAGACAACTTACAACTAATGATGGGGATGATAACATGTTAACACATTCTAGATTACATGACGGATGAGGACTTTCAAATTAAGACAAAATTGACACTATAAAAAAAATACAAAGACTTTGTGACATGTAGTGAATAATACGTTACTGTTTACATCATAAGAGCCAAAACAAATGAATGGCTTCAAACCTCGGCAACTCGCTGCCTGGTTTTCAATTTAATGTCTCGCTGAAACAAATGCACATATTCTTACCCTTCAAGACTCACAAAAATTCAACACTGATTAAACAACTAATAATTGTATGNTGAAACAAATGCACATATTCTTACCCTTCAAGACTCACAAAAATTCAACACTGATTAAACAACTAATAATTGTATGATGCTTGGATGCTTTGGATAGGTGTGTCCTGTTAAGTAATGTTGTTTATGTTAGACAAAATAAACAATTGTCTACTTATGTTTACTACACTTGACATCTGCGTTATGGCGTTACATGATGCTTGACGTCTGAGATACAAAACTGATTAACTACTCGGTTTCAAAAAAGAGGCCATAATTTACGTATCACTGTACCACGAGGTGGTTATCACTTCACACATCACTTTAACCTGGACACTGCATTCGTGCAGCTAATTGGTGAACACTGTAAAGCACTGACAGGTGGAGTGGCAGTCGATGGGGCGAACGGTCGTGCAGGTAGATGTAAAGCGGGACATGTTAACCACCCCTCTTCTCCCTCTTCCCAATAGGGTGGCCATTCCTCCGTCGATGCTGGGTGATCCCTCGATGTCGTTAGGTGGAGCAGGATGTGGGTGGCTTGAGGTTCCCACATGGCTGGAGGTTGTATGTGTCCCGCTGCTTCTGAGGTATTGGCCAGGGGCGAAGGTACTGTGGTTGTTGCCTTGGGTGCTAGGAGACACCTCCAAGCCGTGCACATGGCACACTTTATGCGGCGGAGCCACTTGGATTATCCAGGTGGCGAGGAGTCGTCCTTGGACCCCGACTTGTCTTTGCTGCTACTGCTGTGGTTGCTATATGGGCCGCCCACTGAGTCGTCTGCAGCGCAAGGCAGGTTTGCTAGGCGTCCGCATTAAATCCTGGCGATGTGCCTGATTCGGAGGCTGATGAGCCAGTGCATAACATGGGAGATATGGGGCAATTGGAGGCTATAATTACACCATCAGATGGTAGCATCACTGGCGGTCAACACCATCAACACATGGCCCATGTAATACATCTTGCATGACATTCTGGAGATCGGGCCCTGTAGAACAGTTGTCCGATACAGAAAATGTATGTGTTGCTGAAGTGATGGTTGTAGTGAGCGGTGAGCTCACTGCTGTACCGGCACTGTCAGTTGGAGCTGCTGTAGGCATCTTGATGCGTGGTGTCTCAGCTTGGAATATGTGTTGTGTGCTGTCACTATGGATATCTGATGCAAAAGTTTTGATGTCGATGGCGATGCTGTTGCATGTCTACTCAAATTGCCATCTGTTGCTGGCAGGTCAATGCCAACCATCGCGACATCAGGATCAGTGGTGTCGGCGAGACATAGTGGGATACAGTGATAAGTAGCACTCTGCCTCCTGCTCATGTACACTAGGTAGCAAGTATCCCCTTTTAATTCGGTGATCTGGCGAGGGGCACTCCATTTTATGGCGAAGCTGGCACGAAACACCTTTTTGCCTGCTATCTGCGGGTGCATGTGGACACATGCAAGCTGGCTTGGGTGAGTTTCAGATGTGGGCTAGTGGAGGTGGGCAACCACTGCACTGTGTAGCGGCGCTGGTTTACTCTCGCCTCATGGATGGTGCGCTTGCATCTCATTTCTCTCTTCGCTGTCTGCTACCGAACTCGTTATTCGCTCCCATGCCCCGCTCGCGTCCTCTTCTGGGAGGGGAATGTCATGGCCTTGAAGCAGCTGGGCAGGTGTCTTCCCAGTCGTCACTGGGTATGCTTGCATACATCTCAACACAGCCACTCACTATGCGCCAACATTTAACTTTCTAAGTAGCGCACATGACTTTCCACTTTGTAGCTACTGGGTAGTTAAACTGTTATTGCATGATGTGTTGGCGTAACACAGCTAAGGTGGGTGTAGCAGGAAACACTGAAATTTAATTACATTCAATCTGGTCGGATGCTGATGCATGATGCTGCAGGGCTGGTGGAAGGGGGAATAATGGATTCCAACTCCTCTTTGTCCCGCACAATTTAATCACCTCGGTAATGTGACAATAGGTCTGCCTGCTGGTTGTCCTCGCCAGTGACGAGCTGTACCTTAAGATTGTATGACTGCAGAAGAAATCCCCTGCACGTGAGCTTGCTCTGGCCTTCCTTCATGTTGTGCAGCCACATGAGGCAGGATAGTCTGTGTGCAGGGTGAAGCTCTGTTGTTCAAGTAGCTGCTGGTATAGCTAAAAACTCCACATGATGGCCAGACACTCAGACTCGTTCACTATATATCGTCACTCGACTGGACCGAACTTAGCACTGCTAAAGTCGACAATGTGGTAAGCACGATCGTATCCCAGCTGAAAGAGCACTGCTCCTGTGCTCTTCCCTATCATATCAGTCTGGATGTAGAGAGATGATAGGTGGGGTCATGACATGCCAGTGCAATGCATTCGTGGCAGCACAGATATTCAGTTCGTTGAAGTTGTCTTGGTGTACTTGCGACCACTTTAATTTGATGTTAGGTTATATGAGGTCGGAGAAATGTGCTGTGACTATGGCAAATTCAACAATGTACTCCATGAGGCAGTTGGCCAAACATTTTTATAGTTGCTTGAGGGTTTTTGACAATGGATAGCTCTCATTGAATTGAAGTTGCTCATCGGTCGGGTGGCTTCCATGCTCGTCCACGAGGTGGCCCAGGAACTGAATACTTACTTGCCCGAGGTGACAATTCCTGCTTGTGCATGTCAGGACATTGATTGCTAGGCACTCAAGTACGAGTGATAGGTTTTTAATGAGGTCCTCCCACATTTCCGATCAGATGATCACATTGACCAGGTACAGCAAGGCAAATTCGCCTATCAGCCTGTCTAACACTCCCACGATCATGGCTTGAAATGTTGAGGGTGCACACTTAAGTCCGAATTGCATTGCACAGAATTGGAAGCAGCGACCGTTACACGCGGTAAAGGGGGTATTTGGCGTTCTCCCAGTCGAATCTGAACTTGCCAGTAGCTGCTGCTCAGATAAATTGTGTTGAGTACTTTGGCGCATCCAAGTATGTTCAGAGCGTCTTTGATGTGGATGTAAGGTGGTGTCACACTTTTCGTCACTATGTCCGGCCTGTGGAAACAACACAAAAATGTCATGGGCTTTCTTTCTTTAGTGCCAAGGAAATTGCGGAATTGAACTCACTGCTAGAAGGCTCGATAATAACTTCTTGTAACGTGTCTGAAATTTGTTCTTTAATAATTTGACACTGGCGATGTTGGTAACGGCTTGGACTGTTGCAGACTGGAAAGTCAGTAGTAAGGGGTCTGCAGTGTTTTGCCACAGCAGTGCGGCATAGCGGATTGGCTGCTGTGAATCTGCCACACTGCTTATTCAGGAGGTGCTACATGACGTCGTTGAATTTGGGTGGTATATAGTGGTCAAGGTCGTCTAACAGCACTGCCAGGGTGGTCCTAGCTGGTCGGGGATCCAGGTTATACGTGGTGAAGCACTCTTTCTTACAGAAGTGTATGCAGTGTACAGCCAGTTCTACCACCGTATTTTGCTCTGTGAACCACAGCACTCCTAAAATAGCATATTTACTTATGTCATCTAATACACATACAGTTGTGATAGTTTCTATGTCCCATATTGGCAATGTAATGCTCATTTCACCCACGAATTCACCAATTTGTTGTCGAGTGGATAGCTGAAATGTTTGTTATTTGGGTATAATTATACCGACATTTACGGAATCTATGCCAAAAAAATTGTGGGATTCTGTGGTGTCTATGAGACCATGAAAGGGCTGGTTGTTGACAAGCTCTGAAATTTCGATAAAACTGTTTGTGGAGCCGGAGACTTGAATAAGCAAAACCTGTTGGACTTTTAGGTCGGGAGATGCTGAATTTGGCCTGGGGCATGTGACGTCAGGCCGCTCTACCCCATCTTGCAGTTTCCTGGTGGTGACTTGCTCTTCTTATCCACTTTCGGACTCTTCTTCCTGTTAGCACATTCATTATGGCAATGTATCTGTTGCCTGTCGAACAGAATAGGAAAAGAGGTTGTTTCCGAGCATGTACAGTTTTAGAAGGGGTGGAGTCAATGGACCGGTTACATGTACTCTTTACTGTTTGGTTGGAAGAACTGTCAACTTGAATACTTTGCACAGAGTTTGATAAGGATTTTACGTTTGTTGTGGTGCTAGAATTCTTGAAGTGTCCTCGACTTCTGTGTCGCAGAGGCGCTGTGTCGTGGTCACAGCGTGGCTGGGTCGGGATGCTGGACTCGAGTAGCATGGTGGTCTACAAGAAATCTTGTTCGGACGAGTGAATGATGGGTGTTAAATCAGCGTAGTACTCTGCATGTGTGGTGCTTGTCACTATCTCAAAAATGTCCTTGAGCGTGAGTTCTAGGTGGTAGGTTCGGATAAGACTCACTTTGTGTGTCACAGATTTGCACAGTGACTCGTCGGATTTCTGTTCTGTCACAATGACCTGGCTACATGCACATAGTGATGTGAAGGTACCTGCGAAGTGGCATTCAAACACACTGGACAACTCTGTCCAAGTAATGATGTAATGCTTAATTCCTGTCCACTAAGTCTTCGTATCGCCACCCAATCGTTTACCCACACTGATAGGCCAGTCCTCCTCATCCATGCCATTGTGGTTGAGCCTGTTAGCAAAGTAATGGAGAAGGGAGTATGGGTCCTCGTTGGATAGACCCGAGTTGGTGGGAAAAAATTGGAATCTAGCTGGAGTGGTTGTTCAAGCAGTGATAATTGTTCGTCTGGTGGGAGCACATGATGTGTGGGTGTAGCTGTGACAATGCCAACTGGAGCAGTGGTTGCATGGAGTAGGTGTGAGTAGTGGGTGGGCAGTAGCACTATTGTTTACATTTCCATGCACATGGTAGTAGGTGGGCATGGCAGTGACAGCTGTGGCATGCACTGTTTGCCCATGAAATTCTCCTGCTGCTTGTCACACTATTCTCCTGACATGATACACTGCCGGTGCACTCCCCTCCTGCAGGAACCACAGTTGACAAGTTCACCATCGATTCTGCTGTTGCTGTTTGGTACAAGCTGTTGAAGGTTCTAATTTCACATGTATAGCTAATTCAGAGTTAGTTGTGGGCATGTTGGTACAGTAAAATAAGAAGATATTGCATACTGTAGCTAAGTCTTATGGTGTCACACATTTGTCATGATATACTCGTAGAAACCAGGCACACACAATCAAGGATGTCCGTATGTCATCACACGAACTGGTATTTGCACATTTCCAATGGATTCGATGAAAGTTGGTTGTTTGTGTGTCCAATGTTTATTTGAGCTACAGGTAGCTTGGACACCTGGGCACAGTTGAAAAGCTTCGAATCCATCGGGTCTCGTTCACCATCCACACATGTCCTCCATTGGGCCTATGATGGTGCGCACTTAAGCTTCCCCACACAGTACCTCGTTGATGCTTTCGATTTGCTCGCATAGCAGACGGGCTTGCATGGCATCGTGTCACAGGCAGATGCTCCCCTATAGAAATTCCAGCGAGTACGGGTCCAGTTTGTGTAGTGGGCACAAACATTTCAACTACAATTTTGAGGGATCACCATTCACTGTATGCCAGTCCAAGTGCCAGGGTCACTTATGCAGTGCAGTAGGTGCAGAGATGTCATATAGTACCAGCAGCTGTTTCCTTTGCCAGGCCCTTGAGCCATGCGGCTCCTAGCAGAAACTCAAATGGCAAGGTGCGGGAGGGGTGGATTCATCGGCATGAAGGAGCAGTGGGAGGCAGCTGATTGTGCGCCACTCCTCGGTAAATCTTCTTCTCTAGGTGGTGGAGGGGAGGTTGATATCACGACAGCTGCAGCGATCGATACTTCTCCTGTTCATTGGGGTGGAAGTGCGTAGCCACAGAACCCAAGATGCAGATTTCCCCTTGTTACTGGAGACAATGGCGATCGTTGGGATGAAGTCCTTTATGCCACCATGTTGCAGTTGTGTGGCCCTGGAAATTTCCCACAAGGAAAGGTGTACAGGAGGGTGAAATTATGGGGGACAAGAGTTTTGCCAGTAGCAAACTTTTTATGTGAACCAAAGGGCTTGATGGACCCTACACATGTGAAATACAAGTGTTATACAAGGCACATACAAGACATGGAATTACGCAGGAAAAGGCGAAAACACGGAAAACACAAAAATATAAGGAGTGTTACTTTACCAAGAGATGCACGTCGAAAAATGAAGTTGTAGGTGACTTGTGCATGGATGAAACACAAGTAGGATAATTTTCTAAACAGTGTTTCTGCGACACCAATAGGTGCAGCGATTGATGTGATTATGGTTTCCGGTATGGAATGACCACACGGAAGGGCGCCATTTTTCGCGAAGTTGGTATTTCGGACATCAGCGGGAAATTGGTGTAGTGGTCTGGAACAGAGGTCTTCCAGACTGTTAATATCTTCCCTGGGGTGCCAGCTCAGAGAGCATGAGGATGGAGGGTGTGTGGTCATCGACCCTTAGATGTGGCACCCTCTGGTTGATCCAGCATCAGATGTTCTGCTATATTCCCGTGGGCTAGTGAGAGGTGTTTCAACCCCTCTCAACGTGTACTCACTCCCGTCTACAGATTGTTTGATGTCATCGAAGTGTTTGATGTCATCCAATGTCTTATAAATAGACATTGGATACACTTTTAAGCTTTACTGTGAAAAGTCTCTGTATTCCTTTTCCCATGGTGTATTTGTATTTCACATGGTACAGTGTTGCCAGGTGGCTGTCTCCTGAAATGGTGGATGAGTCTACCTGCGCAAAGGAGTGTGGGTTAACATGCTCGATGGCCCTTAATACAACAAAACCCACCCCTGACCGTAGATTTGAGTGAGATGAAGTTGCGTGATATGTTTAGAAAAATGCTGTGCACTATTGGTTGCACTTTGGGGCACTTAGCACTTAAGCTTTGGCTTACAGGCCAGCCGACGTCACTTGGTGGTGTGTTACAGTGTATGTCGCGGCGCGAGCTGCTACGACGTAACGACCAATAGCCTGTGCGCCAAACGGCTGTGGGTTTGGGGTAAACACAGTTTCGGATCACCTATTAATTTATTACAAGAGTTACCTCTTGTAATAAATAAAGTAGGATGGGCTCTTGAGTCATTCAATAATACCTGTCGGCAAGAAGTTGCAAGTTTCGTTCCTGTCAAACTGCACCATGCACTCTTCGCCTAATGCTGTTGATGCGGCCTATTGCAGCTGGTGCAGTTGATGTGACTGGGGTGGTCAGAGTCAGCACAAGGAGCTCATGGATGCGTAGTTCACATCAAACTGATAACATAAAGTTCTTGGAGCAGTAAAATTCTAGAATTTAATGGGATTGCGACGCTAGCGCTGTCACCTTAATGATTTTACTGCCATTTACTTATGCGTGGGGGTATACTCTTTGCTGGGCTTGGATCCCCTCCATTTTCCTCCCCATTCTACCTTTTTTACTTTCCCCCTCCTCTTCAAGCATCACAATTTTTGATTGGACAGGGTAGTTTACTTAAGCCCTTGCTTGGCTGTGGCTCTGCCTATTCTGCTCTACTTTACACCCATCCCAAGTCTGCTACTTTTGGCCGCAACTTATGCTGCAATATCGTCGCTAGTACCCGATGGTTTAACCACTTTCACCTTTGTCCAGCAGTGGACAATGCCGACATGTTACTGAGCTGATGCAGTATACCAGTTTAGCTACTGAGAGATGGGACATTTAGTCGACAAGTCTTGGAGAATGCTAACCTTGCGATTGGGTTTTTAATGTTTTCTGTAACTTGTGTGGCATAATTGTATTGTATCTTGGTTGTGCAGTAAGGTTAGGCCATTTCAAAATTCTGGTTTCGGTCGCCCTTTAAAATTAAATTATGGCTTATCTATGGTGTCGCGTTGCTATGTCTCTCTTCTTTTAATGTGACATGTTCGTCCTTGATTGGTGCCCAAGTATTTATGAGTATCGATTTTGTTGCTGCCACCACATCTATTTAGTTGGGGTGTGAAATTTTTTAATATGTTGTAGGTTTGTTTTTCTGGAGCTAAGATGATATTTCTAATGTTGTATTTTTCTCTTTTTGGTGTTTCAAGGGAAATACAAAGAACTGTAATCAATGAATAAATTAATAACAACTGTGATAATTATTGCTGTGATATATATGTTATTAGTCATTCTAAAGGTTATGTACCAAATCAAATTGTATTTATATATAATAAAGGATATTGAAACATGTTTTCTAATGTACGTACATTATTTGTGAATCGTCACAATGTATTTCAATTACTGCACTGGGTCTCACTCAGTGCGCACCGGTCCAGTGTCGCATGTTCCAGTTACCGGAAACCGCAGTAAATACAATCGATTTTCCATGTTCTAATTGCGAGCTGCATTGAGTGCAGTTTTTGCTGCACCATCTCTGCAGCTGGTGCGTCCTTTTCAGTAAAACATAGTAGCGACCTATGATTAAATAAACAACAATAAAATTATTGCGATATTGGATAATTATACAATATCTAACAATTCGGCAGCTGAATAATATGTAATAGTTAATGTACAACAAATATTATTTTGGTTCATTGACGATATTGTTTGTCATTAGAGCAGCGATAAGATTAATTTCATCCAGTGACTTGTGCATACGTTTATCGACAGGTTAAAAAACAGTAATATGAGAAAATTCGGAAATTCGTAAATCTAAATTGAAATTCTTTCATTAACATCTAAGTACAAGCATTTTATCGTGAAAATCGTTTGTTGTTTCAAATGTTTTGCACTTTTATCGCGGCGTGTTCCAGCTGTTAGTGCATAAATAACGTGTACTCGTTTCTGGCAATCACGTGATACATGTACTTTTTCAGCTTTCAGTGCGCATCCAGTGCAGTCAATTGGAAAATGCCGTTGTTGTTTTATATGGGTACAATTCATCGTGAGTTATAGTTATTAAATCTATAGAAAAACAAGTTGTTGTCACTATTACAAATACTTCTAGGATAATTAATCTTGTGCTAATGTTAATTTCCTTAAAACAAACGAAAATAATTTCAGTTTAAGAAATGCTATACAATGGAAGCTTGCATACTCTGCAACAAGTTGAGTAACCTATCACTGCTTTTTCTAAACTCAATGAAATTCGATTACAATCACAGCAGATAATCCTGCACTCATGAACTCAATAAGGTCAAGTTAAGCTGGTGTCGACTGGCCCCATGTACCTATGTCAGTTAGCTTCCAAACGAGACTAAGAGACCTCTGGTGGTTCACCACTCCACCAGAGACCCAAAGTGCTCCTCGTCTCAGATCGAGAAACCTAATTGGAGCCAATGGTAAGCGACTTCTATCTACTGTACACACCTGTATGCCCATTCGCAGGTGAAGTGGGTATCACTATTGCACTTTTCTGATTCGTTAGAATCCTTCGAGTCGCACACAGTTTCTTAGGCTTTATATAAAAAGTCTCTGCAACCTGACACTTGCAGATGGTCGAACCACAAGGTTGGCTAAACCCCGAAACACAGTTCCTGCCTGGCCTAAAGATTTCCATTCTTGCTGTTTGCAGTATTTTAATTAAAATAAAAAATCAGGAGAAATAAACAGTGATAAGTAGGCAGAGATAGGAGGAGAAAATAAAAAATTTGTAGAGAAGTATGTCGTACAGAAAATATAAATCTTTAAACTAATGGACATTAAACATGTTGTGCTTTACTAAGATGCGCACCTCTCAAAATATGGTCTGTATGTGTGAACGAGTGATAATATGAACTTTGGCAGAACTGTTGGCAAAACATTTCCGAACGCATGTGATTGCGAACTTGCATGTCTCAAGTACCCACATGGCAGTGAGTTTATGAACACTAGGTCAACTAAAATTAATGTAAAAAACATCTTGCTAAAGAAAGTGACTGATTTCTGTAAGATGCGGATATTTATTGCTTTTTGGGCGAAGGTCAAAGTGTTGCATTATTTAAGCAAGTAAATTTCTAAAGACTCGTTAAAATTCTGTAAGAAATGTATTAATTTGTAGGCTCAAGCAATGGGAATCATTTAAGCTATCTGTTGTGGATATTGAAATATTAAATTATGTCAATTAATTCATCTCAATTTAATGTCCAAAGCACACAGACAATGAAATAAAGTATCATTATGTTACAAGGTAACTGTCACTCTACCAGGTAGCAATGATATTTTTTCATGATTTAATAAACTAGAAATATATGAAAAATGGATTGCATAATAGTCAGTGTTTTGACGTGGACCACTCCTGAATGGTCTGGCACAGCCACTGTCATTACGTCATCGCCCCACAGTCGCTGCACCAGTGCGGCACGCGGAACACGCACGTCGTTCGTCCCGATGCGTGTCCTCATCGTTCACTTGGAAACGGGGCCATGACCCGATACCGAGTGATCCAACCGAGTGCCTGTGGTGGACCTAGAGAGATCTGTGTAATTAGGATAGGAATAAAGTGTTAGAATGTGTTGTAAATATCCTTAGATTTTATCGTCCATGGGCAAATGTTCGTTAAATTCGCCCTTAGGGGAATGCAAAGTAATTGCAAAATAAATGCACATGCATTGCATATTTAATGAGGTGTAGAGTAGCAAGACTAGGGTATATGAAGTGTTGTACATAATTTTCCGAGTGCAATTGTGTATTTAATCAAACCAATTAGTGATGTAGAAAATAATTAGTCTTTCTTTCAACCTGACCATTCCGGTCATAGAGTGCCCCAAAACTTAACAGACCTAAATTTACCACGTGCTCTGCTGGGCACCACATATTCATATTTTATATTTAAATTAGTGCTTAATTAAGAACCATTAACTCTCTCTCTCTCTCTCTCTCTCTCTATATATATATATATATATATATATATATATATATACACACACACACACACACACACCTTGTGTCCGTTTGTTCGGACGCGTGTAACTTTCGAAAAAATCAACCGATTTTCACTCTGTTTTTTATAAACCTTCCTTTCGTTCCCACGAATGTTTGTACACCTTTATTTTTTATCTGCATTACCTGCAAAGGTACTAAAATCTGCAAAAGCTCATTTTTGCCATGCTTTCACATCAGGAAGCGCCTTAGTTAACAATGCAACGTCAACAATGTAATATCAACAATGTAAAGTCGCAACCTAGCATCAGATCTATTTATCTATATATAAACGATATATCGATATAACGATATATCGATTGTTATCGATACAACGATATATAGATACTATAAGTAATTCAATTTTCGATATATCGATACTAATATATATATCGATATTTATCGACATACAAATCTGTGGATGTAACGAAAATGAAGTGGTAAATTATCCGCCAGAATTTCTACATTCGCTTGATTTCAAGGATTGCCTCCACATATATTAAAATTGAAAATAGGAGTGCCAGTCATTTTACTTTGTAACATCAATCCACCAAAACTTTGCAACAGCACACACTTTGCAATAAAAAAAATTATGGGCAATACTATAGAAGCTACCATCTTGAAAGGTGCTTTCAAAGGAGAAGATGTGCTTCTTCCCAGAATTCCATTTATTCCATCAGAAATTCCCTTTCACTTTAAAAGAACACAGTTTCCAGTCAGATTGGCATTTGCAATGGCAATAAATAAAGTTCAAAGGTAGTCATTGCAAACGTGCGGAATATATTTAGAAACAGAATGTTTTTCGCACGGCCAATTGTATGTGTCGTGTTCTAGAGTAGGAAAACCANAGTCATTGCAAACGTGCGGAATATATTTAGAAACAGAATGTTTTTCGCCCGGCCAATTGTATGTGTCGTGTTCTAGAGTAGGAAAACCACACAGCTTATTCATACGCGCGGAAGATGGTAAAACAAAACCATTGTATACAAACAAGTACTTTAATAATAAAAATTTTGAAAATACACGTACTTCTTTCAATTAATTTCACATAAATGAATAGAACCAAAATATTTTATGCCGCAGCAACGTGTGGCAGGGTTAGCTAGTATATACTAAAACCTGGCCAGGGAACATAGTTATGAATTTAAAAAAAACATGTAAATCTGATAAGTGGTTCTCGAGTTATAAGCTCACTAAAAGACAGACAGAGAGACGTTGAGTTTTATAATATGTATAGATAACACCTGCGGTTGCAGACTACTGGCGTGGTGGTGGGCGATTGACGAGTGTGCGTGGACCAGCACTTATGTGTGCTATTTCAGGCCCCCTACACTCCAAAATGCATTAGTAACTGCTAACAACTACGACATACTTGCAACATAAGTGTATGTATACCTACCTTAATTTTCTTTACATGTATGACTGATAGTTACATTTTAGGCAAACTTAAATAGTTCAGAAATGATGCCCTACTATGCTTATAACAGGACCTAGGGCCCTAATTTTCCTTATCGTATTGATTGCATCCAGGAATGAAACATGTGATATGAATTTGATGGTCGTGGCTTTCGCGGATAGGAAATGACAGGCATTTATGTTCATAAGTGTATTTCATGCATAATTACCCTGCTTCCCTGTTCTATGTTAGCAGCAATGCATATGATTTGAATTTGATGACTATGGCTTCAGCAGATGAGAAGTGGTTGTAAACTATGCTTATAAGAGAGGCTATGGCCTAATGGAGCCTGCCACCAGTTCGATGTCGGGAACGATGCATGTGATATGAATTTGGTGACTCTAGCTTCGGCGGATGGGAAATGGCGGCCGACTATGCTTATAAGAGGGCCTAAGGTTTGATTGACCTTGGCATGCTAGTCATCATCAGAGATTACGCCTATGATATGAATTTGGTGGCTATAGATTCGGCGGATGGGAAATGGCATTCAACTATGCTTATAAGAGGTTTTAAGGCGTACTTGATCCTGCGGTCCTTCTCGTCACTGGGGTGATGTCTATGATATGAATTTGGTGACTATATCTTAAACAATTCGAAAATTACAGCCTACTATGCTTACACGAGAGCTTGGGACATAATTGTCTCAACCACCCTATTCAGTATCAAGGGTGATCCCTACATTATGAATTTGATGACTATACCTTAAACAGTTCGGAAATTGTGGCCAACTATGCTTATACGAGGGCTTAACGCGTAATTGACTCTACCACCCTATTCGACATAAAAAATGATGCATATTTTATGAATTTGATGAATGTATCTTAAACAGATCGGGTATTATAGACAACTATGCTTATAAGTGGGTCTAGGGTATACTTAACCTTGCAGTCATTTTCGTCGCCAGGGGTGATGCCTATGTTACGAATTTGGTGACTGTATTTTTAACAGTTCGGAAATTACATCGAACTATGCTTATAAGTTGACTTAGGACATACTTGACCCTGTGGACATTTTTGTCGTCGGGGTTGATGCCTATGTTATGGATTTATTGGCTATATCTTAAACATTTCGGAAATTACAGCCAACTATGCTTATAAGTGGGCTTTTGGAAAAATTAACTCTACCACCCTATTCGACATCAAAATATCTGGGGAGTACATAGGCTGGTGTAAATTGTTTGTGTGCATGTGTGTATGCGTAAGATATGTGGCCATTGCCATCTTTATTAATTTTTCATGATGACAAATTTATTATCTGGGGAGTGTATAGTCCGATGTGAGTATTTACTTTATTTCATCTCCTAACACTCCCCATGCAATGGTGGTCATGCAGTCTAGACGTCTGACTGACATCTGAAGGGTGGTCGGATGGAAACCGCATGGCTACCAGCAATGTTTTGAGCAAACCTGCGCCGAATCGAGTGTGCTTAAGGACGAGGACATCCTACCATGTGCCGGAATTATACCTTACAAGACTGCGCCCCTAGGTGCCACCGACGGTACTAAAATGGACTCCAACAGCGCACCCCTGCCAGCGACAGTGAACCAACTCACAAGATGGCGGTGGCGATACCAGCTTTCCTAGCTACGAACGGCAGAACTTGGTGGTGGGCACGAGAATAAAATATAACCACCTACAGCAGACAACTGGCGACAGGCGCGACCTGATGGCAGCCTACAGCAGACGAGGGAACTTCCAAGATGGAGGATTTAGAAGGCAAGTTAGAAAAAAAGTGGTGGTAGGGAAAGAAGAAGGAATATGAGAAAACCAAGGAATAGCGCAGGCGAAAGCGAAAAGGCGTGGGAGAGAGACAGGAAGGAATGAGGGAGCATGAAAAATAACCACGCAGAATGACAGAGCAAATCGGAATGCTAGAGCATGAAAATACCAAGTGAAATGATAGAGCAGGAAGTTGGGAATAGGTAGAAAAAGGAAATTTCGAGGGATAAAGGGACATTCCGAGGGAAAGACAAGATAGCTGCTGCGGAGGAATGACAGAGCATGATGTTTCGGCATGACGTCATCCAAGATGGAAGCTTGCCACCGCGGTACCACCGCCTGATGCCAGGTGCGTTTGTTTGCCCCTTTCCCTACTACTATCGCATCATCACAGATCTGGAGTTGAGCCCCACCGAGTGTTAGTGGATGTATTTTCTTTACGCTCTGTGTCTTAAATTTTCTCAGAATTGTAGTTTTTTCCTTGTCAGTTGTGGCTACATATTTTTCACTGCTAGTGGGATACTCGTAGGAGTTTCTTTATATTTTAATTTTTTTTCTGCCAGTGATGGCTACAGATTTTTTTTCTGATAGCAGTAGGTAAATAATGTAAAAATTTAAGTTTTTCTCTCAGTGGTGGCTAAATATTTCTCAGTTGATGTGGCAGTCGTAAGTGATATCGTAAATTTAATTTTTGCATCCATGGCGATTACAGATTTTACAGTTGGTACAAAAATTATTTTTATGTCTTTAATAAATTATAACACTTTATTAAATTTAAACATTAAATGCATCAAAAAGTTATTCAAAGGTTGTGATTTCGCAAAATTCTTAGTCATTATTTATACTTGTTAGGGCTTGTGCTTTCGTGAGAAGAGCCAAGATCAGCAATACATCGCTGTGTGAATGACGGCTGACTATGTCATGTTGTGGAGGAGGGTTAAAACATGACTTTAGGCAGGGATGTCTTTAAACTGATGGGTTACTCTTGTACTTCTATTTTATCATGTGGATATACAGGTGGTCGGGCTCATGTTGAGGAGTTTTAGTTTGATAGCGGTTGAGGTGAAAGGTAGATCGTCGCTACAGGTTATGGTAACTGGGATAAACCTTATGGAGATTTTGGTCGTGGGTACAGCAATAGCGCCATTGAGTGAGGTTGGTACGATGCCATTAACTTCTTTGGTTGATANTTAGTTTGATAGCGGTTGAGGTGAAAGGTAGATCGTCGCTACAGGTTATGGTAACTGGGATAAACCTTATAGAGATTTTGGTCGTGGGTACAGCAATAGCGCCATTGAGTGAGGTTGGTACGATGCCATTAACTTCTTTGGTTGATATGTCTTCGCCAACAACCGCACCTTCGGAGGAACTGACAGCGCCAGTTCTTACTGCAACATCTGTTTCTTCAGCTGTACTATCCAGTTCTTTGGCCATGTAGTCTCCGGCAGAGACCAGACCATCGGATGAATCACCTCCGACACAGAAAATTTATCCCTGCAGCTACTGCGACTACTGTAGGTATTTTCGCACTAACACATCGCATGACAGCGTGAAATTCATGGCTGTAAGAAAAATACCAAACACATAAAATATCTTTGCTTACAGTGCGGGTCGCTGTTCTACCACAACGATAATTTCTGCAAATATGTAGTCGTGCAAAGTTAAACTGCAGGCCTATCGATGATTCGGTGCCAGTTCTGCAAGAGGGAGTTCTTCCAGCCACCATCGGCGGCGTGACGGACAGTAATTTCTATCCTATGCCACCACTGCCTACGACCACTTTCTGAATGACTAGTCCACCAACTCATCGCCGAAGACACTGCAGTCCATGGTTAATGCTTACTTCTTACGGCCGAACCGACTGGTTCGACTTCAAGTTCACTGCACAATTAAACGACGGTTTTACGTGCCAGAAGAATACTTGGATTTGTGTTAAAATGGGCTGTAGGCACAGACTTTAACCCACATCAGCTTGAATTATTTTTGAGTGCTTGTGCAGCAGTATACTTTAATAAATTTAAAAATCCAAATTTGAAATACCTTTATTTTCCTTTTGATCCTATATCGTAACCACCCTGTTATAAACTGATTTCGTTAAAAAAAATGCTATGACACAAATACATTTCAGAATAATTTAGTTAACCACTATGCTTATCAATACATATATTCTCGGAGCTATAAATAATCCTTGCACAATGAATTTCACGAACTTGGCCCTAAGGGTTCGCAAGTTATATTTGATTGTTTATAACCTGACTTGCGAAAATGTGGTTTGCTACATAGTTATTCAAAACAAATATAAAAAAAATTAATGTGGGGATAGGCACATAATCTGATTTAAGATTAAGATACAACTGAAAAATACGAGTTTTTTGACATGTTGCTTGCCTTCAATTTTTCTTAANTAATCTGATTTAAGATTAAGATACAACTGAAAAATACGAGTTTTTTGACATGTTGCTTGCCTTCAATTTTTCTTAATGCTTTATACGATGAATTTAAACAAAAAAATTTACAATTTTCTTTACAGTATTATATAAACACGTACAGCTCGGAATAATCTGGATCATAAGCCATATATGCATTGGTTGAAAAAAATATATTTTAAAATAATTATGAACAAATACATATATAATAATACGTTTAATATATTAAGAACTTAAGTATTGGAANAATATATTTTAAAATAATTATGAACAAATACATATATAATAATACGTTTAATATATTAAGAACTTAAGTATTGGAACAAATGAATGCGGCTAGTTCATTTGAATGGCTAATATACAACATGTAAGGGGTCATGGTTTCGAGTCCTCCTACATCAATTTTTTTTTTTTTAATGTAACCAACTTTCAAGGAAAAATGTAAATTTTACATCGTTTAAATTTTATAAATAGATTTTGCATTAAAATACATGTCCAATACTCTAAACTGCATTTTTTAAGATTTGGGTATTTTTCAAAAGTTAAATGAAAGAAATTTAAATAAATTTAATTATTTATAGATGTGTGATGGTTCCATGATTGTTGTTTCGAGGCTGGTCAGAAGCCACATGCCTCGCAAGCATGTTGATACAGCTCGAGGTCTTGAGCGGAGTGTGAGAATGTGGCTGACGAGGTAAAAGGAAGGGGGGAGGGGTCATTGTATTTTTCGAGGGGGAGGGGGGCCGAAGGAGAAGTGTTTCATGGTCGTGGTATGAGACGAGTGGAGTGTTGTGTGTGTGGGAGGGGTAGGGGTGATGGGACTTAGGTAGGAGGGGCATATATTTTTTGACACTTTTATCAAAATAAAATAAAAATGGGATAGGTGGAAATTTGGTCGCTTGGGGGATGGGACTAGGTGGTGGTTGGATGGCGGGAAGGCATACATATTAATTCCAATATGGTTGTCCTCTCATTGAAATACATAAAATTAACATCACAATCGTATTTGCCTTGAAAATATGTGCTCATTGGTTTATAACATGGTATATATATATATATATATATATATATATATATATATATATATATATGCATTAAAAATTGTTTGATTTTAAAATAAATTTAAATTAAAAAAATTATTTTTCGATAATTTTATCTTATTGATTTTTTAGTGTGGCTTGTTACTGGTGAAGGGGCTCAGTATACCCCAATGTCGTGCACCACAAATGCCGCTGCAACAAATCTAGCTTCAATTTTTTAAATAAAATTATATAAACAAATAAATAATAAATCAAAAGAAATCATTATATATGATGTTTTGCTATTTATTTTTCTATGCAAGCGGGAAATAATTAAGTTATTAGAGATCGAATGTGGCAAACAGATGTTTTAAGTTTTAATTCAAGTATCTTTTTTTTTATAAAATAAAAAATTTATTATAATTGTTTTTATTTAACTAATATTTAGGGTTACGGGTTGCTGGGAAGGGTTGGCCGGAGGGAGAAAGGAACATTCAACATGACCGCCTAGTGCGACCTCCTTCTGTGTCATAATGGCGGGCAGAACCTCGGCACCTCAGCCAGCAGCCAGTGTGCCAGTATCCCTTTTTCGTAGCTACTTACCTGTTGCATATATCAGTTGGCTGTTAACTTCTGCCAAGAAAAAATTTGCTGTTCACGAGAAATAAATTTTAGCAGCAATTTTTGGTATGGATAAATTTGCAGATAATTTAGAAATTAAAGAATTTATTTTACATAATGATAACCAGGTATTAAGTTGGATTATTGCCATTAAAATCCCCGCTGGAAATAAAAGCAAGATGGTTAGTCCGGTTAACTAGGTTAAATATTCAGCATTGTTAAGTACATAAATGATATACAATAATGTTGCAAATTGTCTGTCTTAGGAAGTATGATACCGACGAATTTCAGGTGGATGATAATATTGATGGTAAAGTTAATTTAGTACAGAAACTGTACGCAACGACAGCAAGTGGGAGTTTTATAACGTTTCCCTCAGGCTTACGTTGGATTGCAGGAAAATTAACAGGATTATTCTGACTGTATGAAAATTCAAAAACAGATCCTTGCGAGAACTTCTGAAAGTTATGAATTAATAAAATGGTTTGTCAGGTATGTTGATTAAAAAGGGAAATATAGTAATTTAGTACCAAAATAATCATATAATATGATTTTTAAATATTATCATAAATCTTATGTTTGGTGCCATCTCGGGCAAGACAAAGCTTTATCTCGTATTAAATAACTGTTTCAATCGCCCAAAATGAGGGATAATGTAATTAGAAGGAAAAGGGAAAGTTGGGCAAATCGCCATCTGGGATTAGAGCTCGGAGCTGCTCATGCTCTATCATTCTGGTCCCCCAGCAGCCATTTTTCCCTAAAAATTTTCCTTTTCCTTTCAAAATTGACTAAATTTCTCTCAAAATTTTCCTTTTCCCTAAAAATCCCCCTTTTTCGCTAATAAAAAAAAAAGCTCAGATCCCCCAGATGCAAAAACGATCCCCCGAAAGGCAATTTTAGATCCATCGGACAGATTTGGGGGATCGTTTTCGGGGGCAGAGCAGTGGCGGCCATATTGATTATATAGACATCTTGGTTCTGTCAGCCATCTTAACTGATATATTGGTTCCAGGTGAACTTGACCCTTGACCATGACCCCAGTGACCTATGACCTAGAACCCAAAAAATTCCAAAAAAAAACCAAAAAAAAATCCCCAAAAATGCCCTAATTTTTATGATACATTATTTAATAATTTTCTTAAAAAAATTAAAAAATTAAAATTTTAAATGTTTGGGCTTACAGGGGAAGAGGGATTGGAACAGACCAGCCGCCATGTTATGTTGTCACCCAGCCCCTATTTCGGACCCAGGTGATCTTGACCTTTTATCTTGTCCCCAGTAACCTTGCATTACTTTAAAAACAAAAACTCGAGAAAAATAGTCAAAATTGAGTACATTCATAAAAATCAGCGAGGATATTATATTACCGACTACTACCAATATATTAGATCAATGTGACCTTGATGTTTGACTTTAACCCAATGATCTTTACTTAACCTTAAACCAAAACATTTGTCACAAATTCCAGAAATTTTCTAAGAATTTATTAAAAATTAATTAAAAATATTATTCAAAAGCATTTTTGTAAATAAGGTATTAAAGTTATTTTAAAAAACTTACATTTCCGGAAGTCTCCAACAGACAACATCCAGTAGACGACTGACCCCTTCCAAACAATCACATTGTATTAACATCCCCCTCCCCTACCCTCTCGCCAGTGATCATTTTGTCAAATGCACTCCAACAGCCATACAAGTTTTTTCGTTTGTCATTTGATTTAATTTTCAACACCTAGGTGATGCTAGTGTATTAATTATCGATTAAGTCAACAGGGGCGCTGTCGATTTAATCACGATGATGGTTGTCGGCTTTATCTTCCCCCAATGACATTGAACTCGAAAAAACGAGAAAAATCACAGTCAATACATTTGTCAATTATTAACTTATCACACCAAGGCACCATACCAATTAACACTACTAATTAACGACTAACTACACACAAAATCTACTCCACACAATACTAACTACACACAAGACTGGTTCCTGACGAGACTGACTTATCCCAAGACTAGCTCCTAACGTGACCAGTTCCTACAAAAGAGGATAGACCAACCAATAAGACCAACCTGCCATAACACCCACCTATACAAACAAACTATGATGGACAATCTCGAATAAAGTCTAATAATAAGAGTCTCGTAGCTAACCTCTTCGCAAAAAATCTTCTCAGAATCTTCGCAAAACATTTCTACCAGAGCTGGCAATGCCAAAGAGTTATACCAAATTGCCAAGCCAACTTACTAGACCAATTGACCAGGCCAACTAACTAGTTACGAAACACTCCTAAAAAATATTTCCCTAATTTAATTCGTTCGCCATATATAACTCAGCCGATCCTAACAACCTGAGTAAGGCATAATACTTTCAATCGATCTATAATGCCCTACAGAATGCACTCACATAAATTTGATCTAAAATAGACCCTCGAACACCACCGAATTAATAAGCTTTTCAGAGAAGCAGAAAGGCCTGTATAAGAAATTAAACACACATTACTATATATGTACATTAACATGCTCTGTCATGCCACATTTTCCATTTTTTATTTTGTTTTTTCTTAGGTACCTTCCTTTTATTCTCTGGTATTCCTTTATACTTTTGTCACCTTGATTAAGTCACAGTCTCAGGGACAAAATAATACAATTTCAACAGCATGTTTTCATGTCTGCTGCATTCAACCTGCTTAGAATGTATTAGAATGTCAATACATTCTTAGTGCCTGTATTGTTAACTCGTTGATTAGCTGGTCGATGTCCACACCACAGTGTGTTATTGGTGCAATTTATTTGGTTTAATGTCAACATAATGTCATAGAGCATGAATATGGGTATATTTTAAGAAGTTGGGGGTCAGTTGTGAGGCTTAGTTTGGCAACAGCTAATGTGAAAGATGTATCGTCTCGGCTAGCTTCTGCAGCTTCGCATTAAAGTCTTATTCTGCATCTACGATGTCTTCGAACACTCCTGAGATAATGGTAGCTACAGCAGTGCTATTGACTTCTTCGAGCGGCATGCCTATAGTAGCATCGCCATTGGCTTCTTCGGATGGGCTGCCTACAGTAGCACCACTGTCATCTGCTATGTGCATGGTACCAATGCCACCATTGACTTCTTCGAATGGGTCACTTACAGCAGTGCATCCATCGACATCTTAAGGCATTATGTCGATAGCACCATCGACTTCTTAGGATGGGTCACCTACAGCAGTGCTGCAATCGATGACTTCGTCAAGGATTCGTTGCTATTACTGTGACAAGATATTTGCCTACAGCCAAAGTGCAAGGAAGAATGAAAGAACTACTTGTGTGGAGGGAACTTCCTGCGCTATACAGTGATGTGCCAAGTGCAAATGCTTGTTTAAACGAGGTGGTTCGCTGAAGATACGTATCAAGAACTGTAAAGGTAGGGATCCTGCAGCTGAGAAACGCACTGTACTAGCTGCTGGCAAAACTACATAGAATGGATTCTACCTTAAACAATCAGCATTCAAGGGAACTTTAAAAGATTATGTTATTCTTAATAACTTTGTAGGTAAAAAAAAAATAAGTTCATAACTTCATCACATTAAGCAAAAGATAGTCAATCAATTAACAGAAGAAGTCGATGGCAGTCCCATAAAATATGATGTTTGTATGCAGTGTACCTACGAAAAGCCACAACCTTTGAATGAAACCAATAGTCGGCGAGCATTCAGGACTGCAAACGTAGCATTTTACAATATCGATAGTATTCCAGGGGCTGTAGAAGCGTAAGAAATGGAAAACCTTTGTCGTGAAGAAGAATATATGGCCAAGGGTTCTGGTTGAACGCTAGCTAGCATATACGGTCTTGAACTGTGTATACGCAGATTATATTCACAACGTGAAAAGTGAGCTTGCTGCTGTAAAGAGACTATGTGAATGGTGTGGAGAATGTGAGAATTCTTTTTTTATGTTTGTTGTCTGAAGTATGTAAAAATAGGCCTGTATATAAATTATTTTAATGAAAATTGTTTTACATCTCGCTGGTGTTCATGTACCTTGCCCTAGCATGCCTACTTCCCAGATATAGAGAATATAAAAGCCTTGGTTTTTATATTTGAACTACGTGATTGTACTCTAGCTGAGCACTAGAAAGAAATGAAATAATTTGTTAAAGTAAAATTATTTGAAAGGAAGTATAAAATATTTCTTGTGTATGCCTATCACTAGGTGTGAGCAATCAAAAATATGGTAATGGAGCCATAATGTTTAAGTTAACTATACAGACATTAAGAATGGATTGACATCACAATACATTTTAAGCAGGTTGAATACAGCAGACGTGAAAACATGCTGTGGAAGTGGTAAAATTTTGACTCCGAGACTTTCTGGGTGGGGAGGGTAAAGATCGAGTCGGGCCTGGCCAGATCTGCTTCAGTGCGGTACATGACGAAGAGAGGTCCTACATAAGTTTCTACATGACAGTGTTGCTCTAATACACAACAGTTATTTTTCTAGTAAATACAAATGAGGAACTAAATGGATTTCGATGGTTAGAGGTCAAGACCATATGGCCTAATCAAAGATTGCGGAAATGATGTAACACAAGATGGTGGTTGGAGGGGACTGAGTAATCAACAGGCCACTAAATCGAGGTGGAATGGCAGATCTTGAATACAATGTAAGATGGTGGTTGGATCATAGGTGACGTAATCGTAGCGACAGAATTATGAAGAAATGACAGAGAATGACAGGAAGGTACCTAAGAAAAAAAGGAATAAAAAAATTTCAATTTGGCATAACAGAGCATTATTATGTATAGTAATGAGAGATTAGTTTCTTATATAGTCCTTTTTGTTTCTCTGAAAAGCTTATTAATTCGGTGGTGTTCGAGGGTCTGTTTTAGATCAAATTTATGTGAGTGCATTCAGTAGGGCGTTATAGATCGATTGAAAGTATTATGCCTTACTCGGGTTGTTAGGATCGGCTGAGTTATATATGGCGAACGAATTAANTTATAGATCGATTGAAAGTATTATGCCTTACTCGGGTTGTTAGGATCGGCTGAGTTATATATGGCGAACGAATTAAATTAGGGAAATATTTTTTAGGAGTGTTTCGTAACTAGTTAGTTGGCCTGGTCAATTNATATATGGCGAACGAATTAAATTAGGGAAATATTTTTTAGGAGTGTTTCGTAACTAGTTAGTTGGCCTGGTCAATTGGTCTAGTAAGTTGGCTTGGCAATTTGGTATAACTCTTTGGCATTGCCAGCTCTGGTAGAAATGTTTTGCGAAGATTCTGAGAAGATTTTTTGCGAAGAGGTTAGCTACGAGACTCTTATTATTAGACTTTATTCGAGATTGTCCATCATAGTTTGTTTGTATAGGTGGGTGTTATGGCAGGTTGGTCTTATTGGTTGGTCTATCCTCTTTTGTAGGAACTGGTCACGTTAGGAGCTAGTCTTGGGATAAGTCAGTCTCGTCAGGAACCAGTCTTGTGTGTAGTTAGTATTGTGTGGAGTAGATTTTGTGTGTAGTTAGTCGTTAATTAGTAGTGTTAATTGGTATGGTGCCTTGGTGTGATAAGTTAATAATTGACAAATGTATTGACTGTGATTTTTCTCGTTTTTTCGAGTTCAATGTCATTGGGGGAAGATAAAGCCGACAACCATCATCGTGATTAAATCGACAGCGCCCCTGTTGACTTAATCGATAATTAATACACTAGCATCACCTAGGTGTTGAAAATTAAATCAAATGACAAACGAAAAAACTTGTATGGCTGTTGGAGTGCATTTGACAAAATGATCACTGGCGAGAGGGTAGGGGAGGGGGATGTTAATACAATGTGATTGTTTGGAAGGGGTCAGTCGTCTACTGGATGTTNACTGGCGAGAGGGTAGGGGAGGGGGATGTTAATACAATGTGATTGTTTGGAAGGGGTCAGTCGTCTACTGGATGTTATCTGTTGGAAACCTCTGGAAATGTAAGTTTTTAAAAATAAGTGAAAAAAATAATTTTAAAAAAATAATTTTTAATAGTATTTTTTATAAACTTTTTTTTATAAATTCTTAAGTGTTTTTTTTGGGATTTTTGACAAATTTTTGGGTTTAAGTTTAAAGGTCACCATGTAAGGTCAAAGGTCAAAGTCACATGGATCCAATTTAGTGGTAGTAGTCAGTACTGTAATATGCTTGCTGACTTTCATGTATTTATTCCATTTTTACCATTTCTTCTCAATTTTTTTAAGGTCATCCCAAATCACTGTGGTCAAGGTCAAAGGTCAATGTCACTGGCATCAAGGTCAAAAGTCAAGGACACCTGGGTCTAATGGTGGCTGGTCAGTTCTAGTCCCTCGTCTCCTCTAAGCCCAAACATTATAAAATTTAATCTTATAATTTTTAAAATTCCTTTTAAATAATTTTTTTTACAAATATTTGGGGATATTAAAAAAAAATTTGAGGATTTTTTGGGGATTTTTTTGGGAATCCTTAGGTTCAAGGTCGAAGGTCACTGGGGTCAAAGTTATATGTCAAGGTTACCTGGATCCAATATGGTGGATAATATGGCTGGTCGAACCAAGATGGCTGATTGTTATGTGTGACTCTGGACCCAGGACTTACTGTACCGATTTGGTATACCTTATGCCTATAAAACTAATATGACAGCCACTGCTCTGTCCTCGAAAACGATCCCCTCAAATCTGTCTGATGGATAGAAAATTGCCTTTCGGGGGATCGTTTTTGCAGCTGGGGGGATCGGTGTTTTGAGGAAAAAACCGGGAATGTTTAGGAAAAAATTGAAATTTTGAGAGAAAACAGAAATGTTGCGGGAAATTTAATAGTTTGAGGAAAAAAAGGGAATTTTTTAGTGATAAATGGCAGCTTGGGGACCTGAATGACAGAGCATGAACAGCTCCGAGCTTCTATCCCACATCCCAATGTCCCCAACTTCCCGATTTCCTTCTACTCATATAGTTTGTAGGTTTCCAGGTGTGCTGCCTGTCAGAAGGTAAAACCACGAACTACTCGGGCAGCAGGTCAATATTCAGCTACAGTTGCTCAGTACCCCTGGCAGCGATTTACGTGGACGGTTTTGAGCCTCTACCTCGGACAAAAAAAGGGATTCTTATTCATTTTAGTAGTAGTAATATATAGATTTAGGACATTTGTGTTGCTGTTTCCGTTACGGAATGTGAAGTCAGCGAAAATTTGTGGTGTTTTGAGGCATCATTTAGTTTCCATTTTTTTGGGGTTTCCTGTTTGCATTGTCTCATACAATGCTACTTACTTTGAGTCCACCGAGAGGAAAATTTTGGCTTTTATGTGAGGAGTGAAGCTGGCACACACATCTCCCTATTAACCTAAAGCATAACGTGGACCACGCGCCGCGCGGTCAGCTCCGACCACTGTCACGGCACAGCCGTGAACATGAGGAAACAAGAGCGTTCCGAAACCTAAGGCCCGTTGAATCAGACTGCCTGGCTGGCGGATCCTCGTGGCCGAGCTGGCTGCGCCAATTGCCGTAAGGGAAATTTTAATAATATAAATACAAAAACTGGATTGTACATAAATCTGGGCTGTATTCAGAACATAGCTTGAACAGCTCTGGAGCTGTCTCTTGGTTTTAAAGTTCAAAATAAATCACTGTGAACGAAAATAGCACTGATACACAAAACACTTCAAGGCACTAAAGGCTTTCTAAAAGAAAACGTGCTACACAGGAACATTCCAATTAAAATAATACAAGACACATACCCTTTTGTGCATATTAATTATGTTTATATTTCATGAACTTGCATTAAGAATTTAGGCCTGTTAGGTTAATGGGGATTTGTGACCAAAAGTTGGTTAGTTAATACAAGTCTTCTGCAATGATTAAATTTACACATGATTGCTAAAAGTCCTACTGGATAAACACTGATAGTTAAGTAGGAGCCTATTTGGCTACTTATCTTAACACTAAACATTGAAACCAAAAATACACTAGAACAAGGGCTTGTAACATGTCACTTTAATGAGCTTCACTGAGATAATTTTTACTGGTTGGTTTCTTTTAGTGCTGCAAATATATATATTATAATTTAACTTTAAAAACAGATTTAGCATTAAAAAGACTTTTTCAAGACATTTTACTGTTTTTTTTTTTTTTTAAAGATTTTGGCATTTTTCAAATGATTAATAAAATAAATTTAAATTAAATAATTCTAATTACTTATAAATGCATCGATTCCTAAATGTCTTATCGTTTTACGATTGATTTGACAAGGTCAGCCAGTTGCTTGACCCGTGAGAGTGGTGTGGGAAATGTGCTTGGTAACGGGTAAGGTATACCTCTTAAATCAAATATGGTTGTCCTGACATTGGGTTACATAATCGATATGACATCACGATCGTATGCGCCTTGAAAAGACGAGTCCGGTGACATATAACACTCAATACTTACGCCTTAAAATTTTTTTAACTATAAAAATATATTTAAAATTAAAAGTAATTTTAATTAATTTTATTTTTCCGACTTCTCAGATTCTTTACTGTGGCTGACGTTTAAACCACTTTTGTGGAAAATCAGCCACAACAAGGAATCAGTCAGCCACAATGAGGAGCAAGCACTTTTTTTCACAAATTTTTTGGAAAACGGGAAAATTTTCAGTGAAAAATTCCGATTTCAAGGGTAAAATGATCGATTTTGAGGAAAAAACTGGAAAATTTAAGTGAATAACTGGACATTCCAAGATTGAGGACGGCGCCACGGTGCCACAGCCCTCAGCCCTTGTGCCAGAAGCGGCATAATCCTACTACTTTATAGTTTTAGAAGAACTGGCAGTAGTTGACAAGCACTATAATCAAATCAAGAAAGAAAATGGAGACTTGGCAGCCCCAAGGAGGTTATAAATGTAAATAGTAAATGTCTAACCGTATATAACCTCCTTGGGCAGATCGCAGAGTGCACAGAAATCAGTAGCTTAAAAAAAGACCTGTAACTAAAAAAGGCAAGTTCTACGAGCACTATAAGTGTGAAAAAGGTCGAGAGAGATGGTAATACTTTCTTACGACCGCGATACTGCATCCCTCATGGAATTGGAAAAAAATAAAAAAATCTTGTGATTAAAGAATTCAAAATAAAAGTACACGTTCACCACACTCTGGAGAATAAGTAAAATAAATTATCATTCAAATTAAATCAGCAGAGGTGTCAATTTTGTAATATTTTGGAATCTCATCGTAAATTAATAAATTGTCGCTACTTTTTAAAAGTATTAGTAATACCTATTACTGTTATGAATTGTACAGTGTTTCGTTGTATTGCAGTAACGTGGCATCAATGGGGTGGCGGCGAGCAGCGAGGAAATACGAGTGACTGCTGGCGGGCTGGATGGCAATATATCCATGTAACAGCAGTTTGAAACAATATGCGAGGCCGTGGCGTGGAAAACCGTGTGATTGATGCCGGCAATGAGGTAGGTGCGAAGCCTGCTCTCGTCTCCTCGCGTGCGGCCGCACGCTGCATTTGCATCCATCCATCTCACCGGGTGACAACATGGCGAGGGGAGTATGGCCTGATGTAATTTCGTTTGGCCCGCCTACCTGGAGTTAATTTCCGCGTTTGTGGCCGAGAAGCGCGCGAGCGGTAAGCGCTACACTGCTACGTGCATCAAGTGCACTATCGTCACCAAACGTAAAAGCACTTGTGTACAGTGTTCTCGTCGTGCTGAGACTTTCTATGAAACTTTAAGCGATGATTCTATAATTTTGCTAGTGGAATGTCTGTCCAAGGTGCAAGGTCCAATGCAGGACTCTTGAGTTTTTTTTTATGTATATGCCGCCTATATTTGGAGATGAAGCTAGTAGAATGATTATCTTAGTTTCGGCGCAACGGGACCTGGGAGCCGGAGCCAGCCACCGCCATCTTGGAATTTCCCTTTTTTTTCCCACAAAATTTATCTTTTTGAAGTTATACTTCTTTTGGCGCGTTGAGGGTAAAAGTTTAGTGTGCAACGGATTTTTTAAATTTTTTTTTTTATGTTTTAGTAAATATTTTTTGTACGAAAGATAATTTAATAACTAAATATAAAATAATTTTAGAACGACCTGCTGAAGATGATGGTGGCCACAATTGGGATGCAATGGAAGAAAGAAAACTAATAGTGATGCCAAAATGCTAGATGTTTAAGAGCAGAACTCAGTAATAAAAAATGCGTGGCTCTAGTAATTACTGCAATTTTTACTATGCGAGTTTCAGTTGCCAAGAAATGATAGCTGACGTACGTTATTTTCACTAAAAAATGATAAACATTCTATTCAACTCACTCTTTTCAGTAGTGATGTGCCAGAACATGCATAGAAACACGACAAAACAGATTGTAATGAGCTGTTGTGATGACACCGCTAATTCTGTTTTACCGATGTTCATATTCTTTCGTCACAAATCACATAAGCCTGTGCTATGTCCTTCGTTAGCGCTCCATTCTGTTACCACACTTTGTTACTGACGATCTTAGAATGGGCCGAGAAAAAGAGGGATTATCTTTCTCGTGAAAATGGTGGAAGGAAGAGTAACACCTAGTATGAGAGTCATATGACACAGAACGCTGAAGAAGAAAACTTATTTAGTATTTTTCAGTTGCCTGTATCTGAAACTGTGACGTAAATAAGTTTTTTAATGCTATATTTCATGCACAAGCAAATTTACGTAATATTCGAGTGAAAATAACACCCATATCGGAAAAAATTATGGACCAGAATTTAATCTTTTGTTGAAATTTGCAAGTAATAGTTCTTTTACTTCAGGTATTATCAAACAAAATGCTAAGAAATTCGTCATAAAATTCATGTTACTTCTTCAAGTAATAATGCAGCCCAGGCATTGTTGACAAATTGAAAGGAAAATTTACAAAAAAAAACGCAGTTCTGATTTTTGGTACACGTGTTCCTTAGTATCCTAAGAATATCGCCTTTAAAGTACCCGCCTCTGAGGGGCCGGCTTCGTAGTTTTTGGAGAAACAAGGACCTAAGTGACAAAATTAGCTATGCCATGATTCATGTTCAATTTATCGGTCGCCATGCACTCTGATAGTACCCAAACTGACAATTTGAACCTTGCCTTAAGGAAAACAGCTAAAAATTGAATTTGTTACATGTAGATTTGAGAAATAATTATTTTATATCACAAAAAGTGCATGTCAGTAAAACATATTTGTGGGAACACACAACATATGTGTAGGATAAAATTAATAATTTTCAAAGATACAACACTGTAGCATTTAGACAATTATATCATCGTTCTCGTCATCAGATTCAGCGTAGATAACATTCAAACACGACGACCCTCGGCAATGCCCGCACATTAAACTGCACTCGACTCCATCATGTGCACGCTCACATCTGTTGCTACAAGTGCTCTTGCAATTGCAAAAAAATCAAGTCAAGCAGATGGTCTGGAGCAGGAGGAAGATAAGTCGTCACAGGTATCAATGCACTGTCTCGAATCTACTTTTCCCAAACCTGAGAGTCCAGGTAATGACCTAGCCATTCTTGAACTTGCAAGCAGACTCTAAGGGAATGATGTTCACATGCAGCAGACATTGATGGGAGGGAAGACAGTTGGAATGAAGCAGTTATGGGCGTTGTTGCAATTTTTCATCTGTACTTTACTGTTCTGAGCTCGCGTCAAGTATTTTACAGTCACACTTGTAGAGGGCGATCGCAAACTTCTCTCCTGCGGACACGACTGCTTCTTTTTCTGAGTTGGAGCACATGAAAATGTCCACTAAATCCCGCACGGAAGCAGAATTTTTCAGTTGGTTCCAACCCTGTCCCCCCACCCCCTTTTTGCAAAAAAAAAAAAAAAAGCACTCGTGTTGCATCATGTGAAAGAATGGCAAAACAGACTGCAGTTCTTCATATTCCCTACGCAGTTGTTGTTATCCAACATATTGAAAATCTTCCCGGAGCTCTTGCTTGAGGGAGGGTGCATACTTTGATTCTATCATAATTTGCCCTTGTAAACAATATTGCTAACACATCAGTGTCATTCGCAACGATTGATGCATCTTGACTGGAGTCACACTCAAGTGCAAGGGCTGCTATGGTGGAGTCCTCAACACCTGTGCACTGAATGGCACGATGCTGGAAAATCGCTCAGAAGCAGGTGGATGAGCTCATTCTAGTTATGATAGTTCTTGATAAACTCTGACTGCTGTGACATAACCACAGTGTTGGGGTCAGGGGCGGTATTTGGCGAATTTGGCCCTCCAGCTCTTCGATGGTGTTCTTACCTCTTTGTTGCTATTTTATTATAGCCATCGAAAACTATAGTGGCCATGGTGCAGAATCTGCTTTGCACAAATGATACATATTATGAACAAATCTGACCAAAGGTAGCTGGTTTGGGCCGCACCACAGCATGCAGGATGTAGCCCCATCCACAGATACTTTCGTCTCTTCAGTCATTATATCAAGTGTGGCATCACTCTAGGGGAAGATCGTTGTGGGAGGGGACTTGGTATTCTTCATCAAATTAAAATGGTGGTTTCGGTTGCAATTCAAACTTGAGGTCAGTTGCACGATCATGCTGTCTTCATGACACAAACAATGTGCATAAACAGCTGCATCAGGTTAATTGCAACAGCCTCGTCCCTCGCCATCATGGTCATGCTCATGTTTGCTATGTTTTTCACTTTGATGCTTCTTTTAAATTTCAAGCCACTGGAATTGCCTCCAGTTATGCGGTACAGATCCTCCTCCCTTATGGTTGTGGCCTGATCGCAATTAATTGTCTCATCAGCGACAATGCCTGCGAGAAGAACACATTAAGGCCAGTGGCATTAAAAAAATAACACCCTTGATGAATCTATGAATAAGTGGGTAAAGTGCACCATTCTTACATGAAACCAGACTCTGAAGAACCAGAGAAAGTTTAAAATAGGAATGGACATCCAGCCAACTGATGAAGATTTGTACATCGCGGTCATCTCTTGATCGCCGACTGTCTCTCAGCTTGACATACTGCTCTGTAATGAAAATGAATAATTAATACAGCAAACACCAGAAGTCAGGAACAATACAACCGTGCGCATGCTCCAATCAAAATTATACAAGCAGTATAAAATTATAGTTCAAAAAGTAACACGAAAAAAAAAAAATTAAAACCTGAAGAGGAACTAGTCACAGCACTCAGATTCTCCGGTGTTTTGCAAAACTTCATTCAACCAGGACCAGAAAGAATCCACTATGCAAGAACCTGTCGGTAAGGNGAGGAACTAGTCACAGCACTCAGATTCTCCGGTGTTTTGCAAAACTTCATTCAACCAGGACCAGAAAGAATCCACTAAGCAAGAACCTACGCTCATGCGTAAGTTTTCCCTTCACCTTCGTAGCTCTCATTAGATTCTGCTCTATTGTCATGTCAGACCACATTACAAACCAGAATTTGTGACCTCTCCGGATGTTGAAGAACCATTCCATGACAAATTTTGAAAACTCTTAGGTAATTAGGCGAGTTAGAAGCTCCTCCATTTGTTGCACATATAAATGTGCAGACTTCGCATAGTGCAAATGTCCTGAAGCAAGGAATGGTGGGAGCATCTTCATAATGCTATACAAATGAAGTTGCCTCTCAACAGATCTTTCAACACGAATAATATGCGCACCAAATTTATCTGAAATGAAATGTATCTGTAGGTATAAAGAAAGAAAAAGATAAATAAAGATGCATGCGAAATGCTGTTGTACATACCTATTGAAAATACTCAATCCACAATTCTGCAGTGTGGGATTTTTCCCTCAGTGAGCTTAAAAAAATCTTCAATCGAATTTTGCACATGTTTCAAGAAATAATATGAGAGCAATTCATCTGCTGTTGCAATATGCTCCGGAAATTCTTGAAACAGAGTCCGGATTTCATCTCTCTCGCTCGCTAACTCATCACTCAATTGCTCCAGCTACATCGTCCCAAGTGCCTGTTGTGTGAGGAAATTGGCTCTTAGAGAACTAGAGCGTAAAAATAAATTAAAAAGCACATGTCTTTAAAGGTGTATAAGTTTATAGTGTGGAAAAAGAAGACTGATAAGATATATTACCTTGAGTATGCATGTCCAGGCATCATATATGTAACGGCCGACTTAGCATACACTTATGCTTACAGGTCCTCTATACCACTTCCTGCCATTATGTATCCAATCACACTGAAAAACTACTTCAGGAGGTGAAGAACCCCCAAACTAACAATCACATCCTGCAGTTTCCCTGTCTTATCAGATGCCACTATTTCTACATCTTAACATACAGCAGCTGATCGAAGCTCACAAAGTAGCTCTTGTGACCTTGTTGTTCACACTGCATGTAGGTGAATTTCAATGCTGAGTAAATAGTGGATGGGTTACTTGATTCTAGGTTTATGAATGGCAGGGCTTCAATTTCTGTTGTGGGCAAAGGACAAGCAGAGGTACACACCGATGGTTTTATATAGCAGTTTCATAAACGAGGTGACCCTACACCTGCCGCACAACCAAAGTGTATCCACCACCGATGCAGAAATAAAGGAATCGAGGGAGTCACAGACCAAATTTCTAATATTATTTTCTTTCAAGCCTGAAGAAGTGGGCTTCCTGTACCATTAAATCTCACACTTGCTCATGGCTGCAATGTCGCCTGATTTCAGGACCTTGTGTATTCGTGGAACTGGAGATGTTTAAGAATCAGATGCTAGAGCAATGCACTTAATTCCCCCAATACAGTGAAATGTTTTAAGCCATGGTTCTTATATTAAAATCTGCATTGTCGAAACAAAACTTATTGTACTGTTCGGCACTCTTGTCCAGATACTTTTCCTGAAGAACAGAGTACTCATACCTGTGAACTTCAGCCATGTTGACCGAAAACAACAGAGTGCTAAGAAGCTTTATCAACTGTTTAGAAGCCTAATGGCAGTGAACATACACTCCAACGGCAAGAATAATAGGAGGCACAAATGAACAAAGTCTGTATGCTTATACTAGTACTTGTCCTATTGAAGTTCGTTTCTTGGTGAAACATTCTTAATGGGGCTTTCCAGATGAGATAACGATGTCTAGAAATATCTCGAGGATTTCAGGGAAAATGCTATCTTCGGTAATAGAAGACACATCCAACTGCAGGATATTCTTCACTTCTTTCGGTGAATGTCCTCCCTTATAATTTCTGCTGCAGCATCTATGATTCTAAGGCGCTTATCAGTCAACGACCTTTTCTGTCTGGGTATCAGTTTTATTGAAGGAGCTGGTCAGCTGTTCACTTAAAATTCACGACACTGTACTTCCCAGGAATGTCTGTGATGATAACTGCAGGACCATAGCATGCTTTCAGCTAATCCTTCAAGTATTAGTGACTGTAGGATTGAGCAATGGATGATGACAATGTTGAGCTTGACTTAATGTACTTCAAGTCGTAAAGCAAGAATTGGCATTCATCATTGTTGTCCATCTAGTCCCCAAATCTTTCAAATGTTTCCTTGTCACTGTGCTCTTAAATCAAACGAAGTGGTGGAGAAAAACCGCTGGTGACACTCTGTGTGGTACTTAGCTTCAATAGCGAAAAGATCTTGGACACTGTCGATGCAAGCCTGAATTTTTTTCGCTCACTCATCCTTTTTCTCCTGACACCTAAGCCTCAATGTACTCTGGAAAACCAGCGTCTTCACTTGGTTAATTGTCTTCCTATACTTCATTTCTTTTTTCATATCCTTTTCATGCGCTTCTTTTCACGTAGATAAATGTCTGCCATGAAGATGAAAACAGGCAGGGAAGAACGCAAAGTAAAGCTGCTTTCAGAATCACTCTCACTGTATGTACTTGCATTGCATATCTACTGCTATTCGAGATATGCCGGAACGTAACAACAAAGCAAAGTTACTGCAACGAGCTCTGTGTTAATTTAAATGTGAATCGACCTCAAAGAAAGTGTTGTATTGAATATAAACTGGTTGCTGCAGAAGTGTGTGAAATAAATTAAGTATTTCTTCAGGCTGTCTGGCCGAGTCGTCGCCCCAGCCTCAAGTAGGTCTACTCCTTGGAGGACAGCAGGCGACCTCGTCTGAGCGGGGCGGTGCGGCCTGCAGACGACGAGTATGGATATCTTCACTTGATAATGAGACCTCATCGCCCCGGGGCGCTAATTACGGGCAGAATTAATTGTGCCGCCTTGCAGAGCGTAGTGCGGAGGCGCTAATTGTGAGGGCGAGGAGGAGCGGGATATCTGCGCCTGCCAGACTGCGTGTAATTAAACCCGCCGTTAAGAGCGCGGCTCCCATTATGAAGGCTTCTCGTGACGGGGGTAAGGTTTCACTACAAGGGAGGTGTTTTGTCGACGACAAGAGGATTCAGAGAAAGAACACTGTTATACCAATCTCTGTACGTAAAATCAAATTTATATCTGTGTACTTCGAATTATAGGATTTTTTTTCATGAATCATATTTCGTGCATTTTCAAGGCTTGAGAGATGATCAGTAGAAATGTTTTGCATGAATGTACGAATGTTTGTTTGAGATTCGTAATACAATATTTGTACGAAAATTATTATTACAAATTAATAATATAATTATAGTGATAGTGATATCCTCAATGAATGTCAGTCATCTTGTAAATGAAAACCGGCAAGTAAAAGTTTCCTTAACATATATTGTCTGTTAAGCATTTGAGTGTTTTGCTGTCTTTTTTATTTACATTGAATGGCTGCCTTCACACGCAGGCGTACTAAAACCATCTTCGTTATTTTGCCTTCTGGCAGGATTTTAGTTTGACACTCGCAAATGGTGCTGTAGGTTTTAGGTGCAGTCTCCCATTAAGAAGTGTTTTGAATGTTGCTTCGTAATAAATCTATACAAGATAACCTTATTTCTCAGAGAAAGTGTCTTTCTGGATTGACTTCATAGCAATATAATTATATGCTATTTTTCCATTCAACTTACAGCAAACCAATGAAGCGTGCTCTCGAATAACACTGTACGATACATTTTACATTTAACAGGAAATTGAAAAATAACAGCCCATTTCAGAGAATGAATACAAAGTTATTATGTAATAACATATTTGTATCCATTGTGAGTACGGAGTGTTTAAAATACAATATTGTACATTTTCAAACTGCCCTAAGCATGGTTTTTGTGAAGTTAATGCTTATATTGGAATATGTAATACTGTATAGCCTTTGATATACAGCATTATTCCATAACACTATGCACTTTGCTGTCATTATAAGACTATCTAGAATGCTACATTGTGTATTATAACAATATAAACTAGCTACAAATATAGTTATTAAACGGATTGCTTGGGCCTTAAAATCATAACACATTAGTTATCGACATGAGACAAACATACAGTACATTGAAGTCAGTTATTACGTTGTATATTTTCGCAAAATAGTCTATATTTTGGCTCCATATATTTGATCGTGTCCAACAGATCCTTTTTTTTTTATCCTTAGTAAATTTAAATGGACCATTGTAGAGCAACCGAATATCAGAAGGCATCGGCATATTTTTCACCTTCTGTCCACTAGTACTTTTTTCAATACAAATTATTTCCCATGCACGAAGCACGTTGTGACCGCGGCGCACAATAACACCTCGAGGATCATCACTACACAGTCCTACCCAGAGTACATTAGTCATTTTCAGAGCAGGTGGTTTTTTGAGAACCAACTCAATACATCCTATGTCCTCCTTGAAGTCTTCTGTTATCATCTCCTGAATTGTAATTTTTGAGGGATCGACGAAGGTCTTCGCAATGACGTACTTCCATTCAGCGGGAACCATAACGTTAAATACTTAATTTCTCTTCTCTGTGGCCCGAACATAAAAACTTCCAATGGATTTATGTGAAGTATTTGCAGTAGTTCAAGTAGGAACAGAAAGCTAAAGCTCTCAAGTTATTGTTCTGACTGACACAGCGGTCGGACAATACAATCCGTTTGCGTTCCATACCTTCTTCATCAAATTGTAATTGCTCATCATATATTTAAGCAAACAGGAAGCAATTTCAGCTGAACCTCTTCTTACGGTGGATTCATTCCACAAATTAACAGTGATGTTTCCCGTACCAACATCATGAATGGTTAAATTATACGACGACAGCTGTTTTTGATAGAATATCGTTGAATGGGTTAGTGTAGGACAAATCATAACCTGTTGAAGATCAACACATATCACATGTACATTGTTGTTCACTTCACTCATTTCCGTATCGTGTTTTAGCGCTTTGTACCCTTGGTCACCTTTTGCATGATGCAGCTGACACTCAAGTTCAATTTTATGCATTTCCTTTTCGTCAGAAGCTGCAGTAATCTTGTTAAATAAGAAATAGCACTGTCTGCAATTATCTGACCTAGGTGACCTGAAATGCAAATTAAACTCTGTATAAAACACTTTTTGGTAGCATGGCCTGCTTATTGATTTATCAGGAATCTTTTCTGTAAACAAACGATACATTTTACAGAGGTTGAGTTCGGGGCTAAGACATTCTTTTGGGGATTTATTCCTGCTGTAATGGCTCATCCGCTTTGGGGAACTCGAGATGTGTTCACGAATTAGAGTCCTCATCATCTGTTATGGCATAAGGCCTGTTGAATTGCTTGTCTCGACTGTCTTTAGGAGTGATAATTCCATTTTTTTAGTTTACGTTGGAGAGTCTGTATTGTCGCTGGGTAGTGGAGAATATGTCAAGCAATGTTTTTGACACACTTTCTTTGACTGGACTATGTATTTGAAAGTAGCTTGTTTCCGGGATGTTGCGTCTCTCTCACCTTTCTTTCGTCTGGCTGGTTCGCCTAATGTCATGGTCGTACGTCAAGGTATGGTATTATTCGTAAAACTTTAACTTAATTTCCAAATTTATATCCATGCAGCAATTTTTGAAACATACATCAGCATTGCATACACGATCCTGAAAAATGCAACCAGTAAATGTTACTACCTATACTAAACTGGATTAGCATATTTTGTGTTTACTTTCAATTATATGGTAGGGTTCACAATCACACAATAGTGTATTTAAGCACTTTTTATGCCACTGATGACAACGGAACTTAAATTAATTTTGCTCACGTTGCGTACAATTAATGTAATGTTTTCAAAAGATACAAGCACGTAACGTTTGTAGTTACAGCCGTGTACCCTCTACGAAACACATACGCGACGCCCTGTTCGTGCTGATTTCTAAACAAGCCATACAATATTATTCCACTCATCTGAGTTGGAGGCTGTTTCGTAGGAACTACTTTTCCTTTCCTTGATATATGTTGTGATCCAACATCGCCATGGGTTTTTCCTTTTCACATCTTTCCAAAGATCAAGGTTTATTTTCCTTTTCCGCACATGACTTACACGTTTCACACCACTTGCAGTAAGCGTCACGTCGCAACAGTCCGCCATTTATGTAACATACAGAGTTGTTCGGCGAGAGGTGCATGAAATGCGTGAGTTCCATCCCTGTTTAGTGCTGCCCTCAACGGGAAATACGTGAACTATTACAGATACAGACTGTCGTATACAACATTAATTATTCCACACGATTCTCAACAAATAACAAAACATGCCATACAGCATTATTCAAGCGCACGCTTCCAATATCTAAACTATACTCAAAGAAGAAATTTCGTGTTAAGTACAGAGACTATGTTTACTTCATATAAATAAAATTGTGAAACTCAATGAAGTACAACCTGGGTCACAGTTCTAATCAGTGTTGCCAGCCTCCTATAGTATATTCACTCTAATCACACAATAAAATTACTTTTAAAAGCCAACTATGTGGTTGACAGTATGTAGAAAAAAATGTTACTGTAGCTGTGCCGTGAATGCATAACAGGGGTCGTACTATCATCTCTTCCTACCCTATTAGAGGAGAAAAAGTGAACAGTAGGTAGTGACGAACTGAAAGAATGATGCATTGTTGAGTGAGTGAGTGAAGAGATTTGGGCGACTCTTAACAGCTAGGTCTTGAGAGCTGAGGAGGGTGATTGAGGTGAGCATGGAACACCGCTGGAATGAAGAGGTGGTGGAAACGGGAGATCCCCGAGAAAACTCGCCGACCAGCGGTATCGTCCGGCACGATTCCCACATGCGAAAATTGGGGAATGACCCAGCCGGGGATTGAACCCGGTTCGCCTTGATGGGAGGCGAGCAGGCTAACCGCTTAACCACCGCGGCCCCTGATACATTGTTCGTATCAGATGAAAGAACATGTTTTTCTGGTCTGTCCTTGGTGGTGCAACAATGGTTATGAAATATAACTTTTGTTTAAACTCTTAGGGAACAGGTAAAGCAGGAATGGTAGCTTCGATAGAAAGTAGACTTCAACATCTCATTAACAGCAATGCCATTAGATATCGACCCAGAAACACACGCAACACTAGTGAAACAACTACAAATATACACGTGCCTTACATAGGACTCGAACTCAGAGAACCTCGTACCATAAGCTAGCATGCAACCAACTGCATTACAGAGGTAGGATTCGGAGCATCAACTTCGGATGTAATCAGTCTAATGTTTTGAATGATAGGGCTCACCAACCTGAAATATTTACAGGGCCATCTTTTTGAAAATGTGTTTGAGGCACTTAAAACGCATAAGTTTACATGGCCTATAGTAGCGCTACTTGTGTGAATAATTTGGTGGAAATCTGTTGAATGGTCCATGAGAAATGGCATAGAAACTTTATTTTCTCAGTTGATGTTATCTTAAAAAGGTGCATAAAAAGGGGTTCTGTACACGATGCTTCTAACAGATACTGTCAGCATAAAACGTTTAGTGGAAATTTGGTTATATTATTTGATAGATATGACAAATTTATCAAAATTTTTATATTTGGCTTTTATTTTGAAAATCAATGTCTGACCCCACTTAAATTATGCAGGGCGTATACAGTTTTGTTAAGGAGTTTGGGGGGGGGGGGCACTCTTCCCAACTCAGACTTACTTATACGTAGCTGTTTTTTTACGTGCATGTGTAGTAGATACACGCACGGGCACGCGCATGTGCACATGTGTGATTAAATATAGGTGCAATAGAGAGTCGATTGTCCGAACGTCAATCAACCGAAACTTCAATCAACCGAAACGTCAATCAACCGAACACGGACCTATGGGAACGAAAAGTTATTTTCGGCAGTGAACTGGACGGGTGAGGCGCTAGGTTCAGCGATGAGTCGAGGACAGGCCATCCGTGGTTGTATAGTAGAGGCGTGCGCTTTACCCATGAGTCAGTTCGGTAGTCGCCCTGCCTTCACATCAGCCGTTTTTTTAGTTCGGTGCATCCCGTGTAACCTTGAGCACTGTGACTGACGGTTGCGTTTGCCGTTGATTACTCACGCATATTGTTATTGTTTTTTTATTGCGTAGTACGTACAGAATGTGCACAGTGTACTGTTACACATTATTTTTGATATGGCATCTTCAAATAAAAGAAGCAGTAACGTTTTATCAATTGAAACAAAAGTTGAGATCATTAAACGACTGGAAAAGGGTAAAACTGGAACATCTCTAGCGAAGGTTTTTAGTGTCGGGAAAGCTACCATCTCTGAAATTAAAAGCAAAAAATTCGGAATTTTTATGTTTGTATCTGAACTCGATAGTGAAGATGGGTTCAAAAAAAAACAGTGAAGGAACCGAAAGATGAGAAACTGGAAGAAGCTATGTTTTTGTGGTTTGTGGAAAGGAGAAGCAAGGGAGAGCCTATCTATCGTCTGTTACTGCGTGAAAAGGCATTGGAAAACTAAACTTGGGGGACCTGCTCATTTTAAGGCTATCACCGGTGGGTTAAATAACTTTAAATCGCGCCATGGTATCCGGGAGTTAGAGGTTCAAGGGGAATCCCTATATGGTGATTCAACTGCCACAGAACAAACTAAAGTTACATTTTATCATCTTTTGGATGATGAAGGTTATTCTTTGGACTTGTTCTACAATACTGATGAAACGGGCACTAATTGGAAATTGCTCTCTCACTAGTCATTATCGGCTAAGAGGGAGAAAACGGCACCCGGCTTTATGGTTGCTGCAAATGCTACAGGTACCCATTCGTTACCTCTCCTAATGATTGGAGAATCCAAAAAGCCAAGATGCTTAAAAAATACCATATAACTTCCCCTTGCCTACAAAGTACAAAAAGTGCTGGGATGAATACAGAAATATTCTTAGTTGGTATTCAAATGAATTTGTGCCTAATGTAAAGGAATTTTAAAAAAAGAGAAGAAAACTCGCAAATTTCTGCTTGTGATAAACAACTCGCCAACGCACCTGGAAGCATAAATATTCAACGCTGTTGATAAAGATTTTAAAGTGGTTTTTTTATCCCCGAATGTTACAGCTTTGGTTCAACCAATGGACCAAGGAGTAATCGAAAAATGGAAAATAATGTATAAAAAGCATGCCCTGCGCCGTTTGCTATTGGCTGATGACAATGCAGAAAGTGTTGTAAAGTTAAAAAATATATATATGAACATCAAAAACTGTTGCTACATGGTGGCGGATGCCTGGAGCTCTTTGTCAAAAGACAATCTAAAAAATGCACGGAACCAGTAGTTGGAGGAAGCAGGAGAAAATTCGGAAATCACAGTGGAAAATAATAAAGATGTAAACTAAATCGTACAGATTTCCCAGGAAATTCCCGGATTTTCAGACTGTGACATTGAAGACATAGAATGGCTTGCAAATGACAACGATCCTGGCTTCCAGATGCTAAGCGACGACTAAATATTGTTATCTGTGCAAGATCAAGAGAAACCTGTAGTGACAATGAAGAGTATGACGGAGAAATCAATGCAAGTGGGAAAAACTGCCCAAGTCAAGAAGAAGCATGTACAGCCCTGGAAACTGCAATGTCGTGGTTCGAGAAACAAAAGGAAAGTTATTCTACTCAACTTCTGTTACTGAAGAGAATGCATGGTTTGACGGCCAAGAAAATAAGTTAAAATTTGAAACAACATAAAATTAATAACTATTTTTTTCAAATTGTAAGTATGTACTGTACGTGTCTACTGTACACGTGTGCTGTAATGTCCATACATGTGTCCATAGGTTGTACTACGTCGCTCTTGTTACTATAATGTAACTTTTAATTAGTACATACTGTATTTGTTTGTTTATTTATGGATTTTTTTATGTTACAACATATTTTAACTCAAATTAAAAAGTAGTGTTCAATTATCCGAAAATTTGATTATCCGAACTACCCTCGGTCCCAATTAGTTCGGATAATCGACTCTCTACAGTAGATCTATAAACACGCACACACGTTCTTTATGTTATGGATGAACATTTTACAAATAGAAAAATATGTTAATGCAAAACAGTTAATCGAATTATACAACAAAAGTGACAAAATCTGTGCAGATATATTCTACTACTTGCTCTCAAAATTTAATTTATACACGATCCTATTTGTTTCCTTACGAAGAAAAAAGAAGATTATGAATAATAAAATACAATAAACAAACAATTTAATAACCCTTTTACATTTTATGCACTCTGTTTTATTAACAGTTTACTAATACAAAAAACAATAATTGCAATGAAGTTAAATTAATAAAAGAAAAATCCACATAATTTGAGAGTATGCAATAAATGCATGTGTTTCTTTGAGACAAATTACAGAAACTCCAATAAAAAGAAACACATGCATTTGTTATTGCATGCTTTCAAATTATGTGTCTTTTTATGTTATTAATTTAACTTCATTGCATAGTTTAAGATGGAACAGTTTCTGAGTTTTGTAAATTAATTGCTGTGGATAAAGTACAATTAGATTTTCGTAATTCATAAGTATTCGCTACTTAAAAATGCTATGAAGCTGGTGTAAAAGAGCTAGTTAGCTCAAGATGTTCTCAAATACCATGGGATATGCTTTGTAAAATGCTCTCTCGATTCGTATGTAAATAACTAAAACACGAAATTAACACAGCCTGCATTAAAGTTATGTAAAATAAAATTTACACAATGTTAATGTGTGTGAGATGTAAACAGGATAAGATGTCTCAAAGCATGTTAAACAGGTAAAGCACTCTTAGTTGTTTCGTATATGTGACTTATAGAAACATACAATTTATCAGACTAAAACAAATTATATTCGCAGATAAAATATTTTTTTTTAATATTTAACTCTCAGCTTATTGTTGCATATGCACTTAGGTGTAATAAAATATTGAAGTTATGTCCGACAATTTATTACGAAACAACTTATTTTAGTACCTAGCGAAGTGGCGCACTTGTCAAATATCGGACTTGTGATCGTGAGGACCATATGTCCAAATCTCAGTCCGGCTAGCTCCCAGCTAGATTCTGATTTTCCATGTTTTCGTGAAATAACTTCATCACCCACGGCTGAGTCCTTCCCTCATTCCTTCGATTAGTTGTACTGTTATATGTCTCCATATCTAACGGCCTTGGTCTCGACTAGAGATAAAGTCATAAATAAAATAAATAACTTATTTAACTTACCATTATACGTCTAATTTACATCATACACAAAATTCAACACTCAGTCTTGGAAAGAACAACATCTTTCTTAAAGTACGTGTAACACCCGACTTGCACTTGCTACTAAACAAATGAGATAGTAGTGCCCGTGCGGTTTCAATGGAAGAAGCTTAGCAGGAAGGATATATATAAGAGGTAGAGGAGGGCTTGTACCTGCGTGACTGCTGTCGCGGTGGCGTCAAGAAAAACCTCTTGACACCGCTGATAACATATATACTTTCTAACAATCATTCTGCATTTGCAATGCTGGCATTGATTGAAAATAACTTGAATGTGATGATTCTATCTGCTGTAACATATTCTGGTCAGTTAACTTAAGTGTAATGAATTTATAAATACCACAAAAGCAAACATTTCTTATGACAATGCAAGGGGGGGGGGGCAAGTGGCTACCCCCTGGTACCACCTCTGAAATTATGAAAGTTTGCATAGCCTTCTGTAGTACTAATGGCGATCGAAATTTGGCGGAGATTTGTTGAATTGTTCCGGAAGTATGACAAAATGCTCAATTTTCTCACTTGGCACTATTTTGTACAAAAGCCGGTGACTACCTCTCTATGCATTACTGATGCTTGTAATGAATACTGCTAGCGTACAAAATATGGTTGAAGTTTGTTGAATTTTTTAAATACATATAACATACTAACCTAAATTATTTATATTACACCTTTAAAAAAAGGCTGCCGCACCTGAAACATGTTAATTTGCATACCCTAATACTACAACACTACTTGTGTGTAAAATTTGGTAGGAATCAGTTGATTGGCCCCTGAGATATGACATAAATTCTAAATTTTTTCATGTGACGAACTTTATAAATGGCGAACAAAAGGTTATGTATTAGCACATTTTATGAGTGTTATTTTTACTGCCAGCATATAAAATTCTGTTGAAATGGTGTGGGACATGTGGCATACTAAGCAAAAATATTTACGTTGCTGTTATTTTGAAAATATCGGGCCAACCCCGTAAAACATATAAATTTAGATGGACTACAGGAGTATACCATGTCACATGAATCTAGTGTGAACTATATGCATTCTTTCCCCCGAGATAGGACATAAAAGCTTAATTTTTAATTTTTCACTATTGAAAATAAAAATGTGCAGATGAGGCATGTGTAGACACATTTCATGGTTGTAAAAGATACTGTCAACGTACGAAGTTAAGTTGATATTGGATACGAGGTTTCAAAGATGTAGCATACTAAACTAAAATGTTTATACAGCTATAATTCTGAAAATAAGTGTCTGATCTTGTTAAAAATTATAAATAAATATGGTTTACCGCAGTACTCCTTATTTGCGAAATTTGGTAGGAATCAGCGGATTTTTTCCCCAAGACATGCCACAATTTTTTTCATGTGGTACAATTTTACAAAATGGTGGTCATAAAGACTTTTGTAGATACATTTGATGGCTGTAATAGATATTGCCAGGATACAAAGTTAAGTTTAAATTGTTTACCTGGCTTCCAAGATATAACTTACTAATCTAAAATGCCTGCATGCGCGCAATTTTGAAAATAAGTGTCTGACCCACGTAAAACCTTTTCATTCACTTTGTCTGCCGCATTACTGCTTGTTTGCCAAATTTGGTATTAATCGGTTAATTTTTTTCCCGAGATATGATATAAAAACGTTATTTATTCATGTGGTGTTTTCTTACAAAATGGCAGAAACGAAGTTAAGTTGCAACTGTTTGCGTGGTTTTGTAGATTTAACTTGTTAACATGTTATGACCACCATTTTGAAACTAAGTATCTGATCAACTTAACGGCCCTGCCTACCATGCCGGCAGCCATGAGCTTCAAATGGGGAATCAATTTTAAACGAAATTCTTTCTCATTGCGTCAATTTTAAAGATAACTATTTCAAACAAAAAGTTTTCTACGTGAAATTCCTTAAGGAATGTTGCTACGTTAAGACATATTGCCAATTTTTTTGTTTAATATATTTCCCTAAAATGTAAAATAGAAATATATATAACAAAAAAAAAAAATATATATATATATTTCAAAAATACTTTTATGTGGCGATATTATCCGAGAAAGTCAGGTCAAAATGTTATTTGTTTGAAATTTTTATCTTTAATATTGATGCAATGAGAAAGAATTTCGTTAAACATTGTTTCCACATTTGAAGTTCGTGGCTACCGGCTTTGGTAGGCAGGGCCGTTAAAACATACACATTTACATGGCCTACCATAGTACTTTTTGTTTGCCAAATTTGATAGGAATCAATAAATTCTTTCCCGATATATCGCACAGAAACTTCATTTCTTCATGAGATGCTATCTTACGAATTTGCATAAAAATTTAACTATGTGTTGGCATAGTAGGTGCTTATTATAGACACTTTCAGCATACAAAGTCTGTTCTAAATTGGCCGAACGGTATGGTTGATATAGCAAACATACATAAAATTTTTGTATGGCCACCGTTTTGAAAATAAGTGCCTTATCCTTTTTATTGTGTCCACGTGGCCTATCATAGTGTTACTCACTTGCCAAATTTGGCGATAATAGTTTGAGTAGTTTTTGAAATTTAATGTAAAATCTTAATTTTTTTATGTAGTTCTATATTCTAAAATAGCGGGCCAAACAACGATATCAGTTTCTAATTGCAATGCTAACATGATGCACTTTCAACATACAAAATATGGTTTAAATCGGTTAAATAGTTCCCGAGATAAAACATATCACCCTAAATTTTTCAATGACTGTCACTTTGAAAATAAGCATCCGATGTGGTCTAAACTATAAAAGTTGGGTGGCCTTACTAAGTACTACATAAGTAGCGAGTGTAGTGAAATTCTGTTCACGCATTAAAAAGTTATTTGGAGGACAGACATACATGCAGACACACTCATAGACACACACATGCATACTCACATACACATAGACAGGAAAGTTATCTGGTAAGTATATCTTTCCTTTGTAAATTAGGCTAACACGCAGTCTAGGAACAGCCTGGTGCTGAATGCCGTGCAATGATGTTGTATACTAATATCCCGACTTAGATCAGATAATCGTAATAATATACTGCACGGAAACTGGGCATGCTGTTCACCTAGATAAATACTTGCATCTTTTCTTTATGTGTTCGAAGTGGCTTCCACCATGTATTAGTTTAGTGAACTGACTTGTTTCAATGAGTCGATAATTATTTATTAAGTGAGTGAAGATAATTGGGCGGCTCTTAACATCGGGGTCTCGAGAGCCGATGAGGGTGGAGTGAGGCGAGTATGAAGCAGCGCCGGAATGAAAGGCGGGGGAAACGGGAGATCCCCGTGAAAACACGCCAATCAGCAGCATCGCCCTGCACGATTCCCTCTTGAGAAAATAAAGGAGTGACCCGGTTGGGGTTTGAACCAGGTTCCCCTTAGTGGGAGGCGAGCAGTCTAACAGCTCAGCCACTGTTGCCCCAATTAGTTATTAGGCTCACTACTTTTTTGGAGTGACTTAATGTCATTTAATACCAGATGCGAAGAAGCTCGCCATTTGCCATCGAAACCACTGTCCCGCTTCGTATTTCACTTTTATGGCTGTAGTTGAACTGTCGGGACTATGAGAGAGTAAGTTCCAAAATATCCCATCTGCATCATTGAAGGTTTGTTTGTAGCCATGTTATTCGCAGCACGGTGCCTGTCATTGCCACGAAGAAGAGCTTGGTCCTGGCGTTTTTTTTTTAAGCATACAGAAAATTGCAGTAACGTGTATCACTGATGAAGCCACCTGATCCAGACAGTCCAACATCACGAGCACGTGCTCGAGGGAAAAATATATTACTGTTAGCAAGAGCTTCCCACTTCTGGCGTCAGAACGAGCTTTCGTCTGTCTGAATGATACTGGATCTCGTTATTTTTCATATGTATTTTAAATGGGGCGCAGAGGCAGGGAGATCTCGGCTTGACTCGTGAGTACTCGGTAGTTCTTGGCATTCCCTAAGATGGGTGCTCGTCTGTCTTCGGAGTGGATAACGAAGTGTTTTCACCAGTGGCGGTCTCATTTTTATTTTAGTCCAGTCTGTTATCGACCAGGTCTAAATAGCATTACTGACCACAAAACTTGTGACAGACAATTTGTGAGATGGCCACAGAAATTGTAATATTATATCAATAGGAACATAGTTGTATCTAAGAGTTATAATAGTCGTAAGAGTGTAATTCAAATTTGTATGTACTCCACATTATGTTAAAGATGATTTAAGGTAGTGTAAATAATCATCTATACGTAAATTTTTGTGTGGAAATTTCAATTGGATATAAGTAAAATGGTATGAACCATGGTTATTAGAATGTTTTCTCATCATATTAGAAGGAGGGGAAATCAAACCCTTTCTCACGGTACCAACCGAGGGAAAGCTTCTCAGCTCAAGGATCAAGGAATGAGCAAGCCATGCCTCCAGTGAGCTTAAGGGGGAAGCCCCCTTCTGATATAAAAAAAAATCAACTTTGTTTATATTAATGTTAGATGTATGTAATTTTAGCCTTGTGGTCAAAATTATGCTGATGTTAGAGGGCCTTAAACTTAGTATTTTGAGATAGGAAAACAATGGTCAGAAATGCATATTTCAGGTGCCACGTGGCCTTGAATGAGTAATTCTGGTGAAGAACATGTGTGTAAACTGCTTTAAATTTCATAACAGAACACTGTCTGCCGTGTCGACGGTTGGTGGCGCTAGCATGCAACACAATACGAACTCACCTGTGATGTGTCCACGGCGGCATTTGTCACTGTTTACAGTCGTTACAACGAAAGCCGCACGAATGTAGAGAAAAAAGTTTCGCAGCAGGTGTCATCCGAATTGGAAGACATTTAACACCATGGATAGAAACGCACGAGATGCTGGGTCGTTCAAGCCACAGATAGTCGGCCAGTGTGCTAAACAACTAACTTTTCGCTCACCAGAATTTGAGGAGATGGTGTTGGATCGTGTAGCTGAAGTGCCATCTATAAGCACCCTTCAACTTACTGTGAAATGAATGCTTTGAAGGATAATGTGTGGAAAGTAATTACATCACTATCACAGACAACTTGTGCAAGCAATTGGACCAAATGATTTTAAACCCAGAGTTCAGTTCTATCAATGGATTATCCAGTGCCGTACTAGAATACCGAACTTCCTACAGTTTGTATTGTTCACGGGTGAGGTCTGTTTCACCCATGATGATGTTGTCAACTGCCACAATAGCGATATCTGAAGTGATAAAAATCCATTCGCCACTCATGTGTCTGGTCACCAGCAACGATTCTCTATCAGCTTGTGTTCTCTAACTGTACAAGATCACCTAATAATGCATTATCTCCTGCCGCCCCTTTTTAATTGCCAGCATTACCTGCTGTTTGTTCGATTATGTGCTGCCAGAGTTGTTGGAGACTCTACCCCTAGGTGTTCGTGAGGAGATGTGGCTGCATCTAGACAGGGCACCAGCCCACTTCGATTTCAATGTCCGCGAGCACCTGTAAAATAGACTTCCGAATCATTGGATTGGAAGGGGAGGTCCTGTCCTATGGCCAGCATCTTTGTGTGTTAGTACCTACAGATGGATGGCCTTGTCAATTGCTGTAGTCAGTTTGGCAGAATATAGTCTTGTGTGGAGTAAGTCATTGGCTAGTATGGTTGGTAGGTATAGATGGCCCGCAACAATGGTTAATTGTTGTAGGGTGGTTGGCAGATTGGCCGACTGTATAGCCAATGAAATACATAGATGGAGATTCAGTTGTCTGCTGATAATCCTATCGGGAGGGGCTGTGTGTTTTGCTGTCTTTACAAGAATCAAGCCTCCAAGTGGGTGTAGTAAAGGCAACGAACTCGATATGTATTTATAAATTTAAATAAGTTTTTTCGGAAATGTAATATTAAAATAATACTTTTTGGATTTTTCGATTTTTAAGTGCTTCATTCTAATTTTTTAGAACTTAAAATATCTTTTAGTATCTTCCCCAATTTTTATGTTTGGCAGGGGTAGGGGGTGTATGTGGTTGCGAGGAGTGTGACGAGGGTGGTGGGGTGAGCACATGAGGTGGTGTGGGAGGGGTGGGATGGAGGGAGAGAATTTTGNGTGGAGGGGGTGCAGTTGGGGGATGGGTAGGGGTAGAGGTGGGTGGTTAGTATTATATTATAATTGGTCATTTAAAGATGTTGATTGATTAATTTAAAAAATCATGGTGTCTAGGGAGGGGTGTAGGGAGAGTGGTAAAGGGTTGGGGGTGCAGGATGGTGATTGGGAGCGATGACTGCTGATCCACCTGATCTGTTGGACCTGGCTGGGAGCCAGGCTGCTTTGCTGTTATGGGTGGCTCTCGCATCGAGAAACCTCGAATCCGCGTAGCTAATTTGAGGATTCAATCAATACATTTTCCAATTTTTTGGAAATATTTTGGGGAAAGGTAATTTTTGGGCAATATCATTAATATCTAAAGTGATATTTGGGTAAAACTTTTCATTTTTACCATCGTGTGTGACGTAATCGAACGTGGTGTGTGGCTCCAGGTTCTGATCCGTGCATTCTTGCATGGCTTCGATCTCCGACTCCATCGATTCGTGTCCACGAATCGCCATAACCACACTACAGAATTTAATTTTTATTATTCTTGTATTTTTTCAGATATCTAAATTTTCCTGATTTTTTTTAAGATTTAGGACATTTAAATTTTGAAGTCATGCGTTTAAGATCAATGTTTCCCAATTTTAAAGCCAACAAACCACATTAATTTAAGTAACCAAGAGAGAGAGAGAGAGAGAGAGAGAGAGAGAGAGAGAGAGAGAGAGAGAGATTTGCGTGGCTCTTAACATCGAGGTCTTGAGAGAAGTTTTCAGAAATACTAACTTATTGACAGGTAGGACTAGAGACCTTTTTTCTACATGCGAAAATATATTTACGCCACCACCTTCCCTCCAACACCGACCTAAATTCTTACTCATCACAAATCGTCTTCTTCCTCTCTGACACACACTTTTACAATGGTTTTGTGGTATCAGTTTTGAAGTAATATTATGCATTATTTAATAATTTTTAAAACTCAGTGGAAATTTTAATTCGGGTGGAGTGGAGTGGAGTGGAGCGATTTGGGCGGCTCTTAATATCGAGGTCTTGACAGCCGATACTAAAATAATACTCTACAATTCGCTTTACTCAATTATTTTAAATTTAAAACAAATCTTCTAGAAGTCCAAACAAACGTAAATTCACGTCAATATTATTTTTAACTATTGCAAAAATGCTGTATTATTTCTGAACAGATTGCTGTAAAAATCCTACAGTCGCAACTTAAAATTCTGAGGAAACATACATAAAACACGCGAAGCTTGTTAATGCTGTTTTCCACCGCCTTCGCAATGCTTCCTTACGAGCCGGATGTGACCTTGAGTCGTTTAAAAATGTCTTACTGGGGAGGCCGCTTACGCTACAGTGGCCGCCACCTTAGTTGGCCTTATTACTTCTACGTAACAATAGTAATATTTCCAATCAGAATGACTGTTAAACTTGGACTGGTGTTTTAATTTATGGGCATACTAACTGTTTGCGCAGTTGCTCGAATTCTTGTATGTTTTACTCTCTCGTCAACAGCCGCCACCCGCCAAGTTGGCGGGCGCTGTAATAACGTATGCCTAGTCACTCACTGCAGTAACTAGCTGTGAGTGTATGCACTCGCTGTAGCAGCCGTACAAAGTGGCCGAAGCAGGTATCGATCAGTACAGCCGCCTTGTGCGACTAGCGCCGCCCTATTCCACAGCTACATTATTCATCCCGCCGCCGTCTGAACTCGAGAAGTATCAGCGGCCCGAGTATGACCGCGGCCTGGGAATTAATAGGTCATGGTAAGGTCTCGCGAGTCACTGTGTACTGTGAGGCAGTATCCGGCATTCCGACATCCCTCGCTACTGGTCACAAGAGGAGTCGGCAACTGCATCAATCACGGTCATCAGCAAAAATATTTCCTCTCATCTTACAAACCAAAAGCTGGTGAATTTACTGGACAAGTAACAAATATAAAATAGTGAAAATCATAAAAAAAAGGGGGAATATATGTCAATTTATTATTATATAATAACTATTTTACTGCAGCTAAAATAAATTGGTGCACTACTAGGTTAACATATACACAAAAAATATAAACAACCGCAAATTTGTACGAATCTATTAGAAATTTGAAACCGAATATTAATTACATGAACGTATAGAACACTGTGTTTATGAGAGAACTATAATAAAGGGTTTATAATATCAGTAGTATATTAATTTTAATGGTGATAAATAATATAATTATTTCAGCAGTACTTTATATTTTTGACAGTGCATTTCCAAATATTAACAAAAGTAACAAAAATATATACATACACGGACATATTCATATGACTCTTAGATTTGCATATGTTATTTAGTCAAACAATGAATTGAAATTTCAAAATTGAATGTGAAGAAAAATATAACAAAATTACAAGTAATTATATAACTATGGAGTAGGGTGATGAGAAAAAGTATAAAATTATACAACAGTAAACGTGTGATATACAAGAAGTTAACAGAAACTGTAAACATTTTATACATGATCATACAATATTTAAGTATAAAGAGAATCTTGTAATACTTGTAATTCAAATTTAAAAATACCGAAGCTCATCCTGTATTAGGTTATAATGTTAGATATGGTTGGAAAATATTTTTGCAATAGGTATTACGGGTAAGTGAAAGCTATTCAGGTATAAATATAATACAAAATAGAATAGAATATTATATTATATAGTATATTATATTTTCTAAAATGAAAAATTGTTGTTGATCAATCTGCACAAATATAGGTATGATTTATCTATATTTAAAAAAAAAACTTATAAGTTACAGAATATCAGTTTTGGAATTTAAAAATTAAAACTTGAAAAGAAAGGTGAAACACAAAATGTTGTAGTTGAATTCAGATTTACCGATACTTTCATATATGTGAAAACTTGTGTATATAAAGTAGAAAGCAGAGGAAAGTGTATATGAAAACAAGAAATGACACAAGTTGAAATATTTCCTACAGATGAAAATAAAAATTTAAAATTAAATACAAGGTACAAAACCATTAATGAAAAAATAAGCAGACATAGTAGTTATAACAAATGTAATAATAACATATATCAGAAGAATTTACGAATGAAAAATGTTTTGCACACCTACCGTATGGCATTATGTAAAAGTGTTTTTCCTTATGTCTGTGTTAATAACTATTCTAAGTTTAATCGTCAAATGCCATTGGCATTCTAAGTTAAATAATTAAAATATAAAGAATTCAGATTTAAATTTTCTTCAATGTATAACAGTATTTTAACTCTAAGAATTTCGGTGATTAACATGAGTTAAGGCCCTTTCATAACAACAATATTTTATTCAAACTGACATCAATTTTTAATGAATTAAATTCATTGAATGGCATATGACGTCATAAGAATGTCATAATGGCGGCCATTTTCTCTTTCAACTTCTTGAATATCTTGTTTTCCTTCAAAATTTTCGTTCAGAACATGTTCTATATTTTCTTGAGTCCAAAATTTCAATCCCCAGTTACAGCTTTTCTGACAATATTAATGGAAGTAATCTAATAATATAGTCGTGTGCGCACATTTAAAGTTGCTACAAAATAAGGACACGTACTTTTTTAACAGAAAATTTGCAGTAATAGGAAGAAAATTTGTTTTCGTTTAACCAATTCTTAAGATTTTTTATCCAAAAATTGCCACGTACAAAATGGCCGAAATCGCAATGTCAATGCTATGTTATATGTTAACTAAAAGATCCTGCTCTTTGTTGTGTCAAAAGATGACATGTCTATCTTTCAGGGTTCCTGTGATATTGACTGTGACATTTGCAGGCATGTAAAAATTAATGGTTTTGTTGAATGCCGAAAGCTGATATGTAAATGACCTATCTACATGTCATGTTTTGGCAAGAAATATGTTAGTTGTTTATGTTGTCAGAAGCAGACATGTTAAGTAATATCTTTATTTTATCGTACGTAACTAATAGTAAAGAAATATATGTATATATATATATTTATATATATATATATATATATATGAATGCCAGTAAATAATTATATTTCTTGCAGTATGAACATTTTGAATAATGATAAACAGCATTATGGCTATTTGACACGTAAATGAAATATAGATATGAAATTTCGTTTTCTGCTATTGGAAGTATTGGTAGGAAAGCAAATGTTTAGTATAGTTACGTCTGATTCAGTTATAAACAATGATGGGAGAAGGTATCATTATTAACTTCAGATTTATAGTGGCTATACATGAATAATAATACTAGGACAACGAAAATAATTGGTATGGTATTGTCCACGCACCAAGACAAACAGAAGCAACCATCAAAAATAGAATCCGAACACAAAGTAATCGTTTTTGACATGCAACAATGGTTCCCCAGGCCATATCATAAACCAAAATAGTGTACTACAAAATACAACTATGGGCCATGAATGAAACTATCCAAGATCATTTCGATGATACTTCATACTGTATTGTGTGGTATGAAGCCTTAGTGGGCCGTTTTTATGATCATCTGGCTTCAGTTATGCTTGTGCTGGACAAAATAATAACATAGCAGTTGCGATAATCATGGTGGCAATTCAAGGATATCCATCATTGAAAGTTGTCAATCAAAACGTTTTGTTGCCTGGACATTCACATCTTGAATGCGATAGTGACCATGCAAGAATTGAACATGCAAAGAAGAAAGGGATGTGGAGATCGGAATACCACATGATTGTTACCGGCTTGTGAAAACAGTTAGGGACAAGGAGCCATTCAGTGTGTATATAATGAAACAAAATGACTTCCTCTCTTTCTTGTCTCTACTACAGAGTATAAGATGACATGTAGACAATAATGAAAGGGTTCAATTGCTTAACATTCACTGGCTTCAGTGCACTACCGATTATGGCATAATGAACTTCAAATATTCCCTGTCTGAAGAACCCTTTTATCAGCTTGATCTGTGACACAACAAAAGAGGCCGACCAATCAGTTTGGAAAGAAGCCAAATTCTTCCAACATACAGGGCCCCAGTCCATATCAATACTGCCAAGAAAAATAATCCGCTGAGTCTGTTACCATTTATTGATCCAGCCTTTCATGGATTCTATCGTCACTCACCACTTCTGAAAGACAAACATGCATCAGTCCTGACCGTAACAGTGAAGAAGAGGATGGAGACTGAAAATATCACGCACTTGGAAACAGAGAAAATTATATTTGTGACTTGTTATGTATTGTATACTCTTAAATGTTTACAATATTATTAATTTCATCAACTTAAATATTCAGCAAATAACTGTTTATAACAATAACCATTTATATTATAACAATAACAATTTATATTATAACAATAACCATTTATATTATAACAATAACCATTTATATTATAACAATAACCATTTATATTATAACTGTGAATTTTAGAGGCTTTAATTTTATTTATTATGACATGTCACATATTGATTTGACACAATACCTAATTTATTGCATGCCAAAACATAACATGTACTTTACACCCTTTTCTACGTCATAGTATTTAATACGTTCTGGCCAACGACATCTGAAGTGATACTTAGATGTGTAAAGTAGTTATATTTTCGACGAATGAAAACACTTTTATTCCGATTTTTAATGCAGACTCAAACTTTAAATTTGCTCTCCTGAAAAGTTAGGAAAATGGATGTCAGCTTTTGGATTGTGACTACAGAATTATTTTTGTGTCGAGGACGAGTCGTAGATACTTCTAAAAATTTGCTTTTGGCATTTTTTAAAACAGGTTTCATTAAAATGTTTGTGAAACATTTTCGTGTGTAGACTTGAAAGCTTATTGACTGCGTCTCATTGAAAGGCAAATTAAGTGATTTTTTGGTTCAATAAATTGAATTCAGGTAATTTAATTCAAACTTTTTTTTGTTTGTGTGAAATGGCCTTTATACTTAAAAACTTGATGGTATTATTATAAAATTGTATTTGATCATTTTAGAACAACAATAGAACAAAAATAAAAGCAGTCTATTTTTGTACATTGTTAGTAAAAGCATAACAATCTCCAAACAATTTGTGAGGTACCCCAAAAGAACTGAGTTCGTTTGGGATAAACAAACAGAATAAATAAAACCACTTACACATTAGTCGCATTTCAGTTATGGTTTTAAAATGAGAAAATGTCACATAAAATATAAAANCAAATAAAACCACTTACACATTAGTCGCATTTCAGTTATGGTTTTAAAATGAGAAAATGTCACATAAAATATAAAAGGAAATATGCATACTGATAATGATGGTAATTATAACCTGTTATGGATTTACAAAACTTTGTCGAAATTTTAACGCAGAAACTTGTGCGATTTTGAGTACAGCCATTGCTCTTACCTTCGGGTGTCCACAATACCACTTAGACTAGGCTTCCCCCTTTTGCAGAAATTCTTCGTTTTCACGTCATAATTTCGAATTCACAGTACTTACTGACAATGTACGATTATAGAAAATTTACTTTTTAAGAGTTGTTTAATATTGTTGTGTGTAATTATAATTGTGTGTTATCTGCTTGTTCTAAAAAGTCGAGAACTAATAAATAAAATATAAATATGTTTACGACTTTTTACAAGCATATAACACACAATTAAAATTACACACCAAAACATTAAGTAACTCCTAAAATGTAAATTTTCTATAATCGTACATTGTCAGTTATTACTATGAGTCCGAAATTATGACGCGAAAACGAAGAATTTCTGAAAAAGGGGCGAAGCCGAGCTTTAAGAGATACAGGAATATTTCGTGCATACAAAGTGCACATTATTCAGGCTTTGTTGACCAATGACGCCACGCGTCGGTATGACTTTGTAGTCGAAATTTTCATCTCTATAGCGAGCGATAATGGCTATCTCAAACGTGCAACTTTTTCTGATGAGGCGACCCTTTTCATCACTGGTGTAGTGAACCGTGATAATGTGCGTATTTGGGATTCAGNGCAACTTTTTCTGATGAGGCGACCCTTTTCATCACTGGTGTAGTGAACCGTGATAATGTGCGTATTTGGGATTCAGAGCCCTATGGTGAGGTGTCAGAGAGTACCAGAGGCAGCCCAAAGGTGAATGTTTGGTGTGTGCTTTTGCATGACAAGATTATCGGATCATTTTTTTTCGCTGAGGGCACTATCACATCTCCAGTGTATCTAAACATGTCGCAATTGTTTGCTGTTCCTCAGTTGCTGTGCACCGCCTCATTGAGTTTTGGATACACTGAGCTTTTTCCTGATTTGTGAGCATGTCCGGTTTCCTGGACACTGCAACTGCAACACTACAGCCACGTTACTGAAACCTGCAACAAAAAACTTGGTTAGATTGCCAACATTTTGGCAGCAGTTTCATTCTCTATCTTACATACAGCGGATATAAATAAAGTTCGTAATCAGGGAAAGACTTTTAGGACATTCTGCATTTTGTTAACCGAAAATCAATACACGTTAACTGATGTTAACAGCCTGCTTGTTAATGGTTCAGTACAATCTTTGCCAAAATATTATGCTAAAAACTCACAATAAATGCTGTTGAAGTCCTCGTGTATGAGATGAATATATTTATTATATCTACTCTGTGCTATTAAGGTACAATAGAAACGTAAGCTTCGAATATACGTCTATTTATTTAATGCACTATGTTCATGCAAGCCAGCTCTTACGTATGATCACATAGAATATTTAAAAACAAACTAACATCAAACTAAAACAGATAAATTATTTTAATATACTGTATTATATTAGGTAACTTCTTCCAGTGAGCAAGACTTAAAAAATAAAATAGTGGTTCATAATAACAAAAATATTCTCTAGTTCAACGCATGTATTTAAAATGAAACAAGAAAACAAAAGTGTTTTTAAAGAAACAGTGTCAGGAGAGAGTAGAAAAAGCTGCACTACGTATACCAAAAATATATTTTATTTTTGTGACTTATCTTGAAGTTGCCTTAGCTAAAGATATAAGCATTATTTGGTATATTTTCAACGAATTTTCCAGTGATAATTTAATACATACTTAATTTCTCTTGGAAATGTTTCGCCGATACCTAACGTAATTTTTTTTCGCTAGTGAATTTATACACTTTATATCTTCAACTAACACACGAAATTTCGTAAACTTTCGCAGGAAATATGTTAAACGTAACATGTTTTAACGTCTACCTTTATTTGCTCCTGTACTTTTTATTTGATGCTGAAATGTACGGCAAAAAAAACCTTAATTTCACAAACAATGCTTATCCAATTGTCTTGGTAGGTACGCATTCAATTTGCGCTGAGGAGTCTCGTCTCGATGTCTTTCCATGTTTAAATGCACATATATACCGAAATGTGCGTTGTCAGAACTGAATTCCCCAAGCGAAGCACAATCGGCGTGCTTGTCCGCGAGAGGGATGATCATGGCTTTGTAGTTACTTCGTTTTTCATGGCTATATCATGTGAAAAGGTCATGTTCAAGGCTGCGCATCTGCAAATTGCAAGTAAATTTTACTTCTGTAATACATATTTGTTCTCAGCTTTATGTCAGTTGAAACTTTAATGTGTTAAGTATAGGCTATCTCTTCCATGTTTCAAATGGAGTGATTTGTTTTCAGTAGTAGTCTATGTTTCCCGTTTGTTTCTGTTTGTTACATACACCGCATTTGCCTCTTCATTGTTCACATGAATTTTCGACATAATTTGTTTGTATGTAATTTTACTCTCTCTCTATGTACAAGAAAAAATGAGGTTATCAACAGTTTGTTGTGTCTTGTATTATATCTTTTGATATCAGTATTAAGTAAAATGTTCATTGNGCAACTTTTTCTGATGAGGCGACCCTTTTCATCACTGGTGTAGTGAACCGTGATAATGTGCGTATTTGGGATTCAGCGCCCTATGGTGAGGTGTCAGAGAGTACCAGAGGCAGCCCAAAGGTGAATTTTTGGTGTGTGCTTTTGCATGACAAGATTATCGGACCATTATTTTTCGCTGAGGGCACTATCACATCTCCAGTGTATCTAAACATGTTGCAATTGTTTGCTGTTCCTCAGTTGCTGTGCACCGCCTCATTGAGTTTCGGATACACTGAGCTTTTTCCTGATTTGTGAGCATGTCCGGTTTCCTGGACACTGCAACTGCAACACTACAGCCACGTTACTGAAACCTGCAACAAAAAACTTGGTTAGATTGCCAACATTTTGGCAGCAGTTTCATTCTCTATCTTACATACAGCGGATATAAATAAAGTTCGTAATCAGGGAAAGACTTTTAGGACATTCTGCATTTTGTTAACCGAAAATCAATACACGTTAACTGATGTTAACAGCCCGCTTGTTAATGGTTCAGTACAATCTTTGCCAAAATATTATGCTAAAAACTCACAATAAATGCTGTTGAAGTCCTCGGGTATGAGATGAATATATTTATTATATCTACTCTGTGCTATTAAGGTACAATAGAAACGTAAGCTTCGAATATACGTCTGTTTATTTAATGCACTATGTTCATGCAAGCCAGCTCTTACGTATGATCACATAGAATATTTAAAAACAAACTAACATCAAACTAAAACAGATAAATTATTTTAATATACTGTATTATATTAGGTAACTTCTTCCAGTGAGCAAGACTTAAAAATAAAATAGTGGTTCATAATAACAAAAATATTCTCTAGTTCAACGCATGTATTTAAAATGAAATAAGAAAACAAAAGTGTTTTTAAAGAAACAGTGTCAGCAGAGAGTAGAAAAAGCTGTACTACGTATACCAAAAATATATTTTATTTTTGTGACTTATCTTGAAGTTGCCTTAGCTAAAGATATAAGCATTATTTGGTATATTTTCAACGAATTTTTCAGTGATAATTTAATACATACTTAATTTCTCTTGGAAATGTTTCGCCGATACCTAACGTAATTTTTTTTCGCTAGTGAATTTATACACTTTATATCTTCAACTAACACACGAAATTTCGTAAACTTTCGCAGGAAACATGTTAAACGTAACATGTTTTAACGTCTACCTTTATTTGCTCCTGTACTTTTTATTTGATGCTGAAATGTACGGCAAAAAAAACCTTAATTTCACAAACAATGCTTATCCAATTGTCTTGGTAGGTACGCATTCAATTTGCGCTGAGGAGTCTCGTCTCGATGTCTTTCCATGTTTAAATGCACATATATACCGAAATGTGCGTTGTCAGAACTGAATTCCCCAAGCGAAGCACAATCGGCGTGCTTGTCCGCGAGAGGGATGATCATGGCTTTGTAGTTACTTCGTTTTTCATGGCTATATCATGTGAAAAGGTCATGTTCAAGGCTGCGCATCTGCAAATTGCAAGTAAATTTTACTTCTGTAATACATATTTGTTCTCAGCTTTATGTCAGTTGAAACTTTAATGTGTTAAGTATAGGCTATCTCTTCCATGTTTCAAATGGAGTGATTTATTTTCAGTAGTAGTCTATGTTTCCCGTTTGTTTCTGTTTGTTACATACACCGCATTTGCCTCTTCATTGTTCACATGAATTTTCGACATAATTTGTTTGTATGTAATTTTACTCTCTCTCTCTATGTACAAGACAAAATGAGGTTATCAACAGTTTGTTGTGTCTTGTATTATATCTTTTGATATCAGTATTAAGTAAAATGTTCATTGTGTAATTAAAGCAATTCAGAGGATAAAGATTAACAGTATTAATTTTAACAATTTAGGGATCCAGCTTTATCTATCTTCGGATTAATTTATGGCTGAGAAACAGTTGTGATGTACCGTTAGCTAAACAACTAACAGGGCAGCGATTTGATATATATATATATTTTTTTATTAAGAATAGTTACTACGGATAAATCAGTTAGTACATGCGTCGTATTTAATATTTTATATAATTTGTAAATATGATAGCCGTAGGTGGGTTNTAATTTGTAAATATGATAGCCGTAGGTGGGTTAAACTTGTAGAGAAAGTGATAGCAGAACAGTCATTCCAGTCAAAGTCCCATATTTTACAAAGCGAACTTGGAGCAATGATACACAAAAAAATTATTCACAATATTCAAATTCAGCAGAACAGGAATAGTTACATCACAAAGACTAATTTGGATCTCGAAGAAAATATTAATGCTTATTTTGAACTGAAACCTATAAACTTCATACAGTCCACCATAGCAACCAAACAGCTCCATAGATAATTTCAGAAGGAAACAGTACTCCCACGTCGCTCGGTGTCATGAAGCGATGTCAGATGACATGACATCGGTGTGGGAGATAGTCGCTCCGTTGGTAACTGCGAGGAGTCAGGCGACGGAGACGGCGCCAACATCGTGTGCCGTTCCACGGAGATGTGAAGTTAAAATTTGGCATTTAGCCAGTTGAAAAGGAGGAATTGTGAATGTGTGTTGTCTCTCTAGTAGTATGCGCTCACTTACCGAGGCGGGTAGTAATTTTTGAGTTGACATTTATAGCTAGGGGCCACGGTGGTGTAGCGGCTAGGGCGCTAGCCTCTCACCAAGGCGAACAAGGTTCGATTCTCGGCGGGGCCCTCGTGGATCTTTGCACGAGGGAATCGTACCGGACGATGCTACTGGCCAGCGGGATTTCCCTGGGATCTCCTGTTTCCCCCGCCTTTGCAAACCAACGTTACTTCATTTCCACCTCGTTTCTCCCCCATCGGTTCTCAAGACCTCCACTCTCTTCACATTTGTAGCCAATTTTCTAATGGACGTGGTATACAGTGTCTCCAAATTAAAGTCTTATTTGGGTGTTTTGTATATCCTTTCTTTTAGCAGATAGCCACAGAGGTTTTAATACGTAGATTTAATGTNAAGTCTTATTTGGGTGTTTTGTATATCCTTTCTTTTAGCAGATAGCCACAGAGGTTTTAATACGTAGATTTAATGTTAGAATTAAATATTATGAATTATTTTGTCTTGTTCTTGCGTTTTTAGCTTTCATCACCAAATAAGAGAATACAATTTATGTTGCATAATCTATATACACTGAACAGCCAAAAAAAACTGGTACACCTACCTAATATCGTGTAGGGCCCCCGCGAGCACGCAGAAGTGCTGCAAGACGATGTGGCATTGGACTCGACTAATGTATGAAGGTATGCAGGAGGCAATTCACACCATGAATCCTGCAGGGCAGTCCACAAATCCATAGGAGTGCGAGGCGGTGGAGATCTCTTCTGAACAGCACGTTGCAAGGCATCCCAGATATGCTCAATAATGTTCATGTCTGGTGATTTAGGTGGCCAATGGAATTGTCTAAAGTCAGAAGAGTGTTCCTGGAGCCACTCGGTAGCAACTCTCGACGTGTGGGGTGTCGCATTGTCCTGCTGGAATTGTCCATGTCCGTCGGAATGCACAATGGACATGAATGGGTGCAGGTGATCGGACAGGATGCTTACGTATCTGTCACCTGTCAAAAAGGTATCTAGACGTAACAAGGGACCCTTTTCACGCCAACTGCACACTCCCCATACCATGACAAAGCCTCCGCCAGCTTGAACAGTCCCCTGTTGACATGTAGGGTCCATTGATTCATGAGGATGTCTCCATACCCGTACACGTCAANCGTCGGAATGCACAATGGACATGAATGGGTGCAGGTGATCGGACAGGATGCTTACGTATCTGTCACCTGTCAAAGTGGTATCTAGACGTATCAAGGGACCCTTTTCACGCCAACTGCACACTCCCCATACCATGACAAAGCCTCCACCAGCTTGAACAGTCCCCTGTTGACATGTAGGGTCCATTGATTCATGAGGATGTCTCCATACCCGNGCCAGCTTGAACAGTCCCCTGTTGACATGTAGGGTCCATTGATTCATGAGGATGTCTCCATACCCGTACACGTCAATCCTCCCGATGCAATTGGAAACGAGACTCGTCAGACCAGGCAACGTATTTCCAGTCATCAACAGTACAATGGCGGTGTTGGCGGGCCCAGGCAAGGTGTAAAGCTTTGTGTCGTGGAGTCAACAACGGTACACGAGTGTGCCTTCGGCTCCGAAAGCCCACATCAATGATGGTCCGTTGAATAGTTCGCACGCTGGCACTTGTTAATGCCTCAGCATTGAAATCTGCGCCTATTTGAGAAAGGGTTGCACGTCTGTCACGTTTAATGATTCTCGTCAGTCGTAGTTTGTTCCGTTCGTTCACGATATTTTTCCGCCCTCAGCGATGTCGAAGATTTGATGTTTTACCGGATTCCCGATATTCACGGTACACTCGTGAAATGGTCGTACGCGNTACGCCCTCAGCGATGTCGAAGATTTGATGTTGTACCGGATTCCCGATATTCACGGTACACTCGTGAAATGGTCGTACGCGAAAATTCACATTTTATCGCTACCTCGGAGATGCTATGTCCCATCTCTCGTGCGCCGACTAAACATCACGTTCAAACTCACTTAAATCTTGATAATCTGCCATTGTAGCAGCAGTAACCGATCTAGCAACTTTGCCAGACGCTTGATGTCTTATAAAGGCGCTGCCGACCGCATCGCGTTACTCTGATTGGTTCCGTACCTCTGTTATCTGCATACGCACGCCTATACCAGTTTTTTTGGCTCTCCAGTGCATATTACATATCATATAATATGAAATTTATATTATATTACCATATATGTTCTAATGTAATATAATACAGCTACTATTTTGTAGAGAAATATTTTTCAGCCAACACATTTGCAAGGTTGTCCATTACCCCTCTATCAAAAAACTAAATATCTTTGTAGCACACTAGCAGGCTTGTTTTTAATTTCGGAAGAATTAGACATTTTGGAACAGCTTACTCTTGTACCTATGTATTTTAAGCATCGCAACGAAATCGTTGTTCCCAACCTTGGGTTCTCGCCTGGACCACCGCCTATCTCTGCTAATTAGTAACCAAGCCGTAAGGGCGAGACGAGGCAGGTGCTAATGGAATAACTAAGCACTGTCGACAATTACTGTCGACGGCTTGCTGGCGATAAATTGGCTAGGGACATCAGACCTCGATGCTACAGCGCTGTGAGGTGTGTTGTGAAGGATGACTGTGCTCTGCATCGCTAATATGTTTATCGTTTTCCGGCCCGGAGATAGAAACAGACGTACGTAATCATAAACGAGGCGCAAGTGAAAAATGATTTACATTCCCTGGTAGCTCTTTGTAATATGCTGTAGACAGTAAGGGTAACATATTCAATACAATTTAAAGAATTAAGATCAACAAGAGTTGTTATTAAATGTTTATTACCAAGTAACATATTTGTTTTTATCTAATTAAAAAGGCAACGTTGAAATAAAATAAATCCCAAATCTCCCTTTATCGATTCATGAAAAAGTCTAAATACTAGTTTTCTGTATTATTAATTTTAAATCAGTATTACATTTTTATATGTTCTAATTTTAAGAAGCTGATAAATTGTTCCACCTTGCAACCTCATTATTTGGAAGTCCTTCCCTCCGTCACTCATTCTGTTAATCATTTCCGCCCTCTTGTGTAAAATATACTCAATCTCACATTTATTTTACGCCTGTATTCACTTATCATCTCTTTTAATTTAATTTACTTGAACAGCCGTACCTCTGACACTTTTATTTTTCGGGGATCTGTAGTTTATACTCCCGAAAGTAAGACTGTCAAACTTTATCTTAAACGGGGTGCAGAGCAAGGATCAAAGGTGCATGCATATGTGTTATATGTTCATGTAATTGTAACTTTTGCACTTTTTCCATACGGTAGAATATCTTGTTTGTTACACATATATATATACCCACCTGTTCTTGACTCATCAAAAGTTTAGTGAAAATTTGGTTTGCCTTCATTTTTGTAGGTCTGAAGATTTTATTATGCATTTTTGTTTTACTTCTATGATTATTTTTACACGTATAAAAACATTGTTCATACATTTTATGTGTAACGATATTTAATTTCATCTGAATTAAGAGCACAGGGTGCGCACAAAGTCCGTGTACCCCCTTAAGTCCATTTAATACGATAAGTTCGTATGTATGAAAGTATCACAAAAGGTGAACCAAATCATCCAAATCATCCAAAACATCCGTTTGTGTCCCACCATGGTCTCTGCATAGCTGAATGCGTCACCACGCTCTGTTGTTCATGTTAATCAACATTCTTTGGGGTCACTTTCTTGAAGGCTGTGCGCACTGCTTTTGAGCTGATCTTTGGTTAAATAATGGCGCTTCCGCACATTTTCCTTGACGAAACTCGATACTACGTTATCTGCACGGTGTTTTCAGATAAGGTATTCTTGGATGCCACGGAAGAGGAGCTGGACAATCGTCAAATCCTAGTCCGATCCAAAGATTCCCAAAGACTGCGTTCAGTTTTTGTGGAACAGTCAATGCGAGGTGTGCCGGCGTCCCACAGTATTGAAATCAAACACTGTCCAGGATTACAACGTCCCGCAGTTGTTGGATGAGCCAGTCGTAGATCATTTGGAGGTAACTAAATTGATTAACAGAACCATTGGCGATTCGACAACGTCTGAACGCAGTCTTTAGGAATCACTGGATCGAACTATAGGATTGGGAAATTGTCCAGATCCTCTTCACAGAAGAAGAGCTGGGCAATTGCCCAATATTATAGTTCCTCCAAGGAACCTTGATCTGACAACACCAAATAACGGACTATGGGGTTTCATCAAGGAAAATGTGCGAAGCGCCGTTATTTAACCAGCAACTAGCTCAAAAAGACAGTATCTACAGTCTTCAAGATAGTGACCCCAATAATGTCGATTTACGTGAACAACAGAGCTTGGTGGCGTATTTAGCTATGCAGAGTTCATAGACGGACACAAATGGGTGTTTTGGATTCCCAAGAGGTATGGTCCGGTCTCCCTTTTGTGATACATTCATATGTACGGACTTTATGTTTTAAATGGACTTATAGGGGTATGCGGACTTCGTGCGCACCCAGGTAGGACAAGGTGGGCCCTATCTTCCGCAGGAAAAACAAAACATATAATAATTAAATTAAGGTTTTTCTAAAGAGAAGAAAGTTATTACAATTTTGCATAAAACCCAACGTTGAGATAATTTTTCATATTACTTTGTCCCTATTAAAAGCGCTGCACCATCATAATATACCAGATAGTAATTTAACCGCACAACTGGCATTCCACAAATACAATTTTAGGACCTGCTTAACGTCCCACTCTATCATGCTGAGGAAATATGACTACATATTAGTTTTGTGTGGTGCAACTAGAGAAAAAACCACAATAGACAATAGGCGTGCGCAGGGGTGGTGCAGGGGTGCAGCTGCATCCCCCATTGCATCATGTCAACAGTGAAATAAAGAAGAATCTTGCCAATTTCATATATTCACTTGAAATTTGCATGTTTGGAACAACCATCAAATTCAAAAATGGGTTAAAATTAATGTAGATTATTTGTGATGACAATGTTTAAATATATTCTTACTTTGTATTTTTAGTGTCGCAAATGTGGGTCTTCATTTTGCGATCTGCACCCCCAATTACCTAACCCTGCGAACGCTTATGCAAAAGACTCACATTCTCAAAAAAGCAACGCAGGCAGGCGCTCTTTCAAATAAAAGGGGAGAAAATATTTTTAAAAAAGTTTACAATAGACAGCGAATAAACTCCATCCCCTAAAATAGCATATATATCAGTTCTTTCCACCAGCAAATGTGGATCATCCCTGCAGGAAACAATAGTAATTATTTATTTTCATCATCGTTATGTCTTCTGTATCCTGCAGTCACTCTAAATGCCAATCTCAAGGTGCAATTTTTATATAATATCGAACTTCTCATCTTCAACGCCGTCATAAATTTCCTTGGCAGGACCTTCACGTTATTAATAAACATATGTAAACCTAAATAAGTTCTTATAGATTTACAAATAATTGTCTTAATATATAAAATTTATTTCGCTAACACAAAGAAGCCAGTGGTAATTGGATTAAAAAAACGCGTTATTACATCGTTCTTCAATATAATGTAATATGTGAGGTACTACTGAAGCAAAACAAGAAGTTCCAGTCCATGCCCCCGTACTCTTCCCTTGTGAGCNTAATGTAATATGTGAGGTACTACTGAAGCAAAACAAGAAGTTCCAGTCCATGCCCCCGTACTCTTCCCTTGTGAGCCAACTCCAAATGTAAGACGTTATCTTCAACAAAACTTTTGCGGTTTTTGCTAGCTGAAGCTCCATCATCCACCTTGTTCTTCATTGCCGTCAATAGTTCATCATCATCTTGTTATGAAGATGGCTAACAATAGACTCAAGCAGTGTCAAAATGAGATCATTAGAGCAGATATTAAAACAGCTATGTCGGAGTAAGCACTATGCAATAAGTTAATAAGCTTTTTTTGTGCTGGCAAAACTATGATCTATATCTGGTGTACGAATATTACCAAGAATAATATTTTGGCAGTCATGTATAAAGGGATAAAGCATTACACGCATGTATTACCCGGGTCTCGACATAGAACATCTCCTACCATAAACTGACGTTCAACCAACTACATTACCGAAGTAGGATTCAAAGCATCACCTTCGGTATTAATCAGTTTAAAGTTTTGGTATACTAGGTTTACCAACCACAAATATTTACAGGGACATCAACTTGAAAACAAGTCTCTAAGTCACTTAAATCATGTAAGTTTACAAGCCCTACCGTAGCACAACTTGTGTGCAAAACTTGGAGGAAATAGGTGACTGGTTCCCGAGATATGGCATAAAAGTTTTAGTTTCACATTTGGCACTATCGTAATAAAATGCCTATAAACATTGTCACATTATTTAACATGCAACGTGTAAAAAAAAAAAAACCAAAAATCTACGGGAGATGATTTCTGACGAAAATATAAGGCGAAAATATAGGTACCATTTTTACCTAAAGTGATTATTAGGGGAGCTATACACTCCCAAAAATCGAATTTTTGAAATGATTTTCGTTACAAATATCAGGAACTACGTACGATTAAGCACTACATCGGCGAAAAGTGTTTTGTAGAACGGAGATCTTACACCTGTGAAAACGTGGTTGATAATATCACCCTCATTCCTTAGGAAAATAGGGGTTGCCACCCGGTCTTTTGTTACGAATCAGCACCACAATTTTACTGATGAAGGAGGTGGTATTACCAACCAACAAATTTTTACAGCTATAAGATCTCCGTTCACCAAAACACTATTAACAGATTTTTTGATTAATCGCAAGTAGTTCCTGATATTTGTAACGAAAATAATTTCAAAAATTTAGTTTTTGGGAGCACATAGCTCCCCTAATAATCACTTTAAGGAAAAATGGAACACATATATTTTCGTCAGGAATCACCTCCTGAAGTTTGTCGGTAATTTTTTACTTACACGTAAATACCACTACTTTCATCGTTTCTTTACTTACTTGGTTGAGCGGAGCGCGTGATGTTGGGTTTCTCATGCCCCTCGTCACAGTTTTTCTTGTACCAAGCGTTCATGGGAACTCGGGGCCGTCCTTCGTCCTTGTGTCGTTGTGGCGTGTGCTCGGGTTGCATATGCCCCCTCGTGATCCGATCCAAGGACACTGCCAAGCGGGGAGTTTGACTTGGGCAGTACATATGTCAAATGATAACGCAGGTAAGGCCAGCTCAGCGAGGACAGAAACTTCGCGTGGAGCAAAAGGGCAATAGCTGGCTTGATCCCGACACTCAGTATGTGTAGGGACTGCGAAAGCACTGACTATCGATCCTTTTGGCTTGAGGAGTTTNTTGACTTGGGCAGTACATATGTCAAATGATAACGCAGGTAAGGCCAGCTCAGCGAGGACAGAAACTTCGCGTGGAGCAAAAGGGCAATAGCTGGCTTGATCCCGACACTCAGTATGTGTAGGGACTGCGAAAGCACTGACTATCGATCCTTTTGGCTTGAGGAGTTTTCAGCAAGAGGTGTCAGAAAAGTTACTACATAGTATGTTGTAAACTTATCTAAACAATTTTTACTGAACGAATTTAAANTTTCAGCAAGAGGTGTCAGAAAAGTTACTACATAGTATGTTGTAAACTTATCTAAACAATTTTTACTGAACGAATTTTTAAAAAAACGTTTGACCCACCTAAATTATGTAGATTTACTTGGTCCACTGTAGTAATACTTGTTTGAAAAAATTGGTTGGGATTAGAGGGTTGGTTTCCAAAATATTGCATAAATGTTGCATCGGCTCTCAAGACCTGGTGATATCATATTTGATGTTTATAATGAACACTCTCTGCATACAAAGTTTAACTGAATTGGTTGAATTGCTTAATTATTCTAATGGCAGCCATGCTGTAAATAAAGCTAGACACACTTAAAAAGTGGCCTACTGTAGCACTACTTGTGTGCAAAGTTTTGTGGGAATTGGTTGATTGGTCCCAGACATATGACATAAAAGTTTCATTTTATCGTGTGTTGCTATATTCAGTACTGGAGAACAAAGCGGTAATGTATTGACACATGCTATGCCTGTCATGCGTACTGCGACATATTTAAGTCTTTTTAAATGGTTTGGGACAAATGGTAGACTAACCCGAAATATTTAAAAGGTTGTTATTTTGAAAATATGTTACTACCTCCTTAAGTCATACAAATTTAGATGGACTACAAATGTATAACTTGTCACTGGAATTTGGTAAGTCAGTTAATTGTTTCCCGATATAAAACAAAACAATATTTCTTCATTTGGTATTATCTTACACAATGGCGGACAAAAGAGGCCATTTGTAGGCACGATGTTTATAATTTGGAGATATAGCTTGTTAAAGTAAAATATTTATATGGCAGTCATTTTTTAAATAATTTTCAGACCCAGTTAAAACAGGCTCGTCCACACGGCTTACTGTAGTACTTATTGTTTGCCTAATTTGGTAGGAATCGGTTGATTGTTTCCCCTATATAAAACAAAATTTTATTTATTCATGTAGCATTATCTTACAAAATAACGGACGAAGGAGGCCCTGGGTAGACGCATTTTATGATTGTAGTAGATACTGCCAGCATGCAAAGTTAAGTTGAAAAATGTTACATGGTTTCGTAGATATAGCACATTAAACTAAAACATTTATATGGCCACCATTTTGAAAATAATAGTCCGACCCACTAAAACACGTAGTATTACTTCAGTGCCAAATTGGTAGGAATCGGTCCATTGTTTCACGAGATATTATACTAATTCTTTGTTTTTCATTCTTACAAAATGTCTCAATAAAAAGGCTATGTATTGGCATTTTTGATACCTGTAAAATGTGGACCCTATTTTAAGCATAACAAGTTTGATCGATTTGACAAGAATTTTGAAAACAAGTGCTTTATCTATATAAATTGCACAATTTAACATGGCTTATAATAGTATTATTTTTATGCCAAATTTGACAGGAATCGGTTGTGTAGTTATCCAGATATAACATAACAGATTTATTTCTCCAAAACTGCGGATATATAACATAATCATTTTCTAAATTCGATGCTTACTTCTGCACTGTCAAAGTACCGAATATGATTTAAATAATTTAAATGGTTCCCGAGATATAACGGAAAAAAGCTTAATTTTTGAAATTTTCACTGTTTTTCAAAATGGAGGGCCAATAAAACTATCGTTTTCCAAATTCAACGCTTATATCATGCACTGTTAACGTAATAAATTGGGTTTAAGACTGTCAAGTGGTTCCTGATATATTATATAGTGCCCTAAATATTGAAATTGCCACCATTCTGAAAATAAGTACTCGTCGTAATTAAAAACTACAAAAATCCTATGTTATTACTAGATACTATATGTAGACATAGTTTGGTGAAATTAGGTTGTAGTATTTAAAAGTTATTAGGGGGAGGGGGGAAGTCATTCCAGACAGAAATTCGGGTGAATGAATTTGCCTATCTTTCCTTAGGAAANAGTTATTAGGGGGAGGGGGGAAGTCATTCCAGACAGAAATTCGGGTGAATGAATTTGCCTATCTTTCCTTAGGAAAATGGGCTAAAATTTGAAGTTAGAATATGCAGGGCAAGTAGTCTCATATTCCTGGAAACATTTTACTTTGATACTGTAGGTATTTAATTCGTAGTGCGTCTGATTATTTGTATATCTTAGTAACCATGGATAATTTTTGTAAGTTTGACTTATTTTTTACACTCAGAAGGATTAAGACCACGAAAACCTGTAAAGTGTCAAGTCAAAGCCTCTTNGTAAGTTTGACTTATTTTTTACACTCAGAAGGATTAAGACCACGAAAACCTGTAAAGTGTCAAGTCAAAGCCTCTTTCCCATGCATGGTTTTCCTGCCGTTTTTTTGTAACAGAAAATTATACATATTTAGATCTCATGTTCGTGTAGGGTGTTAAAATGGTATAAATCTCGTCTTATTTTCCCAATCATATTTGGTTTTAATCCTAATATAACAATTGTGTTGCTAAGTTTTCAGTCTGATACGCAGCGGTTTAGGAATAAATTTTTTATTGTCTACCTTTTTGTTTCAATGATATGAAATACAGCAGTGATAAAATCTCATTTTCTAAGTTCGAAAGTGGATAATTTTTCCGTTGAAATTGCTCCTGAATTGCTTGGATTACTTAAAATATCTTACCCCTATCGCAATTTTACTTGAATATATACATATCCCAGCTAATAATTTAAGACAAATGCAAGTCAGCAAAAGAATTATCAAAATAACGTAAGCTGTGCAACCTTCCACCCCCCGTGATGTTGAATCGAAAATTTGTGATAGCTATTAGTGCAAGGCGTGCATGCGGCCCTTCTCTAGTTTGCTTTATACTTTCGCGTGTCTGTAAATGTTCTTTTCCAACCTTGTATTTTTAGGATATATCGTATCGCAAGAAGATCAACTACTCCAACTACGTCAACATTTGCTGTGTTCCAGAGCCTGAAGGGAGAGGCAGTTGTTAGGACTGGCCACCCTGCCCCCTGATGTTCTTCCTCGCGGATGCTGGGACGCTTGTTGAGTAATTGAGTGTAGAGATTTTGGCTGCTCTTAACATCAAGGTCTTGAAATCCGATGAGGGTCAAACGAGGTGAGTATGGAGAAGCACCAGAATGCAAGGGCGGGGGAAACGTAAGATCTCCGAGAAAACCCGCCGATCAGTGTCATCGTCCGGCACGATTCCCACATGCAGACATCGGGAGGCGACCCCGCCGGGAATCGAAACTGTTCGCCTTGGTGGGAGGCGTGTAGCCTAACCACTACACTACCGCGACCCCGTGGAACGGTTGTTGTTAATCCTTCGGGAGGGTAGCATGCGACGGATATTCGCCATCAATTTGCACGAATCTACGCAAAAGCTAAGAGAAAAACCTACGTCCAGAACTTATCGTCTAGTTGATGTGTGAAAACCTTTATGGTCATACCTTCAAGTTGGTGAGCCAATTAACTCCGGTGCTGACTTAGGCAGCACCACTAGGTCTACAGTAGGGGAAGGCAGCAGACAACGAGCATGAATCCTACGAGCAGCAGAGCAACTATCCCACGCGCGGTATACATTTACTTCCTCCTGCCTCTCTCCTTCTACAAAGTCACCAGTGTGTCATGTCCCGTCATACTATCCCACCAAAGTAACGTCAGCTACGCTCCCAGACTGCATACACTGGCAATATGTGACGTCGATATGAATATCGCCGTTTCCTGTGCTGCGATGTTCCAGAACGTTAAAGATGGAAGGAGAGTTGATCGTACTCAAGTATATAAACCCGGGTAAGGGAAGCGAGTATTGGAGGAGTCTTCGCATACTTGTATAAAGATATATCACCTACAGTGGCTACAAAGAATATTGGTCTGGTTACAGTTGGAAATTTGAGGGCGGGGAATTGGCAGGAAATTTAATGATAAATGTAGGTACTACTAGCGAATCGGCCCGGCTTCGCCCGGGTACAATTGAGTGATACACAGTGATACACTAATAAATAAATTGGGAAAAGACAATTAATTTATGTGAAAACATAATTACAAAATTATGCTATGTTGGCCTAGGTTTTTAACTGATGACGGCAACCCAAAAGGAACGAAACATTTTTTACCCGATAGCCAAGAAGTAGGGTATTGTTTAAGGAGAGTATCTGTGCAACTATCGCGTTGTTACCACATTTCCGCTTTCCAGCATCGATGTATGAAAATCAAAACGTGAGTTTCATCAAGTTGTAGTTTTAGAAATAAGTGTACCTAGGTACTACTTTTTGCGCTTGGCTGAGGGATTTTAATCGATCACCAAAGTTAAGCAACGTTCCCAGCGACACACATTTGGATGGGTGACCGTTTAGTGGCATANTTAATCGATCACCAAAGTTAAGCAACGTTCCCAGCGACACACATTTGGATGGGTGACCGTTTAGTGGCATAACATCAGAGTACTTCCGAGCTTCGGAGGGCACGTTAAATATTCTGTCCCGGTTGTTGTCGTTTGATATCAGTCGTTAAGTCATTTCAGAGGTCCTTGGGCGGCCTGATAAAATCTGACACCAGAGAAAAAAATATTTCTGTCATGTTCCCAGGCGTTGCAAAATTACGTTTTGTTGTTATTCCACAAAAACCGTACCATTTTTTAGGATAAAGAGTATCCTATGTCATATTCCAGGACCTAAAGTAACTACATACCAAATTTAATCAAAATCCGTTCAGCAGTTATGGAGCTGAGTGGTAACAAACATACACACACACAGACTTTTGCATTTATAATATTAGTAAGATCCTCATAGGTTTCTTCAAAGCTATAACATTACTACCGGTACTGGCTCCCATGTAGACCCGATCTGAACCCGATAGAGCACCTATGGGATCATCTGAAAAGGCAGGTTAGAGGTCGCTCCAGACCCTCTCCAAACCAAACACTTGCCCAGCTAGAGGAAGCCCTACGAGAGAAGTGGCAACACATTCCACAAACACGAATCCGAAGACTGGTTAGGAGAATGCCAAGACGCCGTGCTGCAGTGATGCTGGCAAGAGGTGACTACACAGCTTATCGACAGTCCACAGGAGTGTACAATTACCACATTCTGTTTTCAATTTGTTCAAGAACCATATATGTTTACAGGTCATTACGTTAATTTATCGATGAGAAACACAAGAAGTGTTCCTTTACAAATACTGTGTTGTTTTTAGTTTTCGGAAACCTTAAGAAGTTTGTATATCTTTAGTTTTGGCAGAGTGGAACCGAAAAAATACAATATATCAATGCAAAGTCATGACAACATCTTTATTTTGAGTAGTGAACTTACGTTACTCGAAATAAAACCTTGCCACCTCCACCAATTCCTCTGCAATTATAGTACTTACTGCCGCTCGTGGCTGCAAATGAAGCTGACAACAGCAGAATGGTTACACGGCTATACGCTCTCGCACACACCAAACGTTTTCCTTGTAGCGTGAAATACACGCAGGCCATTAGACTATCTTTAATAGTTTCTCTGTTATTAACATACAAAGAGTGTAAATATTAATTTGGAAGATCTGGTATTTGTACCTGGGTCACAACATTTATTCTCGAATATACGGGTCTAATCTCATATTATTTGTCAGTTTGTTTACAAAGCATCGTCTGGACTTTATATTACCTCACGGAGCTTTGATAAACTGAGCAATAATGGCGACGACACTTTTAATGCAGTAGTATGAAGTTCGTCATACAAGACAGTAGTCTGCTTATACACATTGTCGATGACGATGATGAAGCTTAACGAAATATGTGTGATGGTTAGCTCTTACCAAATACCATAAGATGCAGTTGAGACATGTTTAGCGTATTACTGAGTATACATGAAGAACCGAGTGGTCTTGTATTTGAAAAGTGTTAAATACTCGAAGTCCGGACAGCTGCCGAATTACCAACATTTGGTACGATTTTTACAGCAAGTATAAAAAGCATGGAAAATCTCCTTTGCATCAGAAATGGAAAATGTATGCCACTGAACGAAGCAACGTACAACTTTCTACTTTCTACTATGTTGCCAGTTTCAAGAGATGGGCTGCCATTATAATGTAGACTGTGAAAACTTCATACAGACTTATTCGTATATTTATAAACGAATTCAGACAGATAATGCTAATGTGTTAATGTTGTTTCATATAAACGAAATTTACAACACCACATTAATACGGTCATGACCTTTGAAAAGTCAAAAGATATTACTACTTCATGTCATAGATTGTTCACTGTTGACTGATAAATTTCAAATCAACATTTGATCAAATTCCCACTGATTCGTATGCTACCAATAAAGTTGGCAGCCATGCAGGAGAAGTAGTTTAAGGTTAATGTCTTAACGTCAAATTAAAAGCGTGATGTTTAAATTTGTGGGGCTGGATTTATTTAATATAGTTTCTCTTGGTTTACTGTACACGTAAAGAGTAAAAATGAGCATATGATTAATATATGTACATTCCTAACTATTTCACGGAAATATTATATCGACGCATGCATAGTATCAACATGGAAAATAATTAGACATTCGGTGGTATGATAAACATCGACAGAAAAGCATTTTCTAAACAGCACTTTTAAAAGTGCTTAATTAGCGGCGAACTGGCTAGAAAACGATAGGTGTTGTTTTTAGATTCTAATAAAAGGCTGGCCTTTGTATACCGGAGGGTACCGAAGCAGGTTCGGACAGTTCATCGTCGATAGTTCACTAAAATGAACATTATTGAAGTTTGGGCAAAGAAACATCAAGTTGCATCTTGTCAATGATAAAATGGTCAGTTGCTTAGGGCTTAGGGAAATACATTACTGACAGCGAAGCGTCAAGGTTGTGATATAAATCTAGCAGTTGACCAATTATAATCAGTTGCTTATTGGCCATGGTGCCATCATAAATTGTAGAATTTTTTTAGGGGCGGGGGTTCACATGAAAATCGCGCAATCGTTGGGGGTCTAATTCAGGAACTCCTAGACACATATAAAAAATATATTAAATATTTTTACTAATTTTTAAAGTTTTTGAATTTGTCAAAAGTTTTTATATTTTGTAATTGTTTTGGACATTTTATTTTTTTAGAATTTTTTTGTGATAGTATCGAACTTTATTTTTTAAAATCACTTTTTTTTCAAAATCTCCTTCAATTTTCGGGTTTAAGGTCACACCATCCAACTTGGACACAACTAAAGGTCAAGGTCAATTCCTGCCAAGGAAAATTCAGTTTAATAACGTCACCAGAGGAAACTGATTTGTCTTGGAACCTACTTTCTATACTACTGACCATTCAGGGAACACTAATGAAGCACCTAAGATAAAACGCAGGTATAAATTTTCAATTGAGTAAATGGTTTTCTGAACACACAATTGAGTTGCAGATTATGAATGTAGAGGCTAGACTGAGATCTGATACACATTTTGAACACTGGACTCGACTATCGGAACTTTTTCAAGGGTTGTATGTGCGTGAATTCCTGACTATGTACGTGCTTAAATGAAACTGCATAGTAGCAAAGTGTATGTTTGAGCACAAGGGCTGGGGGCTGAAGCACCGAGGCGCCGTCCGTCATCTTGGATTTCGCCATATTGGATAATGTCACAGACACCATTTTGTGTGTCCTTGATCTTTGTCGGCCATATTGTTTCCACCCACCATCTTATTTCCATCCACTATATTGTTTCCGCCCACCATCTTGCTTCCACCTGCCATCTTGTTTCTGCCAAACATATTTTTTCTACCCGATTCTTGATTCCACCCCATCTTGTTTCCGCCTACCATCTTGTTTCCCAATTACTAACCTTCCTTCACCCCCTCTCTCTTGGATGTCGTCTGCTGTAGTTATCTCGCCATCTGCTAGGTGCACTACTGATCCCTGTTATGTTGTTAATTGCTGCTAGAGTGTGCCACCATCGTACGCCATCTTGTTTTCACTTGTCCTTCGTTCAACTGCCTTCTACTAGGGGCACTGGTGTCGCTATCGCTCAGCCACAATGCTGGTTCTGGAGTTGTTCGCTAGGTGCAGAGCTTTTTTTAAATTTTCAAAGATCTCAAATTATTGTCTGAAGTAGGGCAGGATCGAACTGCCGTACCTTGGGTCGCCAGCATACGATTTTGTAATAATAATATTTTTAATCACTTCTTTCAAAATATTTTGAATCCTATTATCAATTATAAAAAAAGATGTACTCAGAAAATATAATTTTTTTTTTTAAAGTTGTTTGTACTTTATTTATTACATTTTTATTTTATTCTTCGAAATATTAATTTTTACTCAGTAAAGTTTCTTGTTGTGTATGCTGGTCATCCATCCTCCCTCTGCCACAACACCCTTTCCATCATGACCCTCCTGGAACTTTGTCTCTCCACCCCTCCAACCTCCCACCATCACCACCCACTCATTCCCCACCCCAAACCTCTCTTCAACCTCCCCTACTTCTCTACCCATATCTATTTTCCCATTGCCTAGTTTGTCAGAGCCAATCAGGCACCTTCGCATACTCCTTCCATTGCACTCACATACCAGCATATAAAAGGCCTTGGGACTCAGTATCTTACCTGCTGCTGCCATCTTCGTCACCTGGTCGCCTTAATTTAATCGCCAAGCAGCAGATATTTGCGTGCTTTCCCATTGGGCAGAAAATAATTTCGGCGAACATCGCATATGGGAGGTTATAGTCGCATGTGGCCCCAGATCGAGATAACAAACTGGCCTTTCTACCGAAAGATTTCCTGCTGATGTATGCACACCATGAATTTCAGTACATGTACAAGAGACTTCCAGTCTACCTGCAGCAGGACGAAGATATTCGCGACTGCCTGCCCTGCAAGGAGTGCTTCGAAGGCTGCACAACTTCTGTTCTGGACACTCCTCATTCCCGCAGCTGTTGAAAGGTGCTACATCGCAAAGCAGCAGCAGCCACCACTGGCATCCCCTCCTCCATTGACGAAGGGTACGCACAGTGAAAAACATGAATGGCTCTGCAGACCAAGCGACAGCCGACGTCATGCAGTAATGAACAACATTGCAGGGATCAGTGGTGCAATCTAGCAGATAGCAAGAGAACTACAGCAGACGAAATTCAAGATGTCGGGGGCGAATGAAGGTGAGTAATTGGGAAACAAGATGGTAGGCAGAAACAAGATGGGACATAAACAAAATGGCGTGCGAAAACAAGATGGCATATGGAAACAATATGGCGGGCGGAAACAATATGGCAGGCGGAAACAAGATGGTGGATGGAAATAAGATGGTGGATGGAAATAAGATGGTGGGTGGAAACAAGATGGTCGACAAAGGTCAAGGTTAATGACACACAAAATGGCGGTCGTGACATCATCCAGGATGGGGGAATCAAAGATGACGGATGGTGCCTCGGCGCCTCAGCCCCCAGCCCTTGTGCTGAAACATACATTTTCTACTACTCTACTCTTATAATGTTTAAAGCAATTCCTGATGGAGAAGCATGGTGTATCGGCATGATTTCAGAGCTCAAAAGCATTAACTATTCGCAGATTAGTACGAAACACTGCTAGTTTAATTTCTCTGAATTATGAAATAATGTTTCTAAATATAATTAATTCTAAGTAAATACAAATTAAATACACGAAAAAAAATTCTAATTCTAATTGTTAGTTTGCCATTGCAATAGGAAATGAAGAAGAGGAGAATAAAATAAAATGAATTTCTGTCTCTGTAACAATGTTTTTTCAAGAAAATTAAGTAATTGAAAGATTAAAAGGGGAATAACACTACACAGAATGAGTAGTGCCTATTGACCTGAACTACCTAATGGCCCCGCTGTCACTGGCGAAAATACTTAGCATCCTTTCCGAAGGAACTCGAAGAACCACGTGACGATATGACATTGACTGCAGAATACTCCCGAGTCAACCAGAAGCATTAAAGCAGCAAACCGCATTGCCCCATTTAAAATACATCGCGCCAGAGCTTTTATTTAAACAGTTCGCTTATTTGTGTTGTTTTAAATCTGTGTTCTCAGTTTTGACAAAGTCCCTTATTACAATTTAAGTAGTCTGTTTAGTGACGTCAGCCAGTTCTTTGAATTATGAAATATTTTTACAAACAACTAAAATACACGTATTTTTCTCCTATTTACCATTACCATTACACCAAACGTAGTAGTTCAATATTATATTTAAAAGAAAATACTTGGCAGTCAAGTAATTATAAGAGAAAATATTTTGGGACCAGTTTTCTATATGATTACGACAATAAACCAGTTGTGAATTTACTAACATGATGTCGATGACATCATGCACAATACCACTTCCCTCAACTTTCCTCTCACAAATTAACGGTGCAGCTAAGGAATTTGGGGGGAAAGGGAAGGGTTTCTAAACAGGATACATTTAATTTATTTACTGAAATCGGATAGTGAACTTGAACCAGAATTTTTGCAAAACCTTCTGCTGCGTCAAATTAACAAATAGTCTGAAACATTCCTCAGACAACGTTTACTGCACTGCAGTAAGCATAATATCCGTGGTGACTGCAGCTGTTCCACAGAATGTAGCGCACAAGCTATACGATTTCAAATACATAGCATTAATTCAGTGTCCACATCAGTCTGAGAGAGCGAGCGAGCGAGAGAAAGAGAGATAGAGGGAAAGAGTGATAGAAAGATAGAGAGAGAAAAAGAGAGAGAGAGTAAGAGTCAAGTATAAAAAATGCTATTTTGTCATTAAAGACTGTTCTAATCGTACGTAGTGAGTAGCTAGGAATGGTTGTTTTTAACACAGCGTCATGACAGGGACACAGGGACACCGAAGCTTGGTAAGGAAATGACAAACCTCATGCGTTTTCATTCCGCTTCGGCAGCGGCCATCTTGGCATCCAGTGCCAAAATTTGCCAAAATTTTGGCAACTTTTTAAATAATTTTTTACAAAATTAATTTTCAAAAATTTATTTTTCAAAATTAATGTTTTAAATAGATTGATTTAATATTTCAAAAGTGTGATTTAATATTTCAAAAGTGTGATTAAATATTTCAAAAGCTAAAAAATGTCTTAACATTTCAAAAGTTCCAAAAAAATTCTTGCTCATTCCCTGGCGGCCATGTTTGTTCAGGGGGGGCTCCCTAAGCCAACGCAAAAGAGTCGGCCAAGTTGGTTGTGGCTCCCAAAGATGCCGCCCAGTCATTATGTCATGCTCTGGCATTCAAGGTGCCGCGGTGATGCAATGGATAGAGAGCAACTCCATGCTCTTGCATTCACACACCAACGGAGGCTCCCAAGAGAGAAGCCTGCCACAACATAGCCTCGGGGCTATGGGACTTCACGCTCTCGCATTCCATAGCAAGGGTGCCGCAGTGATGCAATAGGTAGAGCTTAACTTCACGCTCTCGCATTCACAGGGGAGGGGGCAGGCGTGTCCCAAGAAAGATGGCTTAGTGACAAGTTAAATGTCAGGCTCTAGCATTCCATTTCAATGGGGACCGCAGTAGCGTAGTGGATAGAGTGCATGATAAAACATCGCGCTCCCGCATTCTCAGGGGAAGGCAGACATGTTCCAAGATAGACGCCTGCCTCGGTGCTATGGGGGGACTTCACGTTGTTGCATTTCATAGCAAGGGTACCGTGGTGACGCAATGGGTAGAGTGCAACTTAATGCTCTCGCATTCAAAGAGGAGGGGGCAGGCGTGTCCCAAGAGAGACACCTTAGATGACAAGTTAATTGTCATGCTTTAGCATTCCATTTCAATGGGGGTCAAAGTAGCGTAGTGGATAGAGTGCATGTTAAAACATCACGCTCTCGCATTCACAGGGGCGGGTGGACATGCCCCAAAAGAGACGCCTGAGATGGCAAGTTAAATGTCATGCTCTAGCATTCCATTTCTTGGGGAGGGGGGATAGAGTGCAGTACTTCGTGCTCCTGCATTCACAGGGGAGGGGGCAGACGTGTCCCAATAGAGATGCCTGCCATGACATATATATATATACCCTCAGGGAGGGGGGCTACTTAAAGCAACGCACCCACCACCACGAGTGGGGGGCGCAGTGATGCAGTGGATAGGGCACAGCGGCTCCCAAGAGAGATACAAGCCATGAAAGAATATGCGCTAGAGCCTTGCACATGTTTAAATTATAACACACCTCCCAACCCCGCAATCCCCCGCCCCCATGAGAGAGACAAAAAAATGTATATATATATACATATATATATATATATATATAAGTCTTACCATCACAAACACTCCCCCTCCATCCCTGGAGCAGCAGCAGCATACTTACATACATGTGCACTCGCATCCCTAACAAAGAGCGAAGTGGCAGACCGCATCACACACACACACTGTACATAACAGAGATCACCCAGGGTCAAACAAAGCCGCGGTGACACAATGGAGAGAGTGCAACTCCACGCTCTTGCTTTCACACACCGACGGCGGTTCCCAATAGAGACGCCTGCCACGACATAGCCTCGGGCTACGGGACTTCACGTTCTCGCATTCCATAGCAAGGGTGCCACGGTGATGCAATGGGTAGAGCGCAGTTTCATGCCCTTGCATTCACAGGGGAGGGGCAGGCGTGTCCCAAGAGAGACGCCTTAGATTGCAAGTTAAATGTCATGCTCTAGCATTCCATTTCTCGCGGAGGGGAGCCAAGGTAGTGTAGTGGATAGAGTGTAGAACTATGCGCTCCTGCATTCACAGGTGATGGGGCAGACGTGTCCCAAGAGAGAGATGCCTGCCAAGACATATATATACCCTCAGGGACGCCCCTTATAACAACGCACCCACCACGAGTGGGGGCCACAGTGATGCAGTGGACAGAGCGCAGCAGCTCCCAAGAGAGAGATGGCAGCCATGACAAATACTAACAGTGACGCCTGCCACGACATAGCCTCTGACTATGGCACTTCATGCTCTTGCATTCCACAGCAAGGGTGCTCTGGTGATGCAATGGATAGAGCACAACTTCATGCTCTTGCATTCACAGGGGAGGGGCAGATGTGTCCCAAGAGAGACGCCTTAGATGGGCAAGTTAAATGTCATGCTCTAGCATTCCATTTCAATGGGGCCATGGTAGCATAGTGCATAGAGCCAGAAATTCGTGCTCCCACATTCACAGGGGAGGGGGCAGGCATGCCCCAAGAGAGACGCCTGCAGCACCTCCATACGTCCGCCATGACATAGTCTCGGGCCGCATAGTATGATTAAAATTATTAACACCCGCAGGCATTGGCAACGTCCTCGAGAAAAAGTTTTTCGACGCCTACAGCCCCAGGCAACGAGTGATTTTCCACACATGATGTACGCGGCTCTGCCGAGAAATACGTGTTTGTACCGAGGTGACACACACACGCACATACACACACATACACACACACACTTTAGCGCGAGTGTCGGAAATATTGATATTACGCTGCAGTTAAGCTGTGCGCGAAGCCAGCGACTCGCCATGAAATATGTTCCATGCACCATCGCCCAACTGCCCTCCACAGCAGTCGCTACAACAGCGCTTGCAGGCAAGGACACACGGACCTCGACTGCAAGCCTCACACACACGTGGACTACTGGCGTTAATAATTTTAATCATACTACTGGACATATTTTATTTATATATATATGACCGCAACTCACATGTGTGCTGCTTGCAGCCGTTGCCTTGTGTGTCCTTGCTGGGGGAGTTAACAGTTTTAATCGTACTACTTTACGTATTTATTAATATATATTTCCAATAAAAATGCTTTTTTAAGCATTGTAACATATATTATCTCGTGAAGCATGGTAGAAGCATGACCTAAAATGGACGGGTTTGCTGTACGTGTGTAAGTATGATTGGTTCTCTACTTTACATATTTTTTAAATATATATTTCCGAAACTCACGTCGGGGGCTGGGATGTACGAAATAAATACGCCTTTCTAAGTATTGTATCATATAGTATCTCGTGAGACGTCGTGGAAGCAAGACCTACAATGGACAGGTATGCTGTAAATGTGTAATAATGAAGCAAACAATTTAAGTATACTCTAATTTGGGAAGACTCTGAGATAACCCTCCTGGCTTCGCATGCACAATACATATATATATCCATCGCTCTCGCGCCGGGGGAGTGACAGTAAAACCATGTAAATGTGTTTTTCTCTCTCTCAGTAAGACGGGGGCTATAACATAATTTTTTTATTATAATTAATTTAATGAAAATTTGAGTTTGTTTTTTAAATACTTCTACTTGGAACATGACTCAGCTGCCGCAGAACTCCTCCCCTGTGAATGCAAGAGCATGAATTTTAACATATCTGCTCTATCCGTTCATCGCCTTGCCCCTCTTGGGATGCGAGAACTACTTTACGTTGATGGCCTTGTAAGTCGTCCGGTGTGCGCCTGCGTCCCCCCTCCTCCTTGCACCCACTGCCTCTGCACATGTCTCTTCATATTTAAACATATTTTCTCGATGCGGCCTGCCACTTGTGTCTTGGTAGTGGACGCTTGCGTACTTGTATGTAAGTATGCTGCATGACTTCTTTTTTTTGCATACTGAATGATCGTACAGCCTGGATGCAGCATATATGTCATGGAGGTGTGGTGGGCGTCTCTCTTGGGACACAACTTCCACTGCCCTGTGAATGCAGGAGCGCGAAGTGTGCACTCTACCCACTACTCTACCGAGGCCCCCGTCGAAATGGAATGCTAGTGGGTGCCATTTAACTTGCCATCTATCTGTTCCATCACTGTGGCACCTCGTAGCAATGGAGTGCAAGTGCGTGGTGTTTTTTTACATGCGCAATCTATATGCTACGCTACCACAGCTCCAATTCAAAATGACATCTAGCAAAGACCCCGCGGCCCGAGACTATGTCATGGCGGGCGTATGGAGGCGCTGCAGGCGTCTCTCTTGGGACACGCCTGCCCCCTCCCCCGTGAATGCGGGAGCGCGAAGTTCTGCACTCTATGCACTACACTACCATGGCCCCATTAAAATAGAATGCTAGAGGGTGACATTTAACTTGCCCATCTAAGGCATCTCTCTTGGACCACATCTGCCCCTCCCCCTGTGAATGTAAGAGCATAAAGTTGCGCTCTACCCATTGCACCACTGTGGCACCACCCCCCTTGCTTTGGAATGCAAGAACATGAAGTCCCCCCCGTAGCCCGAGGCTATGTCGTGGCAGGTTTCTCTGTTTGGACCCATCTGCCCTCCCCTGTGAATGCGGGAGCGTGATGTTTTTTAACATGCACTCCATCCACTACGCTACTGTCTCTCTTGGGACACGACTTACATCTGGGCGTTGTCTTTGACATTTAAATTGCCATCTAATACATCTCTCTTGGGACATGCCTGCCCCCTCCCTTGTGAATTCGAGAGCATGAAGTTGCACTCTACCCATTGCGTCACCATGGCACCCTTGCTATGGAATGCAAGAGCGTGAAGTCCCATAACCCGAGGCTATGTCGTGGCAGGAGTCTCTGTTGGGCCATCTAGGGCGTCTCTCTTGGGACACACCTGCCCTCCCCTGTGAATGCGAGAGCATGAAGTTGCGCACTACCCATTGCATCACCGTGGCACCACCCCCTTGCAATGGAATGCAAGAGCGTGAAGTCCCGCAGCTCGAGGCTATGTCCTGGCAGGCGCCTCTGTTGGTATTTGTCATGGCTGCATCTCTCTTGGGAGCTGCTGTGCTCTATCCACTGCATCACTGCGGCCCCCACTCGTGGTGGGCACGTTGTTATAAGGGGCTTTCCCGAGGGTATATATATGTTATGGCAGGCGTCTCTCTCTTGGGACACTCCTGCCCTCCTCCCCTGTGAATGCGAGAGCATGAAGTTGCGCTCTACCCATTGCATCACCACGGCACCCTTGCTATGGAATGCGAGAACGTGAAGTCCCATAGCCCGAGGCTATGTCGTGGCAGGCGTCCCTCTTGGGAGCCACCGTCCTTGTGTGAATCCAACAGCATGGAGTTGTGCTCTATCCATTGCATCACCGCGGCTTTGTTTGACCCTGGGTGATCTCTGTTATATACAGTCTGTGTGTGTGATGCTGTTTGTTACTTCGCTCTTGGACATGGACGCGAGCGTACAGGTATGTAAGTATGCTGCTGCTGCTGCTGCTGCTGCTGCTGCAGGGAAGGAGGGGAAGTGTGTGGGATGGTACGACTTATATATATATGTATGTATATATATGTACATTTTTTTTGTCACTCTCGACGGGGCAAGGGCCGCGGCCGGGGGTGGGGAAGGGAAGGTGGTTATCATTTTAAAATGTGCAAGGCTCTAGCACATTTTTTGTCTCTCTTGGGAGTTGCTGTGCTCTATCCACTGCATCACTGTGGCCTTCCACTCATGATGGTGGGCGCGTTGCTGTAAGGAGTCCCCCTCCCCGAGGGTATAAATATGTCATGGCAGGCGTCTCTCTTGGGAGCCGCCGTCGGTATGTGAATGCAAGAGCATGGAGTTGCGCCCTATCCATTGCGTCACCGCGGCACCTTGAATGCCAGAGCATGACATAACGCCTGGGTGGCGTCTTTGGGAGCCACATCCAACATGGCCGACTCCTTGGTGTTGGCTTAGGGAGCCCCCATGAACAAACATGGCCGCCAGGGAATGAGCTAGGAAAAATAATTGTTTGAAACTTTTAAAATGTTAAGAAATTTTTTTAACTTTTGAAATATTAAATCAATATATTAAAAACAATAATTTAAAAAAAATTATTTTTGAAAATTAATTTTGTAAAAATATAATGTTTAAAAAATAATTTTGTAAAAAAATAATTTATTGAAAATTAATTTAAAAAAAAAATCACAACATTTTTGGAAATTTTTGGAAGTTTGGCAAATTTTGGCACTGGCTTCCTAGATGGCCGCCGCCTAAGTGGAATGCAAACGCATGAGGTTTGTCATTCCTTACCAAGCTTCGGTGTCCCTGTGTCCCTGTCATGACGCTGTGTTAGAAGCAACCATTCCTAGCCACTGTAGTACCCATTGAAATAACAAAAAATCTTTCTAAAGAAAGTTCAATGCCAAGATATTACAGACGTCGAGGTAGTATACTTACGAACAAGTTAGTGGAGAGATTTGGGTGTCTCTTAACATCGAGGTCTTCAGAGCTGATGAGGGTGATTGAGGTGAGTATGTGAAGCGCCGGAATGGGGGACGGGGGAAACGGGAGATCCCCGAGAAAACCCACCATCCAACGGCATCGTCTGGCACGATTCCGACATGCGAAAATCCGGATCGCCTTAGTGGGAGGTAAGCAGGCTAATCGCTGAGCCACTGTGGCCCCACGCGTAAGTTAGGTGATGAAATCAGAAAGATAAATATTATCTCCTGTTCACTGTGGGGTGAATAATCCTGTTGTTTATACAGAAGAAGAAAAGAATAAAACAAATGTTAAACAATTTGTTATTTAACAATATTTATTTTAAATTATAAATATTTATAACATTCATTTTTTTTCTGTCTGTGAAGTTCAACATCGATGGTAAGTTTTACGCAAGTATATGACAGTGCGTCTGCGTCTTCTGTACAAAAAACTTAACTTTACAAGAAATTATAAGTTATCCTTCATAAGGACACGTATGTACACACACTCTCAGTAGAAATTGAAGTGTCCAACATCCAAAGTAAGTTTTACGCAGATATACTGTATGATCATGCGTCTGCATCCTCTATACGAGTAACTAATTTTAAATCAAAATAATTTCACTACAATATATTTTCTACACACACAGATATTCACACACTTGAAATAATGTAATGATCAGAACTTCAACGAATCAGGTTAAATTATAAATAATTCATTTAATTTAAAATTTAGTAAATTTTAAGTCTTTAAACATTTGAGTGAAGCATAGAGAGCTTGGCTGCATAAATTACTTAAATAACCATTACACTGTAGTGATAATATCACAGAATTTGTCGTATTAAGGCAGTTGCTTACGTGGCGCTTTAAATGCATTGCAGATTGTTAAAAAATGTGTCCCTAACACGTTTACTTATGAAGTGCATTCTAGACGATGATGGAATTGTACTTTCAAGACATTACGCACATTGGTAACGTTATTTTAATACTCTCCAAAATAGCCAATAGCAGTTTTTTTCTTCTGCTATTTCTCAAAAAATAATGTGACGATATTTTGTAATTTTTTTTTTTTGACATTTGAATATTTCTGAAATTTTTAGTAATAGTTTCGAACTCTATGATAGGGGCATAAATTGGGCTTTGCTACAGAGTTGCGTCCAATAAATCTTGGGGTCACTGCTTGAAGTCACGTTCAGGCAAGTCACCGACGAAAAGACTGCATGCCAGTTGAGCGACTAGCGCGTAGAGGCGATACCGCTTTTCAAATGCCGGTCGGCGTCACCGGTAACTAACCGTGACACATATAAATATATATATATAATATATCATAAATGTATTTTACTAGAGTATCTGGTGATTAAACAATGCTCGGCCAGTGATTTCACAGGTAATAAATAAACTAACCTTTCACGAGCTGCGTTGAGATGTGTGTTGCATGCTAGATACGAGGGACTTCGTGAGGCGTCATTTTAAAGCGATAGAAGGTGATACGTAGAAAAACTTATCCGTTTACGGGTATATATTTAAGTTAAGTATAAGGTGATGTATGGGATACCAATAGACGCACAATCACATTTCGATATTTGAAACAATTCACAGTGATCTAAGAACAAAGAACACTAGTCCTTTCCTTACAGTTGCATAGGTTATAACTTATAACACAACAATTTAACATCTTTTGGGGAGTGATAAGCTTCGCAACAGTTCGTTACCTTATATTTTCACACGGGAAAAAAAATTTGTAGACGCCTAACCTTCTCACGTCTATCTCAAAGAAAATTACATTCCGATATTACATGCTTAGTAATTTGCAGCTTATGCATTTCCGGTAAGTATACAGTCCATAAATATAAAAAAGAACTGAGGATAATATACGAATATATACCTAGCCGTATGGCTCCTGGGAACACATCAAATGATTAAAGAATAACAAATGTGAAAGTGCTGAAACATCATCTGTGCAGGAGCACAGACCCTCACACAACTTTTGCAAATATTGCTTCCTGAAGAAAGAAGTTTGATGTTCGGTGGTTCTGAGTATTCAGTTAAGAAATCGTGTCATACTAGATCATAAACATTACTATAATATTAATACGCTGTCTATAAACTATTTGCATGAACATTTTGGCAATTTCAATACAGGTTTCAAAACATTTTTTTTCAAAATACGCGTTATCTATCATGATTTAACTTAATAAGATTATTATTGATAGTTGTTTTAATTAAGAATATAATTGTACAAATTTATATATATTACACATGTGAAAGTGAAACGAGTTGTTATATCTTTGCCTTTTATTTCATTAATAATTTACACACTGCATTTCACAGTCAACTAAAACATTTGTACAATCAATATATGAAAAAATTCGCCTGCTTGACTTGTTACTGTGCACATTTATTTTACGGATACACTGGCTGAGATACTCCCACTAGGTTGGCAGCAAGTATAAATGTTAGTTCCACGCCTTAAAGTACATTAAATTATATCGTTTATATTTTATAAACATTAATTTTATTTATTGTCACTTTTTGTTAATTTCATGCAAATTAGTGCGAATTGACATGTTAATAACATATTTACATTCCCAAAAATTTCACAATTTTAATTTATTGGTTAGAAAGACACAAGATGTACAGTAAATTAAAGTATATCTCAAGCAGAGTTTTCAAAAGCTCCCATTTCACAGCGAACAACCGATACGGAGGGACTCCAAGAAGTTTTATGCTCGTTAGACTTCTGCCTCTGACCGATCATTTGTGTGCACGTCTCAAAGACACTTTCAGCGAATAGTAAACGCTTGACGATAGAGAAACCAACCTCCCGTAACGTGGTCACACAGCTCAGTAACGCCGTAGGGTACATATATTCGCAAGTACGAATACAGATACTCTGCTGAAAGGAGGGGGCACATACACTGAAAAGCCAAAAAAACTGGTACACCTGCCGGTACACGAGTGGGCCTTCGGCTCCGAAAGCCCATATCAATGATGGTCCGTTGAATAGTTCACACGCTGGCACTTGTTGATGCCCCAGCATTGAAATCTGCGCCAATTTGAGAAAGGGTTGCACGTCTGTCACGTTTAATGATTCTCGTCAGTCGTCGTTTGTCCAGTTCGTTCACGATATTTTTCCGGCCGCAGTGATGTCGAAGATTTCATGTTTTACTGGATTCCCGATATTCACGGTACACTCATGAAATGGTCGTACGCGAAAATCCACATTTTATCGCTGCCTCGGAGATGCTATGTCCCATCTATCGTGCACCGACTATAACACCATGTTCAAACTCACTTAAATCTTTATAACCTGTCATTGTAGCAGCAGTAACCGACCTAGCAACTTTGCCAGAAGCTTGTTGTCTTATATAGGCACTGCCGTCCGCATCGCGTTACTCTGATTGGTTTCATACCTCTGTTATTTGCATACGCACGCCTATACCAGTTTTTTTTTACTCTTAAGTGTGCATACTGAATGGAGGGAAAACACGTGTGCTGGTAAGAATATCTTCCTTTGCCAGTTGCCACATTTACTACTCCATAATTCATACATATCCTTGCAGTAAGTAGCAAAATAAAAGTAATTTTTTAATTAATGTACGTACATGATGATTCATTAAAATGTAAACAGATAAGACAAATAATTAAATCTTGAAAAACTTGACGGAGTGTTTTAGAATAATTTTCACTACAGAGCATACATTTATCATGTTTCGTTTTGTTCTCAAATTTCACAGTTCTCAACCACTACTTCGAAAATACGTCTATTAAAGATTTTTAAGGGTAAGGCACGTGCCCTCTATACCCCGTGCCCCCCCCCCCTTTTTTTAATTCTTGCATATATAATCGACAGTAGCCAATGAAATCTCAAATTGCGCTCAAGTACATACAATGAATTCCAGCCTGCTGTCAGTGCTGTAGTCCCAAATTCCTCAAAGTGTATTCTCATAAGTCAGGTTACGACAAACCCCGGCCATATACCCAAGTCCTCGACTACAGTATTGCCTATAACTGTAGATTAACTTGATACTCAAAAAATTTCAATGCGTGCAGACCACCATTACTCTCTCGCTTTACGTCAACAAACTGGCATTTCGATAAAGCTGCGTGTCTCGAAAGAAACGAACTATAACTTGCATTAGTAATACACTAGCGCTCGGTACATCTCGAAGCAAAGTGAACCCATACAAATTTGTAGTTTGGTTGTGACGTAGATTTGTGTTATAGTAAAACAGTTATATTGATGTTACGTTGTTGTAGGAAGTTTTTAGATAAGCAAAGAACAGGGATCGATATGACTATGTTTTAGGACGTAATAATGCATATTTATAAATTAGCATAACCAATTTAATAAAAATAAGAAACGAAACCAAAACAGATGGTATATGCAAAGATGCAAAAGGTTTACTCTTAACAAATGAGGTGAAGCAGATTTTATACAATATAAAGGCTGTTCACGGTTAAGTAAGCACTTTTGAAATCAACCTTTGAAAAATGCCACTGTCCCTAACTATACAATACATATATGTTACAGTATGCACTTGTATGCAGGCTCCTAGTTAAGTTGGCAGTGAATTAATAAAAACAGCTCTAAGCTTTGACGTTGTACTGAGAGTGTAACGTTTAAAATGTATAGTTTATGAATTCAGTGTTTCTTGTTATATACTCACGAGAGCAAGGAATTTCATAATATTAACATATTTACTTTGCTAAAATATTTCCACGGTTTCTCTTGAATGACGCATAAATAAAGTGAAACATTCCATGTCAGTTTTAATCTTCCACATGACGGAAGGATACAAAAAGAGAAGAAAAGAAGATCCTAAGCAGGGCTTTCGAAAGTACTCAATTAACCGTGAACAGTGTAAACCATCGATTACAGCACTGCCTGTTGTCAAATAACAAAGATCGTTTTGCATGTTTCTGCAGACAAATTGTGTGTAGTCGTGACGTGTGTATAGGAGCGATGCAGCAGGAGAGGAGCGAGGTGCAGTCAACGTCAACGAGGATGTCCGTCAAGCAGCGGGCAGTAGGTAGAGGCACTGCGGTGTGAAGAGGGCGCCGGCGACTCAGTTAGGCGCCAGCAGCAGCAACATGGGCACCAGGGTGGTCCACAGACGTGTAGCGGCACTGCCTTGGCCGCCCTGCTGCAGCTCCGCCAGGCTCTCTCCTGCCACAACCACGTCGTGATTTTCATTTATATATGAGGGGTATAGTAGTCAGAATACTCGCCCCTCACCAAGTCGAACAGGGTTCGATTCCCGGCCGGGTCGCTCCTAGATTTCCCCAAGTGAGAATCGTGCCGGACGGTGCCGCTTGTTGTCGAGTTTTCTTGGGGTTCTCCCGTGTCCCCCGCCCTTGCGTTCCGGCGCTGCTCCATACTCACCGCGCTTCACCCTCATCTGCTCTCAAGACCCCGATGTTAATAGCTGCTCAAATCTCTCCTCTCTCCCTCCCCTCGTTTCGATACCTAGGAAGTAAAATAGTGTTACAGCTCTAAATATGCGCTTTTTCAGGAGCAACAGTGTTGTTTGTGTTAACCAAATACCTTTCTCCAGCACATGGTCAGGCTACATTAGCCCAAGTAAAAGCTTAACCGTCAGTTTATAATTTATAAACCGGTTACACCTAAAAGTGATCTCTGCACTGCACATTGTAATTTTTTTAGTTGTGACACTGTTGTATTGAGGTATCGATTTATCGCCTTTTTTGCAGCTCGGAATCTCGTCGACAGCAAACAGTCGTCCGGAGCCGAAAGTGAGTCGGTCGTGGCCTGTATCACGAAACTATCCTGGAGATACACCGTTAGATACCGTCAGATAACGAAATAACTTCAACAAATAAATAACGTTTAGATTGCTGAATTTACTGTGTTGTAGTGGCAGTTTGTGAAAGCGCAGTTTTTGACGTCGTAATTGTGGATTGGTTCATTTGCGTGAGCAAAGCTCTTGTTTGAATATATTTTAATCGAACGTTTCCCACTGCAATTTTTTAACATAGTTCAAGAGAATCACTTTTTTTTATTTAAAACTAACCTAAAAAATCTAGGGTAGTATTTGAACAAGTGTTTTTTTTTTTGTGTAAACTCAGATATACTTTTTTTTCTGCTCGACAAGACCATGCGCAGTAACTATGCTTCTTCGGTACAGTTCAAGTAGCAGCATGCAAAATATGCTTCCCTCGTAAAGTGAAGTATTCGGACCACATATAACATACAACGACCAGGATAAATTCCACGGATCAGGCCAATATGTTTCCAATACTAAATAACTGCCTAGCTTAAATTGTTATTAAAAAATAATTTTTCAGTAACCCTTGAAATAACGCATAATTTAACATCAGACAATTTTACGGAGTGTGAATTAATTTCATTAACCAATAGTCAACAGAAGAGCGAGATGGTTAGCATAATTAATAAATAATCGTAGGTGTCTTGCAACTCAAGAGAAAAATATATAATGTATTTTAATAATCAGTGTAACTTTGGAGAAGGGTTAGGTCGTAACAGCTTTACATCTTTAAAGATATAATAATTAATGTTTGTACACATGTATAAATGTACACATTTATAAATACTGTACATATTCGTAAACTTATACACTTATAACCATAAAAATTGTGCACCATTATTTTTTTCGGAAACCATGAACGTTTATAAAAAGACACATCGATGTATGATATCCACACGATTAGAATTCCATAGCTCCATTTGTGGAAACGTCACAGACGCTTCCATTGGCAGGCGGGTTTTAGTCAGTGTTCTCCCGTTTTCTCAAGCAATTTATTTCTTTGCTTATACTCCCTAAAGCCTCATTTCACGTTTTTAAGACTGGCTGGTTTAAAAAAAGCACAGTCTCTCCGGAGAGTGCCTACAGCCAACCCTGTAGGGTTCAACTTTCCAAACTTTTTGCTACGTATAACCAAGGGGAGAAAATGTATTGTAGCCACCTACCGTTGAGCACATGCACCAGCACGCTAACAAACTGCGAGTGTGAGATGGAGCAAGTGTACTTGCCGGAGTCTCTTTGGTTCACCCTTGCGATGGACAGAGAACTGCTGGCGCCTGTTTCATGGAGGCTGCTCTTCACACTGCACGCAAACCATCACGCAGACCCAACTGTTGCAGCATATACTCTTAACATCTTTCATTGATGCAATCAAAATATATTTATAAAGGTTATAAAATGTGTTTTACTTTTAAGTGTTTCAAACTCCATAACTTTCTTATTACAGTATGTTTACTCTAGGTGAAGTAACAATTATTAAAGTAAAAAAATTACAACGATATTTTATTTGAGGATGGAGATTAATTGGTCTATAGGAAATGTAGAATAAAATAATATTTGTCTTGCGGAATTTCGAACTTTGTGGGAAATCATATCAAGGTGGAAGGGTTTTAAATGTTGTTTCTAAAGAACTTTAAAGCAGAAGAGTGTGTTTTCTGAAGCAAATAAAACTCGAATAAGCCATCGAATTTTAAGGTAAAATTAATGTAAATACAGACAAAAACATATTTCTTATTTTCTGAGGTGTTGGGGTTTCTTTTTGTGGTTTGGTGGTAGTGTTGCTAGAATTGGTGGACGGTACTTCTTATAAAAAGCTTTTATTCTGAAGGATTTTTGTCATTACAGCACTCGCATTTTAAATCAACTAAATGTATGCATTCACTTGTAGTCATATACTGCACTGGTCATCCAAAGTGTTAGTGTTCAGGTATGAATTGGACACATGAATGAAGACATGAATGAGACTGTAGAACAGTGAAGGTGAGTGAATCATGTTGTAGTTTATGATGGTGTGTGTGTGTGTGACATGGCAGTGCATACGAACATTCTGTGTTAAAGAACTTGATCAATAAATTATTGTTTCCTCTTTGTGTGCGACACTGGCTGTTATGTAACTATGAAATGTAGCAAAATAACCTATAATCAATTTTATACGGTTGGGCAGGCAATCATATACATAGGATGTAGGAAATGGCCAACCTAGAGAATGGAATTGTTAGTATACACACTGCAGTTGTACAAGGATTACAATATAAATATTTTGGAGTGGTATAATTAATACGAGTTAGGAAACAGGTAGACAGGTAGGCAGCTAGCCAGATACTATAGGTACGCAAACATATATGGAAAATGGGAAAAGAAATATTTCACTTCGCACTACTATGCACAGAGGCCAAATAAAGTAGTAAATTTCGATATTAGTGAGCTCCGAACAACCTAACTATCGAAATGGCACTCGGAAATTTGCAGTCATGACGAAATATCACTGGCCTGGCCTTTTCACCACACAAAAATGACACTTACGTGATCACAGACACCGAGTAACCTACGAAGGATATAACAGAGGAAAATTAAATAATACCTGTGCGATTTAGAGGCACATTTTGATTACATCACAGTAGAATGATGACGATTTTGGGACAAGGGGCTGGGGGCACGGAGCGTTGGAGCTGTTCATGCTTTGTCATTCAGGTCGACCGGCGGCTTTTTTCTCTAAAAAAAATTCCCTTTTTCCCCTCAAAATCAATTAAACTTCCCTTTTTCCCTAAAAATTCCTGTATTTCTTATTGAATATTATAATCCTTGCAGTGTGAGAACCAAAAATTTTATTATTTACAGAAGATTTTTAAATTTTTAAAATTCAGTTGAAGGAAACTGTTTGGTGCGCTGTCCATGTATGCCTATAGCGATAAAATTTAAAACACAGGAATGGAGTGTGTAAATTATTGCTTGGGTATATGATAAAGATATTATTTATTGCTTTATAAATGATCTAAATATAAAAGTGTTTGTAAGATTGAATATATTGTTTGGGGTAACTAATTTTAGAGAGATTAAAAGTTCAAAAATGGTCTTAGTTATATGTGTCGTGTGTCATTGGAAATGATTGTTGTATATAATATTATAAATTATGAGTTTTAATGGATAGTTGATCCATTGTAAGGATTGTGGAATGTAGAATAGATTTGAGGGTTACAAGAAGTGTGAAGAACACTGAAATAGGGTTGACTAACTTAAGTTAATTAATGAATCTATAGAATATAGTGATCACTTGTGGTCATATGCAGGAGGGAGGTGTGAAATGTATATGTTTAAAATTTGGAGTCGATGTGAATATTGGAAGGTATTGATCAGGGGTGATCAGGTGTTCACTCTTAATGTGTAGAGGGAAGCCACGAGATAAGTCTACTGTATAAGTGGCAGAGCTGTAATTTAGCTGGATTGGAAGTTCTGGCATGAACAAGTATACACAAATGCCAGAATACATAAGTATATGATTTAAAATAATATAGTTGGAGAAAATGATCAAATATGATGTGAGAAACCTGGTACCGCACATCATCACAATAAGTAATTAGCTAATAATTCTGTTTGGGGCGGGACCGCCCCTTAGCAGACATTATCACAGAGATATGTCAAATCAAGGGAAGAATGTGAGGGGAGGTGGATGAAAAAGGAAGTGGAAGAGATGATGAGACTCCTTTTAAAAGAAGTGGGAAAGTATTAAGATCGCCACCAAGAAAGGAGGAAGAAGATAAAATAAGAAAACAACAACAGGAAAGAAGAAGAGTAGAACAAGAATTAATGACAAGCATGGAAAGCAGTTTGGAGAAGAAGAACTCTAAAAAGAAGTAGAGATGGAGCAAAGGGTTATAGAGAAGAATAAGAAGAGGGGTTTCATAGAAGATGACGAAGAAGATAAGGATTGGGGTAAAAGAAGAAAAATAAATCCGATGACGACAGAAGAATCAGTAGAAAAAATAACAGATGCAAATATTCAAATACAAAAGTTACAAAGAATATTATTAAAGGAAAAAAGTGTACCAGAAATACTAAGGACAACTATAATGGCAGTTGCTATAGTCGGTTCACGACTGGAAGAAACTTTTGAAAATCAACATTTGAAAAAACACCCTAGCCGTTAGCTACATGCATATAACATTACAAACAGCGGCGAGCGCGGATACAGTTATGCCGTTAGGTTGCCAGCACAAAGAGAGGAAATAGTTCTAAAGTTTTAACGTAATTGTTAATTTATCGCTTACAAATGGGTTTCGAAAAGACTTGTATCTTATTATGCCAATTATTAATGACGTGATGCTAACGTACTTTGATTTCAATGTTTCTTGCATACTCACAAGATCACGCTCAAGGTGAAAGTAGAGCGGCCATTTGTTTACAAACCTTCGTTCCGTGTGTTGTTGGCGAGATGTGGTCGACACACGTGCCAGAGAATTGGTGCGATTATCTTGTTTAACCAATAATAATTCATTTACTGGTTTATTTTTTTTTTTACTAATATCCTCTCTTTATTATTTCTCGTTGTGCCGATTTCTTTCGTTTCTGATACCTGTATAAGAGATTACTCGTAGTGCGTTCTCACGTGTTTAATATTTTTTAAATTTATTTCAGGTTTGCTTAAAATTTTATTTATTGTATTTTACGTTATATGTTGCGGTAGTTTTTGTGTGCAGTCATGAGTTCTAGCAAGGTGAATAAAAGATAAGTCACCAACGCCAACAGGACATCATTAACCTCACCGAATCGTTGTATTCCCTAATTAGGCGAGGGGAAATGAAACCCTGCAACGTCGCGGAAAGAGCGGCAGAAATGTTGAAACGCTTCAGATCCACAGTTCTAAGGTATGTTAAAATATATGTAGTATTAACCATTGCGTTTGCAAGTTGTGTGTGATAAGGTCAATTATGTTGGCCTACCAAATGTGTTTACAAGAACATTAAGAAAATTTGTTAATAGCTTGATAACATCGTCGAACGTTGTCTACGTGTCTTTTTAACGTTTTATTAGGGTAATTATTAAGTTTAGGGGGCTTTTCTGTAAAAAAAATAACAATAATTTCACGAAAAATGGTATATTTCCACTCCACTAATGATGCAGAACACGAATATACGACGGGCATTAACGTCTCGACTAATTTCGTAACATGTGCCCACCTAACCTAACAGAACCTATCCCCACGATGGGTGAATCACTATTTTTAAACTAACCTAGGATTGTTGGGTTTTACACTAACCTAGGATTATAGGGCTATATAGACTCAAATGTGAGTGTATGAATCACCTAACCAAAAGGTGGTATTACAATGTGTAATTAAAAATAAAAACTACTTTGTGTTGGAATTTGTGTACCCCTGCGAGGGATTCTTCATAAACAACCCAATATATACAGTGGAAATTTATTATAAAGACAACTGACAATGGTAAGGAAAATTGCCTCTATAGTGAGTTTATTACAGTCAATTAATTTTATATCGGTTATGGAGAGATGGTGCATTTTAAGATTCTGAAGAAGGAGCTTGTTTTGTATTTATAAGTTACATTGCGGCATTAATTGCCATTGTTAAACATCACAAAATAGATTACAGTCAATATAACTGGAACTTCCCCCACTATTAAACATATCTGTATCACTTCACTAAACATGAGAGGACATCGTAATCGATGAAATCGCAGTCATAATCTTTTAAGAAAACAATTGTGTATTAATGCATTTCCCCAACACCACTGTTCTACAGCCATTGTCTTTTAGTTATTGTAAATTATCAGTGTCATATTTTTCACTTTCAGTGCTACATAGCCAACCTAATTTGCATAATTTAAAAATGACCATAATTCAGTTTACTGGGTCAACAACAGTTACTGATACCAAAAACATACGGGTTTGTTTACAAATGATGTGTGACAATGTGATATGCTCTGCCGTGTGTTAGTTTAGGTTAGTTTAATAGGTGGCAGGTATTGGTTACTTTATAACCCTACAATCCTAGGTTAGTAAAAAAATGTAAAATAGTGATTCACTCAACGTGGGGTTAGGTTCTGTTACCAATCCACCCGTGTATAATGCTTTAAAGTCGGACGTTAATGCCCCTCGTATATGCGTGTTCTGCATAATTAGCACAGTGGAAATATAAGATTTTCAATGAATTATTTTTATTTTTACAGGAAACCCTATAAACTTAATAATTACCAAAATAAAACGTTAAAAATACATGTAGACAACGTTCGACGACATTATCAAGTTATTAACAAATTTTCTTTGTGTTCTTGTAAACACATTTCGTGGGCCAACGTCATTGATCTTAACACACACAACTTGCAAACTCAATGGTTAATACTACAGATATTTTAACATACCTTAGCACTGTAGATTTGTAGAGTTTCAACATTTCTGCCACTCTTTCCGCGACGTTGCAGGGTTTCATTTCCCCTCGCCTAATTAGTGAATACAACGATTCGGTGAGGTTAATGATGTCCTGTTGGCGTTGGTGACTTCTCTTTTATTCACCTTGCTAGAACTCATGACTGCACACAAAAACTACCGCAACATACAACGTAAAATACAGTAAATAAAATTTTAAGCAAACCTGAAATAAATTTGAAAAATATTAAACACGTTAGAACGCACTAGGAGTAATCTCTTATACAAATTTCAAAAGCAAAAGGAATCTGTACGAGAAGGTTAACAGAAATTAAAGTCATACGTTATGAAAAATCAAATAATAAAGAGCTGATATTAGTATAAAAAAACCGATAAATGAAATATTAGGCTAAACAAGAATCGCACAAATTCTCTACAGCACGGCCATCCGGGGGCTTATGAGAGATTGGCGTTGCCATGTTAATGTTGTTGGATGGACTCCTTGAATGTTGACACATTTCATTGCAAAGTATTGTGTGTATAATATGCAATCAAAGTGAAAGTTTTTTCCCCCACCCCTATCCCCCAGTCAAAATCAAACCTATATACACACAGAGAGAGAGAGAGAGAGAGAGAGACACAGGCACACACACGAAACATCTAATTTTTAATACTCACATTTTGGGTTTATATAATGAAATGTTTTTCGCTTGCATCACATATTCTTTTGTGTGAAATTCTCAAGATTAAAAACTTTACGCTTGTGGAATATCCATCAATAATATATACATTAATTTTATGATGATGTACGTGCATGTACGAACACATGTACACACACACTGTGGAATGTAAACATTGCATGTAAACATTGCCATGTGACTGCCACATGGCAATGTTTGTTTACCCTTTGGCGGAAGGATACAAAATGGGCTTGAAAGTAGATCTTTAGCAGGGCTTCAAGAAAGTCTCTTCCAGTCATGAACCGACTATAACCATTTGCTAGGAACAATTACTAAACAAGAAATGGAAATTGCCTTACATTGGAGGGATCTCAAATATTATGATGAAAAAAAAAAGAATACGAAATAGAAATTTGTCAATTAAAAGATAAATTATACGTTAAAGAAAAATAAATGCACGAAAGAAGAGATGGGGAAAATGATGAAATTAGTAATGTATGGAATAAACAAAAGAAAGATGAACCAGTTGTACTTATAGTAGAACCGGCAATTGAACAAACTGGCTACAGTAGTGAAACGACACGAAATGAAATAATGAGGGGCATAAGACCTAATGAGAAAAAGATACAAATTAATAATCTTTGGAAAGTGAGGAATAGTGGAATAGGTATTGAACTTCCTAATGAAAGTTATGCGATAAGGATGTAAGATGAAATTAGAAGCAAAAAACCTAATATGAAAGTAACGAGAAAAGTAAAAAAGAATCCTAAACTTATTGTATATGACGAAGATTCGAAAATAAAAGATGAGGAAAATACACATATTCAGAATTTTACAGAAATATCAAAACAGGAATATAATGGGGAATGTAAAATCTTATTCAGAACTAAACCGAAAAATAATATAAACAATGTTATAATGGAAGTAAGTCCATGAATTTTTAAAAAGATAGAGAATAGGAAAAAAAATATACTGTAACTGGTTAGTACATAATGCAAAGGAATTTTTGTCTCCAATGAGGTGCATGAAATGTCTGAGATATTGACATACCCAGAAGTGGAGTAGGTAAAAGGAAAATAGCTGCGGAAAATGTGCAATGGTAGACCATAGTGAAATAAATTGCAAGAATAATGAAGTACAATGTGTTAACTGTAAAAGAGTTAAAAAAGAAGATCAATTGATAAAACATAGAGTTACAGATAGTAATTGCCCCTGCTTAAAAAACGCTCGAGAAAGATTAAAAAAGGAAACCAACTATGAAATCTGATTAGCATAAGTTTTAAATTATTAAGATAGTTAAAATAATTTTGTATATGATAAAAGTATAAAAATGTTTTTTATATATTTTAATATGTTTTAATAAGTTATATTGGGAGGGAGCATAGGATCTGTGTGACAGCCTCCCCGTTGGCTCCCCGTGGTAACTGGTTAACCAAGTAAATGTCACAGCTCCCTCCCTTGGAGATTCCCCACCGATTTGAAAGTTTAAAATTTTAAAGTTATAAAGTTAAATGGTTTTCTTTATAGAATTGATTAATTATTATAAGAATTTTAATTTTGTTTTAATGAAAAGTGATTTTATTTTATTTATATAACAGAGGCAATTTTTTTTTTTTAATTAAAATTTGAGAAAAAAAATGTATTTACCTCAAAAACTTTTAATAAACGTTGCCTTGGCAGTGAAGACCGTGAGTATAAAATTAAGTATGGATATTTAATACAATTAAAAAATATGAAGATTTTATTAACATTATAAAAAATATATGTATGTAAAGTAATCCCGGTAGGGCTTAAAGGCTAAGAAGGATACAAGTTTATTACACTATATATTTATTTACCTAAAAAAAACACCGATCCCCCCGCTGCAAAAACGATCCCCTGAAAGGCAATTTTCGATCCGTTGGAGAGATTTGGGGGGATCGTTTTCGAGGGTAGAACAGTGGCGGCAATATTGGTTTTATAGGCATAGGGTATGCCAAATCGATACAAGGGTCCAGAGTCCGGTGTCAGACCTAACCATCAGCCATCTTGGTTCTGTCAGCCATCTTGTCCGCCATATTTTATCCAAGTAACCTTGACCTTTGACCTTGACCCCAGTGAAATTGAATGACCTCGAAAACCAAAACTCGAGAAAAATTGTAAACATTGAATAAATTCATAAAAGTCAGCGAGCGTGTTAAATTACTGACTACTACCACCATATTGGATCCAGGTGACCTTGACCTTTGATTTTGACCCGGTGACCTTTGACATTGAACCCAAAAATTCGTCAAAACCCCAAAAAAATTTCCTAAGAATGTATAAAAAAATATTTCTAATATAATTTAGAATTATTTATTGTAAATTATTTTTTTTTTTTTATTATTTTAAAATTTACATTTTTAGAGGTCTCCCACATCACTACGTTCAGCAGACGACTGACCCGCCTCCAATCAATCATATTGTATTAACATTCCCATCCCCTACCCTCTCATCATTGATCATTCTGTCGAATGCACTCCACCTGTCATATTGGTTTTTTCGTCTGTAATTTTTTTACATTTCCAGCACCTAGGTGGCACTGATGACTCCAACCAACATGTTAGATCTGGATGATCTTCACTTTGTCCTCACATATGTGACCTCGACACAGTGCCCATGGCCTTGGATAACATTGCACCCAAAAATCAATTCTAAATATTTATAAAATCTTAAAACTTCCAATAAAATATTAAAATTTTTAAAAATTAATCAAAGACTTGTTTTTTATCAAATGTTTCATCAGTCTCGCAATATTTCCATCAATCAGTACCACATGCTTCACAATCGCTCCACATGCTCCACAATCCCTCCACATTATCCACAATCGCTCCACATGCTCCTAATGCTTCACAATAGCTTCACAATAGCAACACATGCTCTACAATCGCTCCAGATGCTCCTCAGTTGCTCCACATGCTCCACAATCACCACCACATGCACCACAATCAACACCGCAATCAGCGAAGCAATATTTTAATCTTTCCCTTAATATTTCAATCTTTCCATCATTCTTTCACAATCTTTCCATCAATATTTCTCAATCTTTCCATAAAGCTTTCACAATATTTCCATCAATTTTTCGCAATCTTCCAATCAATCATAAATCCATATTCAATCAAGGGTTTTGTCATCTGTATCTATCCATATATATTTAAAAAATACGATTCACCAACTGTCTCCAAATTTGTACATGTCAACAGAATTAATGTTTTGTGTGCAGTCAACTATCTGTGCTTTTTTGAACGAAAAGTCTTCATTAATATTCTGTATGCGGATCTTTACCTTAGAAGCTGAGTGCTCATTTAACTACTTTAAAGTTGTCAGGGATGATAGGGTACGACACACAAAGATAAAGAAAAAAAACAATTACTTATAATAATAATTGATTATTATTTTCTTATTACAATTTCAGAAGAAATCAGTTCCTCACATCATGTGATATAACCCATCCCCTTCAGTTCTCTAATGATTGAAGATATTTCAACAATGCGTGAGAGATCCCCACGTTTTTAAAATACCAATCAAATATCTGAGTATATCATCAAGTTCATTCGGGTCTTCGGGAAATTTCTAACGAGCGTTGTTGACATCTTCTGCCTTCTTCATATTGCTTGTTTCAGCAAATGTGACGGAGAGGTGTGTCAGTGCATCGAGAAAATCGTCATCGTCTTCATCAACACTGTCGTCATAGTCATTATCATTAATGTTATCTTCATGATTATCTTCACCTCCTGTTACATCCTCAATATCAGGTTTACTTTTCTTTGTAGAACTTCCACCATAAACTTTATATGTAAAACAAATATGGGAGCACTCAGAGAATCCCACATACCCGTTCGCCCCATGAGAAAACACTGATAATTGCGTATACATAAATACAGAAATGTAAAATTATTTTTAATTTATTTTATACATAATAATGTATAGGTATAACAATATTTAAATATAAAAGTATTTGTAATTCATTTTATACATAATTATGTATATATGTATATCTGAATATAAAACTATTTTTAATTTATTTTATACATATTTATGTATAGGTATATAAATATGTATAGGGATATAAATGTGTAAATAAAAATTATTTTTAATTAATTTTATACATAATTATGACAATACAAAATATTTTTAATTTACTCTACACATAATTATAAATAAATATAGAAATGCAAATAAAAAATATGGTTAATTTAATTTTTACATAATTATGTGTATATAAATATAAGAATATAAAATTATTTTCAATTTCTATATTTACATATACATATGCCTACAAGCATATTTAAATATATTGTTATGTAAGTATCTGCATGTTTTCTTCTGGGCCGAACGAGTATGTGGGTTTTCTCTGTGCTCCCTCTATTTGTTTTACATATAAATTTTATGATGGAAGTCTTTTTGTGGGCACAAGCTAGGCTCTTTACTGTAAAAATAACCGCATTTATATTGAAAAAAATGGCAGTTGACCTTCTGACACCGTGAGGCGAATATAGATTTGGAAGCATTCTCTCACTGTACAGTGAATATGAATTGTGAATACGAAGATCTTCGTTTGGCCTCATCGAACATGGAGCCGCGACCTGCACCATCGCTGCCTGATTGCTGACTGTATAGATTCTGCGATCGAGTGTTTACCTTTGGTCTAAATGCTCGTCGACATGAAAGAATCAACTGTACGAAGAGTCCTTTTCGCATGAGGAAGAATTACGACAATGGCCACACACAGTTTATACAAGGTGATACATTGAAGAACCACACCGAGAAATGTAACGACTCGTATTTTGAGAGCCAGCAAGTAATGCCGTCCATACCCTCTGCTAATCGGTGGGTACTGATTCCACAGACGATTGTGACGAGACAGTTGATGATAAAGACGGAATGAGTGCAGTAGAGTCTGTTTGTGTGGAATGTACACTTGCAAGACTTTCGCGTGAAATCGATGAACTTCAAAATAAACTGTCGTTGGCTTTAAATACTGATGATGACAAAGCATCTTCTACAATGAAAAGTAAACTTGATATTGAGGATGAAATAGGAGGTCAAAATGATCATCAAGATAGCATTGATGATAATGACTATGACGACAGTGTTTATGAAGACGATGACGATTTTCTCGATGGACTGACACACCTCTCCAACACATTTGCTGCAACAAGCGACATGAAGAAGGCAGACGATGTCAAGAAAGCTCGTTACATATTTCCCGAAGACCCGAATGAACTTGATGATAGACTCAGATATTTTATTAACGTGCAAAAACGCGGCGATCACTCACGCATTGTTGATATATCTTCAATCATTAGAGAACTGAAGGGGAAGCGTTATATCACATGATGTGATAACCTGATTTCTTCTGAAATTGTAATTACAAAATAAAAATCAATTATTATTATAAAATAATTGTCATTTTTTATCTTTGTGTGTCGTACCATATCCCTCGCAACTTTAAAGTGGTGCAATGAGTACTCAGTTATTATGGTAAATATCCACATACAGAATATTATCAGAAGACTTTTCGTACAAAAAATGCATGCATAGTTGACTGCATACAAAACATTAATTCTGCCGACATGTACTAATTTGGAGACAGTAGGTGAATCGGTTTTTCTTATATATGTGAATAGAGACAGACGATAAACCCATGAATTGAATATAGATTGACGATTGATGGAAAGATTCCGAAAGATTGATGAAAATATTAAGGAAGATGGATTGAAAGATTGTGAAATATTGATGGAAAGGTTGAAATATTAATGGAAATATTGCGGTGCTGGTTGCGGTTCTGTTTGTGATGTTGATTGTGGTGCGTGTGATGCTGATGTGGTGGTGATTGTGGAGCATATGGAGCGATTGTGGAGCACGTGGTACTGATTGATGGAAATATTGCGAGAATTATAAAACATTTAATTAAAAAATAAGTCTTTAATTAATTTTTTTAAGTTTTATAATTTTATTCAACATTTTTGGATTTTATAAAAGTTTTTAGAATTTATTTTGGATGCAAGGTTATCCTAGGTCATGGGCACGGGGTCAAGGTCACATATGTGAGGACAAAGTGAAGGTCATCCAGATCTAACATGTTGGTCGGAGTCACCAGTGCCACCTAGGTGCTGAAAATGTAAACAAATGGCAGGCGAAATAACCAATATGGCAAATGGAATGCATTCGATAGAATGATCAATGATGAGCGGGAAGGGGAGGGGAATGTTAATACAATATGATTGATTGGAGGTGAGTCAGTCGTCTGCTGGACGTAGTGCTGTGGGGGACCTCTGGAAATTTAAGTTTTTAAAAACTATTTAAAAAAATAATAATTTACAAAAATTATTTTAAATTATATTTTTTTATAAATTTTTCATTAATTCTTAGGAAATATTTGGGTTTTTTGACGAATTTTTGGGTTCAAGGTCAAAGGTAACCAGTTTAAAGTCAAAAGTCAAGTTCACCTAGATCCAAGATGGTGATAGTAGTCAGTAATTTAATATTCTCGCTGAATTTCATGAATTTATTCAATGTTAACAATTTTCCTCGAGTTTTGGTTTTCAAGGTCATCAAATTTCACTGGGGTCAAGGTCAAATGTCAAGGTCACCTGGATCTAACATGGGGGTTGGGTGAAATCATAACATGGGGGCTGGACGGTTTCAGTCTGTCGTCCCCTCTAAGCCCGAAAATTTATAATTTTAATTTTATTATTTTTAAAAATAAATTTTGTAAATAATTTTTTATAAATATTTGGGGATTTTTGGGATTATTTTTTTGGATTTTTGAGAATTCTTTAAGATTTTTTGTATATTTTTGGGTTCAAGATCAAAGGTCACTAGGGTTAGGTCAAAGGTCAAGATTATGGATATAATATGGCGTACAAGATTGCTAACAGAACTGAAATGGCTGATGGTTAGGTCTGACACTGGTCCCTAGACCCTTGTATCGTTTTGGCTTACCCTATGCCTATAAAATCAATATGTCCGCCACTGCTCTGCCCGCGAAATAGATCCCCCTAAATCTGTCCGATGGATCGAAAATTTCCTATGGGGGGATTTTTTTGCAGCTGGGAGATCGGTGCTTTTTTGAGGGAAAACGGAATTTATTTTAGGGAAAAAAAAGAAATTTTGAGGGAAATTTATTCAATTTTAAAGGAAAAAAGAGAAATTTTTAGGGGAAAATAGCTGCCGACTGACCGGAATTACACAGCATGAACAGTTTCGACGCTCCGAACCCCACCCCCTTTTCCCAAAATCGACATATAATTATTCTACTCATCACGTGTGTAAAATGAGGGGTACTTCCTCTTTTACGAAGGGGCAGATCTGAATATAAATGTGACGTAAGTATACTTCATTTCATATAAGTTGGCCAGATTCTGACAGTCAGTGAGTGGCACTTGACGTATTCCAAACAAACAACGTGCTATTTACAAAACCTGTATCAGCTGATGCATGAACGAACGAAAATTAATATTACGTTGGCTATTCCGAGTGCACTGCCGGCGCACATCAGACAAGCAGGAAATACGTGGATAAGAATGAGTTCCTAGATTAATAAATACATTTTATTTTACGTGGTCATAAAACAGCGGTTTTTAGGGTTAGAAACTAAACTTCGTTCTAAAGCAGAAATGTATAGGTGTTCAAAATTAAAGGTACATTAAAACGATCCGTATCCAAACGAAACGCAATTTCAAAATATTTTTTCACGTCTTATCCCCCCTCCCCGCCTCCCCCATCAAGGCTTTTCTTGCGTGATTGATATTAATTCCAAAAGCATACAGAAATATTGCATTATATTGTTGAATTATTTTTTCTAATAATTTGACGAAATATATTTCAAATTCGTGTCGTTCCGAGCCAGTAATAGAAGAACAGTCAACTTTACAAAGACACTACATCTTGAGAAAAAAATGTGGCTCAGACCATGCGCTGAAATTTTGTGCGCGCGATCTGTGGGATTCTTTTCGAAGCATTACAAGCCAGAAGAGAATAGCGTTCGTTTGCTTTATATACGCTGAAGAGCAAAAAAAAACTGGTATAGGCGTTCGTATGCAAATAACAGAGGTATGGAACCAATCAGAGTAACGCGATGCGGTCGGCAGCTAGATCGGTTACTGCTGCTACAATGGCAGGTTATCAAGATTTAAGTGAGTTTGAAGGTGGTGTTATAGTCGGCGCACGAGAGATGGGACATAGCATCTCCGAGTTAGCGATAACATTTGGATGTTCGCGTACGACCATTTCACGAGTGTACCGTGAATATTGGGAATCCGGTAAAACATCACATCTTCGACATCTCTGCAGCCGGAAAAAGATCGTGAAAAAACGGGACAAACGACGACTGACGAGAATCATTAAACGTGACATACGTGCAACCCTTTCTCAAATTGGCGCAGATTGGATTTGTGGACTGCCCTGCAGGATTCATGGTGTGAATTGCCTCCTGCATACCTTCAGACATTAATCCAGTCCATGACACGTTGTCTTGCGGCACTTCTGCGTGCTCGTAGGGCCCTACACGATATTAGGCAGTTGTACCAGTTTTTTTTTGGCTCTTCAGTATAATACATTTACGAACAGATACCAATAGTTTTATTTTTCGCCAACTCTGCATAATTTTTAAATAACAAATACTTCATGTACAGCGATTTTGAGTATTTTTCATTTATATTCGGCAGGTAATCGTTCGTCTACGTAAATTATACGCCATATTGTTATTGTGCCTTATTTCCTTGTTTCCGAACAAAGTGGGACACGCGTGAATAGTTTTTGAACAATTGTAACGTTATTCCACGTCACATATTTCCAACTCGAATATATTAGCTATAACGTTCAAAGTGTAATAACAGCTACAACTATCGTCTCGCAAATGTTAACCCAAATTCACTGTCTCGGACAAATTAAAAAGAGTTAGCAAATATTTGATTTTTTGCAAGGTTTTATATTTTTACTTTTATAACCTACTAATTTTTTTTAGACAAAAGTCAGTCTTTTGTTTAGCATTACATTTTTTTGCAGTTAATAAATTTAAAATTAATTATTTATATGTTTGCCCTATAACATAACAATTTACTGATTAATGATTTATGTACACATCACCATTACTAATATACAATCGCAGCTACGTATTTCTGAGTAGCAAGTTTGCCTAAAACGTCCCACGAACAGTACATTGACAAGGGAATCGGCTGATGACAGCATGAAAATAAACAACATCGTTGCCATGTGGCCGATCGGCTGATGGCGGAAGGATACGTAGTCAGATGTAAATAGTGGCGCTACTTTCGCAGACCTGTCAGAATCTGGCCAACTTACACGGTACAGAGTATACGATAGGATTACTTTTAAAATGGCTATATTTTGAGTAATATGGGTCATAATGCACACATAGTCTACACAAAAGTTAATTCTTTACTAAATTTAGTTATTTTGGCTCTCAAGATAGGAGTGTGTTCGGTTGCTGAATTTCATATATTTTACATGATTTTTTTGCTAAAAATAAACAGTATCGCACCCAGTTCTATTTATTTAATGTGTGTGTGTGTGTTTGATATGTAAAGAAGTAGGGTGGGCTGTAGTAATAGGCGGCTTGGATTGAGCATATGAGAAGAGGGGGAAACCAAGGCGACTATAACGTTTAGGAATAATGATGACGCTGCAATTTATTCCTTACGCCTACGATCCCCTTTTCAAAAACGCTTTCTATTCAGAGCACTTGTCATGCAGCCCTCACCTGATTCCTCCTCTTGTGGTGTCGTAGTTCAGTGTCTTGTTGTCGTGCAGCCAGTTCACGACTGGCGACGTCATGTCCAGGTGACGAATCATGCAGTCCAGCTGAATAGTGCTGTCTTCCTCGTAGTACTTGTCATGCAGTTCATTTCCCTCGCCGTCCACGATCACTATTTCTGGTGCTGAGGCAAAATAGCATTTCCTCAGCTTCATTGTAATGTGCGATGATTCTTTACGGAAAATGCGATATGAAACATAATACGTTCTACGACCTAGCGTGATTATTAAGTGATAGATACGCACTCAAAAATTGGGGATTAAAATTTGTTATTTGCGAAATTTCAAAAACTAATATTATTCTGGAGAACAGTTTGCCTAAGCGGTTTACACCAAGGCAACATTTTGTGTTTTTAATGTACACGTGATTATCACGCTATAACAATCGAAAAACACTCATGGGTGTTTGTTGGTTAATAAAATGGCACCCCCTAATTTCATAACGATAGTTGATATTATTACTCGTCAAATGTTCAGAGATTGCAGATATCAAACCAGACTGAAGTATCTACGAGCTTGTTATTTCGTCTCATGTAGTTTCTGACATTTTGCAAACAACTAATTGTAACTCCCAATTCTCAATATAGTGCTTCTCCGTTGATAATAATGATAGGTCATAGGTCGTAATTTTCTATCTCATTTTCCATAATGGATCGTCTCACGAAATTTGTACCTGAAGTTCAGGGTCATTCTGCATATGGAATACAACTTTAGGTTGAAAATATGCTCAGTATACTTAAAATACGGAAGGTCTCGCTGGCCGCGCAACACCAAGGCCCTGCAAGGTTCGATAAAAGGCAATCCAACTCTAAGATTTCCACATGTGCGCAGCATGGTGGGCATTGCCAATAGCCGTCGGGATTTCTCGGGGTTTTTCCTTTACCCCTGTCTGCTGCGATCTACCACTTCTCCACCCTCCTCCTCTCCCTCCTACACAAAGACAACACAGCTTTTCAGGCTTGCCAAAATATGCATACCCCTTGATTAGAGGTGTATCCCTTGACTTACTTGCGCACTTGGCGCTATTCTCATCTCATTTCGTTCATACTGATACTGCCTAAAGGCAACTACGTGTGGAAGTTATTTTTATTTTACTTATACTAGAACATTTAAATAGTCATTTAAACAATTAAATTAAGACTAAAAAAGTATCAAATTCTCTTGCCATGACATATCATTTGCCTGGCAAAATTTCAACATCTAATGGATTCATGAAAAATAATACTTTCTTTCCACCCGCACAAATGATTAGTACTAAAACAAAGGTTACAGAAAATATTAAAAATTTATTTTCGTGGAGTCTCATTCTAGTTGTTCTCAACCTCTCGACCCAATGACATATTGCTAAAATAAAATCCGTAATCAGTTTGTGACTTCATGTTAAATTAAAAATCTTTAGAAGCAACACTGACTCGAATAAGGCAGACTCGTGTCTGTGAAATTGTGTAATCAAAACAGTACGCATTGTTCACGGCGAATATAAAAATACACGATATTTATGTTAAATTAAGAAAAAAATACTTTTCATCAGTACAGCGGAGTCACAACTCAAAATATGTTGTTTTTCAGGAGCACCAGTGCTACATAAACAGAATTCCTTAGTGGGACACATGCAGTGTTGGGTGACATTTTGAAAATAATTGCAGCTAAGTTAAGTTACTTTAATGGAAAAATTGACTTAAAACACTTCTCGTCACTTTTGAAGGCTATATAACTCGGAGTTAATTTTAAAGTAACTTAACAGAACTCCGTTACTCAGTAGGTGGCTTTTATTTGCATAGGCATCGTTAAGCTTAGAACACTATTCACCATAAAAAGTGCTGAAACGTAAAATATTTTTTTAAGGTTGGAATAAATAACATTATTATAAGAATAAAACTAATAGGTATATCGTCAAGAAACGTGGAAAACTTACAACCGAAACAAATTTACCACTTAACTAGCATAAACATTATCATTGTTTTTAATCAAAATTCCTCCCGCACAATTCGTACAATCAGTGAAACAGTATGGTGTTTTTCACTAGGGTTATGACTTTTGTACTTTGATATTTTAGTTGTAACATTTTATCATAACTTACTTCCTATTATCATAAATCCAACACTCCAGTACACGGACTCTTGCAGTGACTAAATGTTAAAACATTGTAGTGAACGAACCGTGTGACTAACAGTAGAGCCAATAAGTAGTAAAGTGTCAGGAATATAAGAAGGGTATTAAATATTCTGTATTATTTTCCTTAATATATTTAACTCTATATTAATGCAATTAACAAAATTTACAAACAAAATTATATGAGTTTTTCTCAGTGCATAAATAAGTTGAAGTATTTCTACTGAACAAAAAAGGAAAACATTTTAAACCAGACAAAATTGAAATGACGTAATTAAAACAGGTTTTTAAATACGGTTGCAATATAACAGTCCATACAGTCACAGAAATTAGTTTATTCCAAAACTAAAATTTCTTTACAATAATTTATTATAACTTTTTTTTTCACATCTTTTTCGAAGCGTCAAAATAAAAAGAATATATAACAATCGTTTCATACATTCGTTAATATTAAAGTATCGTGGTTTTGATTGAATTAAACTTGCACATATATGTATAGCACTACAATAACACTAAAGGCTCTTCACGGTAAAGTGAGTACTTTTTAAACAAAGCAGTGGAAAAAGTCGCTGTCTGCAACTACATATTTGCTACAGTGCATAGACTAAAGATGAGGTATACTGCTTATTCGTCTTCTGCGCATGTATCCAACATTGACCTACCTCAAAGGAACACAACTGTCAAAGTCACATGGTCAACAGTGATGAACGTGTTTTTTTATATCTTAATTTTCAAAAGACAAGCACTTTTATATGAATAAAATACTTGGCCAATTTTAATTCAATGTAACAGCATTCCAGATTGGTTAGAGGAAGTATACAAATATCTCAAAGCACTTCTTTAATAAACAGTGCTCTAACCTCAAATACAAGTCACGCCGTTCTTGTTAGACGTATTGGCAGAAAAGCATTTCAATGTTGGGACACGGACACTGGCTGTGCGCAGCCAGCTAGATCGGTCTACCTCATCTTTAGTCTATGTTACAGTACACACTGGCATAGACCACCAGTTAAGTTGGCAGTGAATTAAAATAGTTCTCAGAAGTGACATTGTATTGAGAGTGTAATAAGTAAATTTATGGCTACTGAAGTTGACATATTTTTGTTTTGTACACATAAGAGCATGAATTTGAATATTATGAGCAGAATAATAATGATGAGTGAGACAAGAGGATGGGGGATCGGAGCGTCGGAGCTGTTTATGCTCTATCGTTCTGGTTGGTCGGTCGTAGTGACACTGACCTTGACCCAGTGCTCATGACCTTGAAAGACCTTGAATCAAAACAAACCTAAAAATCCCAAAAAAAAGTTATAAAAACGATGCCATTGACCANGTGACCTTGAAAGACCTTGAATCAAAACAAACCTAAAAATCCCAAAAAAAAGTTATAAAAACGATGCCATTGACCATGTCCTTAATGACCTTGATATAAAAAATAGAGAAAAAATTGTAAACATTGAATAAATTCATGAAAGTCAGCGAGAATATTATGTTGCTGATTAAGACCGTCATCTTTAATCTGGGTAACCTTGACCCATGACCTTGACATTGACCCTGTGCCTATGAACTTTAATGACTTTGAATCCAAAAAAAATCGAAAATATCGAAAATAGTTACAAATCGAGGAAAAAATTACACTGGCATAACCCAAGCGCCATCTTGGATCCAGGTGACATTGACCTTGACCCAAGACCCTAACCTTGGATGATTTTAAACTCAAAAAAATCTAAAACTTAGTTTTAGAAATTCTTAGAAAACATAAAAACTGTTAAAAATTGTTATAAAATATAACAATTTTATTTCAAAAAATTCTTTAAAATAGTTTTATAAAAAAAAAATTTCGAGTGTTTTGGTTTAGAGGGGATGGGGGACTGGAACCGACAAACCATTATTTTATGACATCATCCAACTCCATATTAGATCCAGGTGACCTTGACATTGACCTTTTAAATTGACCCTGGTGAAATTTAATGATACTGAACACAAAAAATTCCAAAATACCACCAAATTTCCAAAAAATCAAAAGTTACCCCAAAAAANAAATTTAATGATACTGAACACAAAAAATTCCAAAATACCACCAAATTTCCAAAAAATCAAAAGTTACCCCAAAAAAATGATACTTCACTCAAGACCCAATACCCAAGCCCAAGACCCAAAACCCCAATACTCAAGACCCAAGACTANCAAAAAATGATACTTCACTCAAGACCCAATACCCAAGCCCAAGACCCAAAACCCCAATACTCAAGACCCAAGACTAAAGACCCGAGACCCAAGACACTAGACCCGAGACCCTTGATTCAAGACATTGGACTCAAGACCCAAGACAAAAGACTCAAGACTCAAGACAAAAGACCCAAGAATCAAGACTCAAAACTCGAGACCCTTGACTCAAGACATTTGATTCAAAACCCTTGACTAAAAACCCTTGACTAAAAACCCTCGACTAAAAACCCTTGACTAAAAACACTTGAATATGACTCAAGACCCTTGACCCAAGACACTTGACCCCATGACCCATGACCTTCCAACACATGTACGTGTCCTTAACCTTTCATCCATNACCCTTGACCCAAGACACTTGACCCCATGACCCATGACCTTCCAACACATGTACGTGTCCTTAACCTTTCATCCATTTTAGTTTCTAGAATTTTCAACTTCATGCTCTGTCATTCCATCTTGCCTCTTCATGGTTATCATTTCATCTTGCCTCTCTTTCATCTCTCTCTCACCTCTTTTCTCTCTTACAACTTCTTCGTCCGCCATCTTGGATGCTGTCTGCTGTAATTCCTTCGCTGCCTGCTAGGGGTGCTGGTGTTGGCCATGTTGTTGTTTAATGCTATTAAAGTGCGCAGTCGTAGCCGATTGCTCTACAGGCCAGTGTGTATATTTATTTATGAATTTAAGAATGATGTGTTATTTGCCATTTATGAGAAGGTGTAAATGTGATATGTAATTATTCAAATAATTAAAAAATTTGAAATCTTCCTGTTTTTTATATACACTATTTTCAAGCAAATCAAATTTACAGTAGGCCAGACCCCAATCACACTTTCAACTTTGTCTAGAAAATCAAATTTTTAATTTTAAAATATTTTAATTATAATTTGACAGTGCATTCAAGCTTTGTATGTTTTAAACTATTTTATGAAAAAAGGAGGTGATCATACCAGGCTTTCCATGCCATTCCTCTTGCCCTCAAACTTACTGTGTACATGTTTTAATTATGTGCATGGCTCCACGACTTGGAAGAGGCGGTGTTAGCATTTTAAAAGGCGCGCACCTGCATGGTGGCAAGTAACCTGTGTTAGTGTATATGCTTTCAAGTCGTTTTCTCACACCCAAACAAGCATGGTGTCTGGTAACCATGAAGTGTCTGCATGTTGAACTTTGCTCCAGTGTCTTAAAACACGATCTCCCCGCCGCACTCGGCAGCTAACTACAGCACGCTGTCCAACCAGCATTGGTGTGTGGATTGCCGATTGCAGTGCTGATTGGCGTGGATTGGTGTGTGGATTGCTGATTGGTGTGTGGATGGCTGATTGTGGTGCTGATTCGTGTGTAGATTGCTGATTGCTGTGCTGATTGCCATGATAANGATTGGTGTGTGGATGGCTGATTGTGGTGCTGATTCGTGTGTAGATTGCTGATTGCTGTGCTGATTGCCATGATAAGTGTGGTGCGTGTGGTGCTAAGTACGGTGAATGCTGTGCTAAGTGCGTTGCTTGTGGTGCTAAGTGCGGTGCTAAGTGAGGTGCATATGGGTGTAAGTGCGGTGCTAAGTGCAGTGCGTGTGGTGTTGTTTGCCATGCTAAGTGCAATTCATGTGGTGCCAAGTGTGGTGTGTGCAGTGCTAAGTGTGGTGCATGTGGGTCGCAAGTTAAAATAAATACCCCCATATCTTTTAATAAATTTATGTAGTCCTACTTCTAAATTCGAAAGGTGAATTTTTTTTAATAATCATGCTTTAAAAAATATATATATATATTCAGGTCCCTCAGTATATTAAACACTTCTTGGGTAAATTGTATTTGAACTTTGCACTAAAAGTGCCTATAACTACAGCGGGCTCCCACCATGCTTCGTCATTGGTCGAAGCACAACTTGCACTTTGTGCTACATAACGCAGCACCATGGCAAGCCCCAACCATGCTTCCAAATTTGTCGTTGCATGACTTGATCTTTATACGGATTTTCCGCGGAGGGATACAAGGACAATAGTTCCAAATATCAGATATAAACTAGAAACGCACCTACTTCGTTCCATTCTGCCTTGTGAATTTGAAGTGTACCATTTCAAGTGNCTATCAGATATAAACTAGAAACGCACCTACTTCGTTCCATTCTGCCTTGTGAATTTGAAGTGTACCATTTCAAGTGCTTTTGCTCTACTGTCCTCTTGAGTCTTTCAACAAGTTAATTCGGGTCGTCGGGAGAATCATCATCCTTCTCATCAGATTATCGTCATAGTCCTTATCAACAATGCTTTCTTCATGATCGTCTTCACCTCCTGTTTCACACTTTAGAGTAAATTTACTTTTCTTTGCAGCATGAATTGTATGGTCGGCAGTATTTATAGCCGATGGCTGTTTATTGTGAAGTTCATCGATTTCACGTGAAAGTCTTGCAAGAGTATATTTCGCGCGAACCACTCTACTGCACGACACAGGTCACTCATTTCGTTTTTAGCATTAACTATATCACCATAATCACCTGTGGAATCGGTACCCATCGATGCAGCAAGAGGTATTGACGGCATCACTTACTGTCTTTCAAAAGACAAATCGTATTAGTTCTTGGTGTGTTTCTTCGATGTATCGCCTTGCATAAACTGCATGTGTCCATTGTCGTAATGTTTCCTCACGAGAAAAGGACTCTTCGATGAGGTGGTTTTCTCATGTTGCCGAGCATTTTGACCGAAGGTGAAAACTCGATCGCAGAATCAACACCGATAACAAACAGGCAGCGATAATGCAGGCCACGGCTCCATGTTCGTTGAATTTAAAGACAGGCCTTCTTATTCACAATTATTCATCATAGTATGAAGGTATTGCATTTCCAAATCGATGTTAACCTCGCGATGTCAGAACGACAAATGTAATTTTTCTATATAAAGGCGATTATTTTTATGGTAAAAAGCCTCGCTTGTGCCCAGAGAAAACTTTTTGCAATAAACATATTAAAAAAAATTTGAAAATATAATAGGGGAGATCTCTGAGGAAACGCTCATACTCCTTCGCTCCAGAAAANAACATATTAAAAAAAATTTGAAAATATAATAGGGGAGATCTCTGAGGAAACGCTCATACTCCTTCGCTCCAGAAAAAAACATGCAGATAGAACTATAACCTATATATATATATATGTATAATTACTTATATAGATAACTATATATATAAAGATTGAAATATCAATTAGGATATACATAGTTATTAATAGAANGTATAATTACTTATATAGATAACTATATATATAAAGATTGAAATATCAATTAGGATATACATAGTTATTAATAGAACGAAATTAAAAAAATGTATTTTATATCTATATACACATATACCTACAAGCATATTAAATTAATATATTGTTATGAAAGTATCGACGTGTATTTTCTGGAGCGAAGGAGTATGAGCGTTTCCTCAGAGATCTCCCCTATTATATTTTCAAATTTTTTTTAATATGTTTATTGCAAAAAGTTTTCTCTGGGCACAAGCGAGGCTTTTTACCATAAAAATAATCGCCTTTATATAGAAAAATTACATTTGTCGTTCTGACATCGCGAGGTTAACATCGATTTGGAAATGCAATACCTTCATACTATGATGAATAATTGTGAATAAGAAGGCCTGTCTTTAAATTCAACGAACATGGAGCCGTGGCCTGCATTATCGCTGCCTGTTTGTTATCGGTGTTGATTCTGCGATCGAGTTTTCACCTTCGGTCAAAATGCTCGGCAACATGAGAAAACCACCTCATCGAAGAGTCCTTTTCTCGTGAGGAAACATTACGACAATGGACACATGCAGTTTATGCAAGGCGATACATCGAAGAAACACACCAAGAACTAATACGATTTGTCTTTTGAAAGACAGTAAGTGATGCCGTCAATACCTCTTGCTGCATCGATGGGTACCGATTCCACAGGTGATTATGGTGATATAGTTAATGCTAAAAACGAAATGAGTGACCTGTGTCGTGCAGTAGAGTGGTTCGCGCGAAATATACTCTTGCAAGACTTTCACGTGAAATCGATGAACTTCACAATAAACAGCCATCGGCTATAAATACTGCCGACCATACAATTCATGCTGCAAAGAAAAGTAAATTTACTCTAAAGTGTGAAACAGGAGGTGAAGACGATCATGAAGAAAGCATTGTTGATAAGGACTATGACGATAATCTGATGAGAAGGATGATGATTCTCCCGACGACCCGAATTAACTTGTTGAAAGACTCAAGAGGACAGTAGAGCAAAAGCACTTGAAATGGTACACTTCAAATTCACAAGGCAGAATGGAACGAAGTAGGTGCGTTTCTAGTTTATATCTGATAGTTGGAACTATTGTCCTTGTATCCCTCCGCGGAAAATCCGTATAAAGATCAAGTCATGCAACGACAAATTTGGAAGCATGGTTGGGGCTTGCCATGGTGCTGCGTTATGTAGCACAAAGTGCAAGTTGTGCTTCGACCAATGACGAAGCATGGTGGGAGCCCACTGTAGTTATAGGCACTTTTAGTGCAAAGTTCAAATACAATTTACCCAAGAAGTGATTAAATATACCGAATGAACTGGACATATATAAACACACACACACACACACACACACATATATATATATATTAAAGCAAGATTATATCAAATATCTACCTTTTGGATATAGTGGTAGGGCCACATAATTTTATTTTAAAATACAGAGAATTTATTTTAACTTGCGATCCACACACACCACACTTAGCATCACACTTAGCAACGCACACACAGAATTTGGCACCGCAGCATCGCACTTAGCACAACCCTTAGCATTGCAATCAGCACCGCAATCAGCAATCTTCACACTAATTCACACCAATCAGCAATCCATACACCAATCCACACCAATCAGCACTTCAGTCGGCAATCCACACACAAATCCTTACCAATCCACACATCAATCCACAGTGCCTGCTGTTTGGAAATCGTGCTGTAGTTAGCTGCCGTGTGCGGTGTGGATATCGTGTCATAAGAAACGGGAGCAAAGTTCAACATGCAGACACTTCATGGTTACCAGACACCATGCTTGTTTGGCTGTGAGAAAACGAGTTGAAAGCATATACACTAACACAGGTTACTTGCCACCATGCAGGTGCGCGCCTTTTAAAATGCTAACACCGCCTATTCCAAGTCGTGGAACCATGCACATGGTTAAAATATGTACACAGTAAGTTTGAGGGCAAGAGGAATGGCATGAAAAGACTGGTATGATCACCTCCTTTTCCATAAAACAGTTAAAAAATACAAAGCTTGAAAGCACTGTCAAAGTATAATAAAAACATTTTAAAATTAAAAATTTGATTTTCTAGGCAAAGTTGAAAGTGTGATTGGGGTCTGGCCTACTGTAAATTTGATTTGCTTGAAAATAGTATATATAAAAAACAGGAAGATTTCAAATTTTTAAATTATTTGAATTATTACATATTACATTTACACTTNTATTTGAATTATTACATATTACATTTACACTTTCTCGTAAATGGCAAATAACACATCATCCTTAAATTCATAAATAAATATACACACTGGCATACAGAACAATCGGCCACAGCTACGCACTCTAGTAGCAATTTAAAACAACATGGCCAACACCAGAACCTCCAGCAGGCGGCGAGGGAACTAAAGCAGACAGTATCCAAGATGGTGGACGGAGAAGTTTCTAAGAGAGAAAATAGGTGAGAGAGAGAGAAGAAAGAGAGAGGCAAGATGAAATGATAAGCATGAAGATGCAAGATGGAATGACAGAGCATGAAGTAGCAAGATGAATTGATAGAACATGAAGTAGCCAGATGGAATGAAAGAGCATGAAGTGGAAAATTCTAGAAACTAGATGGCTGAAAGGTTAAGGACACATGCATGTGTTGGAAGGTTATGAGTCATTGGCTCAAGAATAGGTCAAGCATCTTGAGTCTGAGTCAAGGGTTTTTAGTCAAGNGTGTTGGAAGGTTATGAGTCATTGGCTCAAGAATAGGTCAAGCATCTTGAGTCTGAGTCAAGGGTTTTTAGTCAAGCATCTTGAGTCTGAGTCAAGGGTTTTTAGTCAAGGATCTTGAGTCTTGAGTCTTGAATCAAGTGTCAAGNAGTCAAGCATCTTGAGTCTGAGTCAAGGGTTTTTAGTCAAGGATCTTGAGTCTTGAGTCTTGAATCAAGTGTCAAGGTTTTTTTGTAATTTGTTGCAATTTTTTGGAAATTTGTTGGGATTTTGTAATGTTTTGGGATTTTTTTGTGTTCAATGTTATTAAATTTTACCAGGGTCATTCGAAGGTCAAGGTCACCTGGATCCGATATGACGNGATTTTTTTGTGTTCAATGTTATTAAATTTTACCAGGGTCATTCGAAGGTCAAGGTCACCTGGATCCGATATGACGGTTGGGTGATGTCATAACATGACGACTGATCTGTTCCCGTCACCCATCCCCTCTAAACTAAAACATTAGGAATTTTAATAACTCTTAAATAATTTTTAAATTAAAATTATTACATTTTATATTTTTTTGGCAGTTTTTACCACTTTTCTGGAAATTTTTAAAACTATTGAGAGATATTTTGATTTCAAAGTTATTAAAGTATAAGTTCTTGGGCCAAGGTCAATGTCATCTGGATCATCCAATATGGCGAATTTATCATGTCATTGTAATTTTTTCCTCGATTTTTTAATGTTCTGAATTTTTTGGGTTCAAGGTCATTGAAGTTTATAAGCATAGGGTTAAGGTCAAGGTCATGGGTCAATGTCACCCATTTTCAATATGTCAGTCGTAGTCAGTAACATAATATTTTTGCTGACTCATGAATTTATTCGATTTTTACCACTTTTCTTTAGTTTTTTTATGAAGTTCATTGAGAACAAGGTCACTGGCATCCAACATTGTGTTCGGAGTCATCGAAGTACGGTAATGTTTTCTTCAATTTTTTTTTTGTTTTGGTTTAAGGTTATTTAAAGTCACGGGCACGGGGTCAAGGTAAAGTTCATCTGTTAAGGTCAAGGTCACCGACATCCAACATGGAGACCGACCGCATTGACAGAGCATGAACAGATCCGACGCTCTGATCCCCCATCTCCTNCCACCGACATCCAACATGGAGACCGACCGCATTGACAGAGCATGAACAGATCCGACGCTCTGATCCCCCATCTCCTTGCCAAAGGAGAGCCACGGTGGTTGAGTGGTTGAACTGCTCGTCTACCACCAAGGCGAACCGGGTTCAACCCCCGGCCGGTTCACTCCGGATTTTCGCAAGTGGGAATCGTGCCTGACGACGCCGATGGTAGTCGGGTTTTCTCGGGGATCTCCCGTTTCCCCCTCCCTTTCATGCCGGCGCTGCTCCATACTCACCTCAATCACCCTCGTCGGTTCTCAGGACCTCGCTGTTAAAAGAGCCACCTTAATCTCTCCACTCACTCACTCACTCACGAAAAAAAAAAATCTCTAGGTTTAAGAAATGGCAAACAATTTTCTTCACTGTCCGTGTCATTTCAGTGTTACAAGAGCACTAGTATTGCGCACGGTTCACAGGCAAGAAATATTAAAGGAAAGGGACAGGGCAGATTGCAGCGTAAGTAACGGTACCAATTCTAGGAATGTGAACCGACGCGATGTCAAGCTAGCATCCCCTGTTTCTTTAACTCGTGGCTCGTGAGGTTCCCTTTACTTCAGCTATACTCGCTGCATATGAGATGAAACTATTGTGACGCCACAAGTAACGTAAAAGTAACTTTTATTTTTCTGGTCGTTATAAATAAACAGTAACTTAGTTACGTTACAGGATACCTTGCAAAAAAAATCTTACCAGTTATCCCAAAAAATTACATTAAAGTAACTCATTACTGAGTAACTCGTTACTGAGTAACTCGTTACTCTCGTTAAGTTACTATTCAACACTGGACACATGGCCATGTTGAATTGTCCAAAATAAGTTTAACACCAATCTTTGAGTTGAGACACTGTTATACTCTATAGAGAACCCTACACTGTATATTGTAGAATAATAACCCAAAAAATCTTATATTTTTAGTCTTTACACTGCTGTACTGAAGTACCGCATCATGTAGAATGATGTGAAAAAGTATGGTTGAAAAGTAAAAAAAAAAAAAAAAGATATAAGTTGCAGACTTAATGGTGCTTTGGAGTATCAAACTGATTTAAAACTCTGTTGCAAACATAACTTCAACTTTATTTGAGTTTCCTTTGTTCGGATTTTTCAATGATGAAATAGAATTTGCACAATAATAAATACCTTATTTTATTAGAAAATTACAAATCTTAATCTTAAAAAGAAAATCGCTTCAATAAATATTTTAATTAACAATGTTAGGCTAATGCGAACGTCTTAAGTGGGATTGAGAGGTTCTTGCCTGAGGCTTGAACTGCGTTTAAAATCCTGGTTTTTAGACGANAATCTTAATCTTAAAAAGAAAATCGCTTCAATAAATATTTTAATTAACAATGTTAGGCTAATGCGAACGTCTTAAGTGGGATTGAGAGGTTCTTGCCTGAGGCTTGAACTGCGTTTAAAATCCTGGTTTTTAGACGATACTATTAAACATGCTGTCATCAGTATGTTTAACTACGAAAAGAAAATATATCATACCCCATACAAGGACAGAACGGAACTTTTAACGTTACCNATCTTAATCTTAAAAAGAAAATCGCTTCAATAAATATTTTAATTAACAATGTTAGGCTAATGCGAACGTCTTAAGTAGGATTGAGAGGTTCTTGCCTGAGGCTTGAACTGCGTTTAAAATCCTGGTTTTTAGACGATACTGTTAAACATGCTGCCATCAGTATGTTTAACTACGAAAAGAAAATATATCATACCCCATACAAGGACAGAACGGAACTTTTAACGTTACCNCCATCAGTATGTTTAACTACGAAAAGAAAATATATCATACCCCATACAAGGACAGAACGGAACTTTTAACGTTACCACGCATGCTGTAAATATTATTTTGGAGCCCTCCAATTCAGCTAAAAAGGGCTTTTTCAAACTGACATATCTTAGGATATATACTAGCCGGACACGAGTCAAACTGCGATAGGAGCATGTATTGAACTTTGCTACATACTTTTCATCAATAAAATGATAGGGTCACCGCTGAAAGTCCCATAGGTACACGCAGCACTACAACACTGCACGTAATTTCAGGACCCTGCGTGTAACGGCGATGGCGTTCTTGTAGCGCGTGCTAGTCCAACCCTTACAGCTCCCGTGCTTCTCTGCCAAAAAAATGAGAAAAAAAAATGCAGGCAGACGGGACCATTAACAGCGAGATCTCGAGCGCCGGTGAGATTGAAGTGAGGCGAAGATGGAGCAGTGGCGGAATACAAGAGCGGGCGAAGTGGGAGTGCCCCAAGAAACTCGCTGGGCACCGGAAACGTGCGTACGTTTCCCATATGTGGAAATCTGGTTGTCCCCGCCGAGAATCGAGCCCGGTTGTCCATGGTGGGAGGTGAGTAGTCCAACTACTACACCACGGTGGTCTCGTGGCGCGTGTAGAGAACTACGTGTAGAGGGATGTCCTCACCGTTGACGTGTAGATGCAGCTGCAGGACCCTGGGAGGGTGAGTGGATACGTGGCACTCGTACGTGCCCTCGTCTTCCTTGTCTGCTGGCGTGATCTGCAGCCTCCAGTTGTTGGGGTACTGCAGCTGGACCGTGTAGCGTGGGTCAGCGCTGTGCGCATGCGTACCGACCGTTAGCAGCTCCAGACTACTGCCCTCCTTCCCGCTGTTCCCAACTTTCCGTCGGACCCATGACACCTGCCACACGCAATGTCATCTCACAAACCAAAACACACTTTGTGTGAGTCAAAACTCAGGTTCCATAGGACGAAGGCCGACGTGCGAAACATCTGACACCAACCGTCTAGAAATGAGAGATTTCGAGTGGAGTGGAGTGGAGAGATTTAGGCGGCCCTTAACATATAGATATTGAGAGCAGATGAGAGTAAAGGGAGGTGAGAATGGAGCAGGAATGCAAGGGCGGGGGAAACGAGAGATCCCCGAGAAAACCCACCGGCCAGCGGCATCGTCCAGCGCGATTCCCATATGTGAAAATCCGGGCGCTACCCCGCCGGGAATCGAACCCGGTTCACCTAAGTAGGAGGCGAGTAGTCTAACAACTGCACCACCGCAGCCCCTGAACGATTTCTAGTCTTAAACATAGTGCAAGAGAAGTTACAGGAGATCACGCTGTTTATTTCATAGTGCAGCATGATTTTAAGAGATTGTAAGGATTTTTCTACGTAATAATGAGAAAGAGTTTTTTTTTATTTTTATAAAATTGGGAGTACGAGGCTTGGATCACCGGCCAACGATGTTAAGGTACCATCTATAAGAGCGCCAGTGTATCTCTACATAATTTTGTAAGCATACATCTAAATATTTTTTATGCAAAAGTCAAAACAGCAAAGAAAAATCACACTTATACGAGGTTTGCTCAAATAAAAATGTCACGAGTGTCCTTGACACAATACACGCATCAGTTAGAAATAACCACCGTGCACCTGAAGGTAGAGATCCCTATGTGTGGCAAGCCGGTGTATGCCATTCTCAAAGAAGGCATTGGGCCATGAGAGCGATTCTGAAGTTATAGTATTTAATAAAAGTCATTACAGCTCTTATTAAGTCATAAAGATGTAAAGTCTTACAGAATTAGTACTACGTTTGGATGCGATAACGTGCATATATTAATATAAAATCTTTTAATAGAATTTTNAAGTCTTACAGAATTAGTACTACGTTTGGATGCGATAACGTGCATATATTAATATAAAATCTTTTAATAGAATTTTAAAAAAAAATATGCATTTTATATGGACTAGAACAAGTTTGTGAGACTTATATATTTTGCACGATGTTACGAGAACAATGCTACATTTTAAGGTGCNTTTGCACGATGTTACGAGAACAATGCTACATTTTAAGGTGCACAGATTGACGAAAAAATGTCATACATTGGAGTGGGAGAAGAGGTACTAAAATAGACAAAAGCAAGTGACACTTCTATGAGCTGAGATTGATAGTTTAAAAAATAAGATGATGTACTGTTACAAGGACGCCTGAGGGGCGTATCGGATTTCGTGAGGGATGAAGGTCTTAAAAAAATAATAACTGAATTTGATTTCTAATTTATTCACACAGCTATTATTTACAGCATTAAATTATCTACATCTACTCTTACTCTTTTTATTTCTCAGTGAGCGCAACATNAAGTCTTACAGAATTAGTACTACGTTTGGATGCGATAACGTGCATATATTAATATAAAATCTTTTAATAGAATTTTTAAAAAAAATATGCATTTTCTATGGACTAGAACAAGTTTGTGAGACTTATATATTTTGCACGATGTTACGAGAAGAATGCTACATTTTAAGGTGANTTGTGAGACTTATATATTTTGCACGATGTTACGAGAACAATGCTACATTTTAAGGTGCACAGATTGACGAAAAAATGTCATACATTGGAGTGGGAGAAGAGGTACTAAAATAGACAAAAGCAAGTGACACTTCTATGAGCTGAGATTGATAGTTTAAAAAATAAGATGATGTACTGTTACAAGGACGCCTGAGGGGCGTATCGGATTTCGTGAGGGATGAATGTCTTAAAAAAATAATAACTGAATTTGATTTCTAATTTATCCACACAGCTATTATTTACAGCATTAAATTATCTACATCCACTCTTACTCTTTTTATTTCTCAGTGAGCGCAACATNCCACACAGCTATTATTTACAGCATTAAATTATCTACATCCACTCTTACTCTTTTTATTTCTCAGTGAGCGCAACATTTAATGTATATTTCAACTCTAATTAACGCCTTTCTCAATATCGCCGTTTCTTTATAGTCAATTAACTCATACTCATCATTAACAACAGTTCTGTCTACCTGTTGCCATCATTTGTAACGTCTTTCACTCACGCATCCAGTCCAATAGTCCAAACTGCCAGCCGCACCCTTCGCTGCTTGATACTCGCAGTCACAGATTTCCCGTCCTCTTGTCACTTCCTTCGATGTTCGTCGTCTATCGCTCTAAACTCAGCCAATCATCCATTCCACAACTGCTCTCGGTCCGGAAGCCAATCGCACTATTTATCCTCTGCTGACCTTGACCCGGAAAATTCAACGCGCCCCGAGTCATGCTGACATAAACGAGGTCAGTATTCCTGAGTATTCTTCAGATGTCTCAAAGACACCCGATACCCAAGGTCGGGAGCGGCACGCGCTCTGATGGACATAACAGGCACGCTTTGTAAACATTCCTTTGTGAAAAGCTGCCGCGTCTCCGGTTGCAACTCATAGCGCGCGCGTCCATAAATCATCTTACTACTCTGTCCTTGTTCGCTCGCACGGGACAAAGCAGAGAGTGCGTAACACTGCCCCCTCCTCAAGTCTGTTAGTCCCGAATAGACTCTGCAACGTCAGGACCTTCGTAGAGTGCCAGTCTGTCGATGTGGGCAACCTTCGGCTCTGCCCGAGAGCCTTGACGACAAATTATAAAGACCACATCATTTATCTTCTTCAGAATCCTGTAGGGGTCTTCCCAACGTTTCTGCAGATTCGAGTACCGTTTTCGTATCTGTAGGCTGTACAGCCACACCAGTTGTCCTTCTTTAAATACGTCGCCCAACATTCTCCTCTCATACCGGGCCTTCATCCTGTCATTATATGGTAATTTGTGCCACACAGAAGGACTAATCCTTTCATTGCCGGTTAGAAAAATGAAGCAACTACAGAATTCCTTTTTGCATCTTTCTTTAGATAATGTCTACCAATATGTGGTGGATGCTGCTGATTGTGGCTGGATCCTTGTCCAACATAACCTGAAGCACTGGTAGCTCTTGTCAACACTTCATCGCCATTCTCGAGCTCACATAACTGGTTTTTTGCCACCCGAGGTACTTCCTTCATGGGACAAGTATCATCAGAGTCTCTACTGAGTAGGACCATCACATCATTCGCTCCATCCCATGGGCTTCTTTGGCTGCTATGTGGCACAGCATGCACAGAGTATCTCAACAGTACTCGCAAGTTATCGTGTGCATTTTACAACTGCTTTGTGAGGTGTGCAGCTTGCAGCATCAACTCGTCGATGCTGTTTCTCAGTTGTTGGGTATACGCACAAAGTTCACAAACTTCTTCACGCAAGTGCTTGCAAGTACTCATCGAAGCCATCTGTTCTCCATCTCTCTGCCTTTTTCCCACTGATACTTCTGTTTCTGCTGCTGTTGTGGGCAGTAGGCTCTTAGGTGCCCCAGTTGTCCACATTACCAACACTCCCGCCGTTTGTGTGAGAGGCGGTGAAGCTCTGTAACATATACTGCTTGCCGTACCTCTGTGTCGGTGATGGCACTGATGAAAAAACCAACTGCGATGATGTCGCGCGCCTCCTCGGAGAATCCTTCCAGAGATAGGTGGGAGAGTCACACAATGTCTTGCCATAGCTCCCCTGGTCGCTTTGTGTGGCTTCGCAGTTGAGTATGGTGAGCATGTCGCAGGTATCTGTCGCCGAAACGTAGTTCCAAAGCCGACACCAGCGTGGGATACCCTAGTCGATGTCGTTCTGATAGAGATTGTAGTATACTCAGTACGGGGCCTCGCAGTACAGCTGTTCGACCGTCCATCCATTCAGGGTTGCGACTATGTCAAATTGGTGTTGGTACTCTCGCCAAGAAGTCTGGCCATCGTAAGGAGCGGGTTTAATTTAGACCCCCCCCNCCCTTCCCCTCTCCAGGCTGCGCGACACGAATGCTGCAGAGCTTCTGACTATCCTCCGAGGTTGATGCGTTGGTTACGACTTTTACTGCTTCTTCACTTTTTTCGGCTGCCGATGTGGACTCCACTGCTGAATAAATTCCTGCCATTCCTTCTTCATCGCACGTATTTCCTGTTTCACTTCATTCTCGACACTGTCTATTCTGTCGTTTACACTGTCAATCTGCTTGTCCACATTTGTCAACTCTTTCATTCACTAATGCCTTATTTTTCTGTATACATTTTCATTTATAGAGTCTATATTTCTGCCTACATTCTCACAAAGTGTATATTTTCCTATCTGCATGATTGATATAATTGCTTGTCTACTAAATCGCTTAAAGAAGTTGTCTGGCTATTTACATTACTAATTTCACTTTTTACGTCTTCCCACAAGCTATTTGCACTTGCGCTCACTTGACTACATAATCCCTCGATTAATGCTCTCAAGGATTCCAGTTCTGGAGACATTTTTTCTAGTTAGCTTGCACTGCGATAGTTGTACAAAACAGTCTTAATGTCTCAGCCTTCAACAATTACAATCAATTAATTTTTATTTCACTAATTATTAGCATATTGCCTAACTTAATTTATAAATGGATAATTAATCATTGCCTCCATCCAACATCTGACACCAGTGTTACAAGGATGCCTGAGGGGCGTATCGGAGTTATGAGGGCTGGAGGTCTTAATAAAAATAAAACAACCAAATTTGATTTTTAATTTATTCTCACAGCTATTATTTGCAGCATTAAAATTATCTATATCCACTCTTACTACATTTATTTATCAGTGAGCGCAACATTTAATGTCTATTTCAACTCTAATTAACGTCCTTCTAAATCTCGCTGTTTCGTCATAGTCAATTAACTTATAATCATCATTAACACACATTCAGTCTATCTGTTGCCGTTATTAGTTTCACTCACGCATCTAGTCCAATAGTCCAGCCTGCCAGTCTCACTCTTCACTGCTTGATACTTGCAGCCGCAGATTCCCCTTCTGCTGGTCACTTATCTCGCCGCTCGTCGTCTATCGCTTGAAACACAGCCACTCATCAATTCAACAACTTATCTCGGCCCGGAGGCCCGTCGCACTATTTATACTCTGCTGGCATTGACCTGGAAAATTCAACGCACCCCGAATCATGCTAACAGAAACGAGGTCAGTAATCCAGAGCATTCTTCAGATGTCTCAAAGACACCCGATACCCAAGGTCGGGAGCGGCACGCGCTCTGATGGACATAACAGGCACGCTTTGTAAACATTCCTTTGTGAAAAGCCACTACGTCTCCGGTTACAACTGATAGTGCGCGCGTCGAAAAATAATCTAATTACATACTCTGTCTTTCACTTCAACTCGCTCGCGCGGGATAAAGCAACGAGTGCATAACAATACTTTCTGGTTAATTGTCCCTGACATTGGTTCAGGGACTTATCTTTTGTTTTCTAAGCATCTAGATACTCAAATAAAATAATAACTTCCCGTATGTTTGGGCGAAAAATAAGTAACGGCGAAGCAAAAGCATCCAGGATAATTACATTTTGAAATACCTTTAATAAAAATTGTATATATATGGTTATATTATTTTTGTACATAAATTACCAGTAATTTTCTTTATTAATATTTTGTTTTGAAAAGAACGTTTAGTNACTCAAATAAAATAATAACTTCCCGTATGTTTGGGCGAAAAATAAGTAACGGCGAAGCAAAAGCATCCAGGATAATGACATTTTGAAATACCTTTAATAAAAATTGTATATATCTGGTTATATTATTTTTGTACATAAATTACCAGTAATTTTCTTTATTAATATTTTGTTTTGAAAAGAACGTTTAGTNATGGTTATATTATTTTTGTACATAAATTACCAGTAATTTTCTTTATTAATATTTTGTTTTGAAAAGAACGTTTAGTAGACGAGGCAACACAACTTAAGTGCGATTACGTCTTGCTTTAAATTAGGCGCCATTTCTATATTTCTATCGGAGATACTCCAATAGAATGACCGATCGAAAGTAAGTATTTCATACATGACTGTCGTCCTGGTTCATCCTAAGCTCTATCCCCTGGAACCATGTATAATGTTTACTACTGCCAATTTGCTTTTCCCTTTGCAATTTTGTTAAGGAAACCCGTACTCAGAAGGGGTTTTTTTTTTTTTTAGGTTAACTGAAGTAATATGTAACTGCAGAAAACTTAGCGATAACGATACGTTATGGTTGTGTCTCGTAGTCTCCGTCTTTAAGGTGTATCACAGGCAAATTATATCAACATTCTGCATTTAAAATGTTTATTTTACCACTGTTTCCATTTATTGTTCCACGACAAGCTGCAAGATATTTCAAACTTTAATTTTCATCATATGTTTGCATAGTGCTGACCCGCCAGCCCAGCGAGAGGACCTGCGTATAACTTGGTAAGTCGGATGTGTGCTGGGGACTCACCGTCTTGTCCTGTAGCAGGCTGACCCTGCAGTCGAGGCTGGCTGAGCCGCCCGCCTGCACTGTGATGATGGAGGTGCTGGCCTCGAAGTGTGGCCCCCACTTGTGGTCGTGGTGGTGGGGGTGCGGCCTGCCCGGGGCAGAGTGCATGCCGAAGATGCGCCCCAGTAGTGGCGTGTCCGTCCCCTCAACCCGCCCGCTCTCCGCGTGAGACTTCCTGGTGGACTGCGCTGCAGTGTCCGAGCTCCTGTACTCATGTGTCATTGGTAGATCCGTGGCTGGCTCTGGGTAACGTAGGCCTTCGTCAACGCTCACAACTTATTTTTACTGATGTTCCAGATAATCTAGAGAGTGTAATTGTTACTAAATATGCACATTTATTTGATTTGTGTACTTATATTATAAAAACTGAGTTAACCACAGACAGTGGTGTAACTATGTTTTCTGTGCTGACCAACAAGTCTAACTCGTCTTTGACTTGTAAAGAAAAATAAATACGTATTTCAATTTTGAATTCTTACAATTTATTGGCATAAAATACTGTAAACTGTAATTCACAGACAAAAACTATCTCATCTTCGATTTTGACTCTTACCTGGAGTCATACACATGCCGAAGTGAAGGGTGAGCACAAAAACAGATACATTCTTCATTTTTGGATTATCTCGGCATTGTGGCGCTTATTTTGCAGACTTCTTCCAGCTGAAAAAAAATTTTATAAACATTTTATGGTAATTTGAACCAATCACTCCTGGTTGCCTCCTAACTGTCACTCAAGGATTCAGCATGATAGAAGTGATTCATGACCTAGCCTCTTCGGTACACAGGTACAGAAATAAACGAAACTATTATCTGGAAGCAAGGTACTGTGGTTATTGGACTTTACGCATATTATATTGTTTTCTTTATTTGAAAGGTATGGTAAAGTACCAACAGGAATATGAATATTAAACTGCGCAGATTAGCCTGCATTCGCTCTGTTCAGAACTGCGGGACGCCAGCGTACAGTTAAGATAACGCTGTAGGTATCACTGCCTCAGTAGAAGAAATGTGTGTGACGGCACATTTGTGGCTGCCTGTTGTCTGAGATAAGAAAGGTTTCCTGATATACGCAATGTTGGTAAAGGCCTTGTAGTAAGTAACGTATAAAAAACTCTATAAGTGAATGCCTCTGTGTTTTATATAAATTATCTTAACAAGTTTTTTTTAGCCATATAGTTTTATCCCGTTCCCTCAGAAGGAGAAAACCCTTGCTCTTAATAGTACCAATTCGTGCATGGAACTAGACGGTATTATACGGTACCAAGTCAAACTCTTACTCTACGCCACTTATTTTCAAGGTGTCGGACTTATAAACGTTTTATATTAGTATACCACAGCAATAGAACCACTAGACAATTTTCACAAATTTACGCAGTAATAGTTTCAAGAACTAAATTTTTTTTCACAGCCTTTTTTTGTCCGTTATTATGTAAGATGCCATTGCAGAGAATAGAAAGAATGTATGCTATTTCTCAGAACCACCGAAACGAATTCCTAACTTATATTACATATAGGTAGTAGTACAATGACAGCCATCTGTACAAAGGAATTTCACATGCACAGGGTAGTTACTTTCAAATGGTAGCTTAATTATACTTGAGTAATATATTTTATCTTTGCAAACATTAAACCTATTCGAACCCATCTTGGTGTGCTGTGGGTACATATTGTTGTACACTTAAGCCTCTTATTGAATACTTTCTTTGGTNTCACAGCCTTTTTTTGTCCGTTATTATGTAAGATGCCATTGCAGAGAATAGAAAGAATGTATGCTATTTCTCAGAAACCACCGAAACGAATTCCTAACTTATATTACATATAGGTAGTAGTACAATGACAGCCATCTGTACAAAGGAATTTCACATGCACAGGGTAGTTACTTTCAAATGGTAGCTTAATTATACTTGAGTAATATATTTTATCTTTGCAAACATTAAACCGATTCGAACCCATCTTGGTGTGCTGTGGGTACATATTGTTGTACACTTAAGCCTCTTATTGAATACTTTCTTTGGTATGGTACATTGGAAAATAGTAACAAACCTAGGTCTCATTTAAATAACGTCTCAACAGAGTTCTGGCGCATTTGACTAGCAAGTAGTACCACATAAAGCCATATTTTTCTAATAACGTTTGTATTATTCTTTTAGTTGTAATACCACATTCCTTGAACCATTAGATTTGTTTTAACTAAATTTTTCACAATTTTTGAAAGGAAATTATACCAAAAATTTACGTTTCTCATTTCAGGAATAACTGTACCAATTTCCACCAGATTTGTTGGAAAATGCTTTATGTTGCATTTATTTTATAAAACAGAATACCCTGTAACTTAAGCTTTTGATATCTTCTTCAAAATTACTTGAATGCATAATTGTACAAGAAAGTAGGCTAAATAATGGTATTTTTTTTTGTTTAAAGTTTATATTTGTAGTTAATACACATGTAGGGGTCAGCTGAAATTTTTCCATTAATGTTTTCTTAAGAATAATATTTTCTTAAGTTATTACTTTAATATAATACATTTTTATGTTATTCTCAATTTATTGGATTTCAGTATTTGGCAATTTTACACTCAGATAACTGCACTTATTCCCTTAAGAATTTCTTATATATATATATATATTCATTCCTATACAGATAATTTAAATTTTTTCGAATGTTTTGTTTTTAGTCAACTACGTAGTTTTTGAACAAATAATTAAAGCACAATTTTTTAAAAATATTTAAATACATTTTCGGAAACATTTTAAAATATTTATGAAATTGTATTTTTAGAAAGTCTTTATACTCATTCTCATTTCGGTATTCTGTGCACTGTACGTATTCTTTTTATAGTTATTTATTCAGATTATAGTTGTAATAATACAATATAGTGTCAAAATATTGTTTACAATTCACAGCAAGCTACTAAGTATAATACGTACCAGTTATTGACGTCATGTGTTCGCTGCTCACGTAAAAGTAGTGCATCTGCTTGAGGAAACTAAAATTCTCCAAGCAGGAGCTGCAATAAAGATAACACAAAGTGTTCTTCCAAGTTGAGTAACTCTTTACTACCTAAATAAAGAAAGGAAATAAAAGAAACATGCTCAGCTAATTTAAAGAAATAGTTTCTCGAAATAAATCTGTTCACAGCAATGTTGTAAAAATAACAAAAACTTTGTCTGTGAAAATAAATGATTTTGTAAATGTCATAAATAATGATAAAAGAAGGGAAATGATAAAACAGAAGTGTACTGATATAAAAAAGAATCCTACGTGTTTTGTAATACTAATATTACACAGTCAAGTATATGATTAGTACCAAAGCTAACATCCATAAAATACGGTTTGTGCAGCATGGACAGCTGATAGGCGGTGTGGTAGTGATTCAATAAGATTCTGGACGGTTGCCAAATAGACCCGGAGTCATGCAGACCGCAATTCATCCGACAGCTGCTGAAGAGTGGGTGGTGGAGGATCCATTCAGCAAACATGAGCAACACGGTGGTCCCACAGGTGTTCGAATGGGTTCATGTTTGGGGAATCAAGGGGAAAGAAAAGTACTTGGGAGTCTTGGCCATGTTACTTCTCTGGAAGATCCCATCCTCCCCAAGGAAGACAGTCAACATGTGTACATGAACTCGCAGGATGGATAGATAACCAAATTAGTTGAGAGAGCATTCCAGAGGTCTCGTCATACCCAAACAATGCCAAGAAAACTTCCCCAGACCATAACAATTGTCGCCATCAGTTTGTATTCTCCATAAACGGTTGCAGGTTTACGTTCTCAGAAATATCTTGCCTGACACATCAACGTCCATCCATTCGATGGAGCATAAAATGTGTCCATGGAATAAGACGACTCTTTACAAATCAAAAGAGATCCAATTCTGACACTGTCGTGAAAATTGAAGCCCTTTCCGACGACGAATTGTTGCAAATACGGGTGCAATGACTAGTCGTCTGCTTTGGATCCCCGTATACCACCAAGTGTCATTTTAGGTACATGTCTTTCAGCCTCTGGTTTGTTTGGAGAGTGTACTCAACTGAAGCGTATCTGCGGGCCCTCACGCACCTGCTTAGCTGACTTTCATCTCTCGAATCAATGGCACACGGTACTCCAGTCAGTGTCACACTCCACAAACTGCGCAGTTTCAGAAATACTGCCAATGTTGGCATCACGACTGATGATCATCTCCTTTGCAGTCTGATATATCGCACGTTTTACCAATGATACCAATGATTTATATGTTTGTAGCGTTCCTAAATTTATTTTATGTGCTCACCAAGCTTGCTTGCAACACATGCCTTATTTCATCAAATGTGTGTTGCTGACATTAAATGTGACGATAGGTCATAATAATGTGACNTCTTGCAACACATGCCTTATTTCATCAAATGTGTGTTGCTGACATTAAATGTGACGATAGGTCATAATAATGTGACAAGTGACTCGACCGTGTATTTTATATTACATTTATTGAGATGTTTTACTTGATTCAGAGAGAAATAGCTCAATAATTTTATTTGTCTTCCGTTCACATACCCAGATGTTTCCATCATAATATGAATTCTGCTTCTTCTTCCGCGTCGTGCAGTTTAAGTAGCAAGTTACCATAATTATTACATATTTGAAGTCTTTATCTGTTTCCCACGTCTAACTCTTCAGAAATATACAGAGTTATTCAAAAAGTATGGTGCAAAAGTAATGCTGATTTATCCATTAGTGACGAGATATTCACGGCCCACAATGGTATTCAATAATTGACGACTGTCGTAAGTTTGTTGTCCATAAATTGTGTGTCTGTGTAGTTCACATACTCGCAGCCAGAGGCGCTGTTGTTGGTTTACAAATTTGCTACCTCGTAGCAAGAGAAAGCGATGTGATGAAATTTGCACGAGCAGAGGCTGTTGCAACAGTGCAGATACATTTTCTAACACGCTATAAAAAGCGCCCACCACATAAGAACTGTATACCACATTGGATGCGACAGTTCCAATCTAGTGAATGTTTGTGCGCCAAAGCCCTGGTAGACAGCAAAGCTCGAGGGAGATGGTGGAGAGGATCCGAGCTGCGAATATAAGGAGCCCAAAGATATAGACAACGTGGGCTTGTCGCGAATTAAATGTACCACAACCCACTGTATGGCGTGTTCTACGAAAGCGTCTGTCCTGTAAGCCATACAAACTGCAGCTAGCGCAGATGTTGAGACCAGCAGACAAACAAAAATGTGCAACCTTCAATACTAAAATGCTTAACTTGTTAGAAGAGGATGGATTCGCTGATAGGTTAGTGTTCAGCGACATGGCAACATTTCACCTAAGCGGAAAAGGCAATCGCTATAATGTTAGGATCTGGAGCACAGAAAAACCCTCATGTCTTTGTAGAGCACGAGAGAGAGACTCGCCAAAAGTGAACGTGTTTTGCGCGATGAGCAGACGCAAAGTGTATGGGCCCTTCTTTTTTGCCAAGCCTACTGCCACTGACCTCAACACCTGGACATATTAACAGAAAGGCTTATGCCTCTACTAGAGGAAGATTTCCCTAATATAATATTTCAACAGGATGGTGCTCCTCTCCATTTCCATTTAACAGTTCGTGAACACTTTAATACCACCCTACCAGGGCGCTGGATTGGATGTGTATGCTCCTCCGTTCCCACGACACCTGGACAATTTGAAGAACCGCATCTCTAGAGCCGTGAAGCGGATAACCAAGTTGAGTTGAGAGGTTGGGGGAAACGGGAAATCCCCGAGAAAACCCGCCAACCAGCGGCATCGCCTGGCACTATTCGCACATGCGAAAATCCGGGAGTGACCTGACTGGGGATTGAACCCGGTTCGCCTAGGTGTGAGGCGAGCAGTCTAACCGCTCATCCACCGTGGCCCCCGGGTAACCGAGGATATGTTGGGATGCGTCTGGGAGAAATGGACTACCGTCTAGACATCTGCAGTGTCAACCAGGGTGCACATATTCAACACTTGTAATCTCCACATGAACCATATGCACAACGGCGCCTCTGGTGGTGAGTACGTAAACTATACTGACAGACACGTAACTTACGGATAACAAACTTATGCAGGTCCTCTATCAACGAATATCATTGTGGTTTGTGTATGCCAGTTCAATAAACAATAAATCAGCTTTACTTGTGCACCATCCTTTTTTAACAATGCTGTATTAATAATGCATTTTTCGTTCTAAGTTTTCATCGCACGTATTTTGCACTGTTTATTTTAAATCCAAATATTTCTCATCGTAGAAAATATCCTCCGCAATAACCTGAAGTTAATTTTCCGAACCTGCTGCCATCGCTATTTCATCTTTGTACCTGATGGCATTTGGTATTTTTCCACCTAATATAATTTATCGTGGTTTTTTTATTCCTTCTCCATGCATTTTCCGTAATTCGATGGCTCCCTCAGTATATAAAAGTTCGATCATTCTAGTGCAACTGTTTATATCCCTCCCTACCTGATATCCCGTACTCTGTAGGTGTATCAGTAGAGAAACGTCACTTTAAAAAAAATGTCTTGAATGTACACCTTGCTCCTTAATCTATGCGTGTAGATGCCGCTTCAATGGTTATTTGAAACATTTAAGCACTTCAGGTGTATAGCAGATCTACTGGCAAACTCGTTCCTCGTGCCGGTGAAACAAAGATTATTTTTCAGAAGCATAAATAACGTGGTTAGTGAAAGTGTATTAGACCGACAAAAGTAGACTGCAGATTAATCATGAAATATAGTGAGTAAAATACATAATATGGTATATTGTTTAAAGTGTTTATTAAGGATGGTAAATATATTCCTTTGGTTTTGCACCTGAACCATTACTTTATTGTAAATATGAGACAAAGTACACACATTGTCATAAAAATTTAGGTTCAAGAAGGAACCGGTAGATTCAAACGAAATTTTATTAGTGTGATCAGTCAGACAACATTAATTGCCTTCTCGGACTGCCTTTTGCTAGTACACAATGTGTAGATACAATCGAGCAAGTTGCCACACAAACGCTTTATGTTATCCTGAGGCAAATTTACGCTCGTTGGTTACAAATTAATTCTCCAAATTGCAAACATTCTGACATGGAGAAAGCTGGTATCCCATCTAGTATCACAAATTGTTCGACGGGCGTCAAATAAGGCGAATGGCAGGACAGATCCCAGAAGTGTTGATAAAGAACGTTAACACTCTTGAGAATCCTGCAGAACTACGCGACCGCTAGCGCTTTCTCGCTCTAACAAGGTGGGTAGATAGCATCTGGTTGAAATTGTTTCTCCTTTAATATTTCTTTGCCATTAGCAACATCTGTCTTAAAAATGGATCGCAGGCTTTCGCGGCCATTGTCAGTGTGTTCTTGGCTTTTGGATTCGAGTAGCGTCAAGTATTTTCTTTCCGAAGTTTTGGCAGTCGTTGCAGCTGCCGTTTTCTGGATCTCGCCATAGCAATAAGACCACCGCTGAAACGGCTGCCGAAACGTCAGGAAGAAAATACTTGTCATGGCTCGAATCCAAAAACCAAGAACACAACGGTGTCTGTCTTTCTTTCGCTACCAGCGTGTATAGGGCGAAATGTACTCCAAAATGGCGACATAATGATTAAGTGAGATGTGTTAACTTTTGACGAGGTAAACAGTAGGGTAAGACATAGCCACACCTTGCCTTAATGACAACGCGCATTGTTTATCAGCGGGATAATAAACAACAATTTTACAAGTTTTAATATGTAGCCTATATTCAATTTATCACATATAAAAAACTATAGGTATGCCACGCTGGTCATGTCGTTAGAAGATTGAAACATTCACTCATCTCACATCTGCACACGTAGTATTTTCTAGTGAAGGCCTCGACACGACAGTCGCCTGATGCCCCTCAAAGACGGTAAGGTACACAAAAGGATACACACGTAGCCTCTGTAGATTACGAAACCTTACTGTGCACGGCCGAAGACATGCCATCATGCATTCGCCAGATATTCGATAACGTGATATCTTAATAGATGAACACTCCCCCAGAAACGGAATGATACCCAAATTCCTATGAGCGTGGGGACCACATATTCCATTTTCAGGTGTTTATTTTGTATTTTCACTAGAAATGCTTTGCTCCANCTATGAGCGTGGGGACCACATATTCCATTTTCAGGTGTTTATTTTGTATTTTCACTAGAAATGCTTTGCTCCATGTCATGACTATTGCAACTTTCGCGTTTTCTTTTCAAGCTTAAAGCAATAATCGCTTAGAAGTTCGAACTAAAATATCAGTGTTTTTCGCAGTGTTATTAAGAAAATACCATCTATGCGCATTTTATATTCGGTGGGAGAAATGACCCAAGGACTAAAGCATAATATTAAACGTTGCATTTTAAATCGCCGCAATCTGAAAGTTATACTGTTACAAGATGCCCGCGGAGCATATCTGAGTTAGTGAGGGACGGAGGTCTTAATAAAAATAAAATAACTAAATCAGATTTCTAATTTATTCACACAGCTATTATTTACAGCACTCAATTATCTATCACCACTCATACTTTTATTTCTTAGTGAGCGCAATATTTAATGCCTATTTCAACTCTAGCGTCCTTCTCAATGTCGCGGTTTCATTTCGGTCAATTAACTCATACTCAACATTAACACACGTTCAGTCTGTCTGTTGCCAACATTTGTAATTTCTTTCACTCACGCATCCAGTACATAGTTCAGCCCTGCCAGCTGCGCTCTTCACTGTTTGATACTCGTAGTCGCAGATTTCCCTTCCGCTAGTCACTTGTCCCGCCGCTCGTCATCTGTCGCTGAAACTCAGCCACTCATCCATTCAACAACTTAGGAGGCCCGTCGCTCAATTTATACTCTGCTGGCCTTGTCCTGGAAAGTTCAACGCACCCCGAGTCATGCGGACAGAATCTAGGGCAGTAAACCACTAGAAAATTTCTCAGATAGAAGCAGAAACCTAATACAACCTAGGACAGCAGCGCGCGCCGCAAAAGGATGATCGTATCGGATCGCTTTTTGGTAATTTATATGCGTTTATTGGTTTAGAGCACGCCTATAATTCAAAACAATCCATTTAATTGCAGCCACCGCTATCATATAACTGCTGTCCTTCAATTCCACTCACTCGCGTGGGATGCGAAGTAGTGAGCGATTAACAATACTAATCACGTCAATGTACAATCATGACGTGAGGTTTTGCCGGTTTGTTATACACTTGAATACTATATAAATTCAAAGTCTGGTGGGAGGTGTGAATGGATAATGGAATTTTTCTTAAATGCCAAGAATTGTATTGGCATCATTAACAGAACTGCCATATTTTCGCAAATTAGGGTTGTAAGTAACGACCGAATACATTTCCCGTCTCAAAGAAACCATCAGCATTAATTTAACCTGCACCAGGTACAACCTTATGATATGATGTTCGTTCGCGTGTCATAGATTGTTCACATGTGTTTTTTTCTCATACCTTAATGCATCGTGGCTAACTATAAACATGTTGCAATAACACCACTGAAGTATTGTTTGAAAGATCGCGATCAAAAACTTACATGTCCAGTTGGCAAACTAATGCATCAAAAAATCATGCTGCAAATGTGGTCGAAGTTTTTATATGTTGTAATGGATTTTGTTTCAAATAATTTGATCACCACCTGAATCTTGAAATATACTTTCAGAAAATGTAAATTTAAGTTAATGAACTTTTATGTGCAACAACTATTTTAAAAGTAAAATTTTTTGTGCATTTTGTGATGCTCATAAGTGAGTATCTGTCTTCTGAAAAATTAATTTAAACACCTGGATTAAATATTAATTTAATTAGCATAATTAGTGTTTCAAAATAAATATTTTCCGTAATTCTTTAAATAAATTTCTATTGAATTAAAAATATTTTATTATAGCAAACATTTTAGATTCAAATAACCAACTGCTCAACACCTTAACATTTTCTATATTTACTCGCATTCTATATTTTTTATACCAACACTAATAATTTTTTTTAAATTTAATTTTGCATGCACTTAATAAATATTTGGTGCATTTATACCCTAAATAAAAAATAGAATGATGACTAGTACCAGACTCAGTAAAAATTGAAGGTTTTTACTCATAATCATCATTTTTTCTAATCCATAATTTAATGAGTCCACATTTATATTACATAAAGCTATATTTCCTTTATATCCATAAATATAATTTGATGTTATTTCAAAAATTAATGAAACGTTATCCATCAAACATAAATCAGTATTCATTAAAGCACTATTCATTTAATAACTAAAAATTTTAAAACTATTTTAATTAACGGTAAGCAAATGTTTAGTAGGTATTGTATCATATTTTATCATTATTTTTTATTCTAATTTTCCACATTTGCTCTTACGAATTGTTTTGCTATTTAAAAACTATTGAAAGTTTCGACATTTATTCAAAATATATTATTCGGTCTTGTCCTAGTATCAATTTTTAAATCTACATATAACTGAAACTAGTTAACTTGGTTTAGTTTAATATTACATATTTGTTAATTTGGATATTAAGGATAATGATTGTTTTAAACATATTTGGTAAAAAAAAATATTTAATTTTGTTTATGTTTATTTTTAAATTTATATTTAGTCATGAATAAGTTTTGTGTTAACCATGAAACCCTTTATAACATTTGTTCACTTCTAAAATATGCCTTTAAAAATAACTATATATTTTAGTCTGAATATTATTATTTTCTATAAAAATATACACCATTTTATAATAGAAACAATTAAAAGTATCATAATGAAAATATTGGTCCCCTGTTTTAATTTATTTATTTATAAATTNATTTTATAATAGAAACAATTAAAAGTATCATAATGAAAATATTGGTCCCCTGTTTTAATTTATTTATTTATAAATTTATTGATAAGCTTCAACAAACTGAATGTAACTTTTTTTTCAGTTCTAATTTTGTAGATAGTAATTTGTCCATAACGCATTGTTCTCATAATCGGGACAAAATTACCATAAAACCCCTTTCTATAATTCTTACTACTTAAAAAAATTATTAACTCATTGTCTGTACATTTTAACGTTTCGTCTTTCGAGGAAAAAGAAGTCAAATTTAATAANATTTTATAATAGAAACAATTAAAAGTATCATAATGAAAATATTGGTCCCCTGTTTTAATTTATTTATTTATAAATTGATTGATAAGCTTCAACAAACTGAATGTAACTTTTTTTTCAGTTCTAATTTTGTAGATAGTAATTTGTCCATAACGCATTGTTCTCATAATCGGGAAAAAATTACCATAAAACCCCTTTCTATAATTCTTACTACGTAAAAAAATTATTAACTCATTGTCTGTACATTTTAACGTTTCGTCTTTCGAGGAAAAAGAAGTCAAATTTAATAANGTAAAAAAATTATTAACTCATTGTCTGTACATTTTAACGTTTCGTCTTTCGAGGAAAAAGAAGTCAAATTTAATAACACTTACTTTCATTGACCATAAATGTTCTCAAACATATCAACTAAACTCGACACGCCAATTTTTTGCATTTTATTTTATTCTTTTTTACTTTCAAATTTAATTTTTATTTTTAATATTTTAGAATGAGAGTGCACTTGTAAACTATTATATTTAGTTTTAAAATATAATGTTTTATGTGTTTACTTAGATTCTATTAATTTATTTTCATGATCAATTCAATTATTTAAGAATACAATTTTCTTAATTAATAAATTTATTTCTTTATTTCTACTAAAATTTAAACTTTGCTTAAATTACCTGGGTATTAAATATTTTTTCTAATATTTTTCGTATGCCAACCTCTTTAAAATTCACTATTGCAATATATTTTCAAATATTTCCTTACCTTTTATCAACGTGATACGTATTTTCCGAGTTATTGTTCACTAGGTTATCTACAATCTAACTAAATATCTAATGCTTTTTAACGCATTAACCAAAATTCATTTGTAGAGACAAAATATAAAAAAATATCAAACATCGATTTTCGCAAAAATCAGACAGAAATAGTTTTGATCGTTGCATGGTTCACATAATCAATACATATTGTATGGCTTTCTTGTTTACAATAAATAAATTTAAATTTTCGAAACGAATGTGTTTTTGATTACTTATTAAGTGTTTGCATTATTAGTATTTGCCAACTAATTTTGACCGAAAAGTACATTTTCTCTCAGAAATGTTCCAACTGCCAATGCAAAATGTTATCGATTTCTTTAAAAGATAATTAACGTGTCGGGGAACACAGACACACAAGCACAAAATTCATATGTAAAGATTTTTTTTAAAGAAAGTAGGCCAAAAATGATTTATTATTCCCGTTTGGAAGAGGAGATGAGTGAAAACGAAGTAAAATATAAATTTGATTGTAGAATGGAAGTAAATAATACAAAAGGACCAATTAGCTATGAGTGCATACGCTGCTAAAAATATCCGTATATTCACGGAAATTTTTGCGGAAACGTACAGTAAATATACGAAAACGCGCTCCGCAATGACATACAATTAAACTGAGCTTTGAACATTTAAAATACAGAACCTGTCCAGTGTCCGTATTTCCAACAACCTCGGGTCTCGGGGACGAACAATGCCGAGATACACGAAGCGTTCTTCACCGCTATAACTAGAAAACTATCTTTCCTGTAGCATTTAGGATATTCACACCACTTAAATGTATTCTTTCAAACATTATTAGNATAACTAGAAAACTATCTTTCCTGTAGCATTTAGGATATTCACACCACTTAAATGTATTCTTTCAAACATTATTAGTGACAGGAGCCATATGCAACCGTTAGCAACACTTAAAAAAATCGAACATTACAAGAAACTGAAAAAGTTCCATGCTTGTTTTCGTAAACATATCATGTCAACACCACAGTTCGCAATTAGAATGTGGCAGCAGAGTAGTGGGAGTTGGAAGCTATGAATAGTCTTATACGAGACCAAATCCCGCTCGAAAACTTAATGCTTTAGAAATTAATTTTTTATACGCTGGCAAACATTCCACAACGAAAATTAAAAACTTATTCTGTAATCTGTTTTTATTAGCCGGAAATACAAAAAAACTCAGTAGCAAACTTACGGAAAAGTTGCGTAAAACCATGGAGAGATTTTTATAATTTACGGAAAGTCCGCAAATTTAAAAATTAAATATCTGTACATTTACAAAGTTTTCTGGATATTTTTCTTTCTACCAGTAATTTTCCGTAGTTTCAGATAAATATTTTCAGACAGCGTAGGAAAAATGTTAGAATAATAGGGTGAGTAGTATTGGTCGATTCGGTTCAGAAATGTAGCTATTAACAGATGTCTTCCTGAAAAAGTTTCAGAAGCAAGCACTTCTTTTCCACAATATGGGATGTACACACGCAATTGGTTCCCGAGATAGAAGGAAAATCAAATATCCAACTGGAGGGAATGGTTAATTACAACAGGAGAAAATTTAGGCATCCCTGTTCTGAATTCATCGTTCCTGCAGGAAGGCGGTAAGCGACGGTGAGTAATGCTGGCGTGTTGCACGTAGAATGAGCGCTCACAGGAGACACTACGAATGAAATTTCACGTCGCATTTATTCCTTGTTGGAATTTTATGACACGGAATTTTTCCTAAGTGAGAATATTTATGTGGCATGGTAAAAGCGAAAGAAAAAAATTAATATAGAATTATTTTACCCACTGTAGCAACTGCACTCATTTGCAAAAAAAAAAATATCCTGAAGGTACCATCGCAGGGGAACGTAAGTCGATACAAGCATAGGACATGAAAGTAAGTANCAAAAAAAAAAATATCCTGAAGGTACCATCGCAGGGGAACGTAAGTCGATACAAGCATAGGACATGAAAGTAAGTATACAGAAAACATCAAAATATTGTGTTACACCAAGCATGTATTACAGGGGACCGACATTTGCAGGATGCACTTAGTATGGTGTTGGACCATCCGTAGCACGGAGACAAGTAGCCATACGGTTGGGAATTGAGGCTTACAGACGTCAGATGTTCTTTTGAAGAAGATCCTGCCCCAGATGCCGTAACTGGCCCTCCAAATCCGCCGTAGTTGCCGCTGACCGAAGTTGCCATCAAATCTGGTACTAAATGCTCTCGACGGGCGAGAGGTCTGCGGACATCGCTGGCATAGGAAGCTAAGGAAGGCCAGAGATACCCGTGCTGTGTATAGCCGGGTATTATCCTGCTAAAAAATCGGGTTGTCAAGTTGCGCCAGGAAAGGGAGCGCACATGGTAGCAGAATTTTCTGGACATATCGCCGCACCGTCAGGGTTCCGTTAATCACCACCAGTGGGGTGCAGTAATCGTAGGAAATGGCACCCCACATCATGAAACCTCTCGTTGGGACGGTGTGCTGCTCTACAACGAAGAGTAGATCACAGCGCTGGCCAGAGCGTCTCCAAACTCGAATTCGGCTGTCGTCTGTATCCAGACAGAACCGTGATTCGTCGCTGAACACCACTCGTGGCCATTCCGCAAGTTTCCATGCTGCCCGTTCCCGGCAGAAGGTTACACTTGCTTGGCGATGCTCAGGTCGTAATGGTAGACGTCATAAGAACGCCACGACGACAGGTCCCACTCTGCTTGCCGCCTGGATATGGTACTGGTTGACACAGGCATATCCGCAGATGCCATGACATGTCCCTGGGTGGTGCAAAACGACGCCTGTAGAGTGCTTACAGCCTGTCGCGCGATGCAACTATCCTCCATTCTGGTACTTCGCCAGGGTCAAATCACGTCTTCTGGACGGGTGTGTGTACCTTTGTGTTTCCACTGCGTCCAACACTGACTCATGGTGTAGGCAGCATGGTTCAAGTGGCAAGAAATGCGCTGAAACGTCCAACCTGCTTCTTGAAGGCCGACGTTGCGGCCTATCTCAAACTCATCCAGCTGGGCAAAGGCTTGTCGAATGCGCCGTAGGGGCATGCTGCGTGTTCACTGAACATTGCTCTGTGACTCACATCACTACTAAGGCCTTATTCGATGTCCTGCAGCTATGAATTATGAAAGTACATGTATGCCCCATAGTAGCACATCCGCGTATGCAAACCGCATGAAACGCAATTGGGACATATGTCGGGCTATGACAATACGGCGTGGCAACCTTCGTTGTACCTGCGAAATTCGTTCATGGTGATCAATTTTTTTTTAAATTAGTGTAAATTAAATCTCTTTATTAAACCGCTAGAGAAGCGTACAAATAAATATCGTTACTAGAATTACAAGAGAAAAGTTGTACGATGGTAACCATATCATTATGTATGTACATTTGATTCAGTACTATAATACAATTTTATAATCTCGTTTTCTCATTACATTCTTAATCATTCGAAATAGTCATATGGTGGTTCAGGATAGCACAACCCGCCAATTACGGCTGGTTCTGATACAGTATAAACACATTAAACAGCCACTATTTTAGTGTTAATAAATGCAAAAACGTTACAATTATTATTTAGAAGCTGTTCTGTCATAGCGTTATTTTCATTTGCAGGTACAAAGCAGCAAGTTTACCTAAATACCCACAATGCAATAATCNCTGTTCTGTCATAGCGTTATTTTCATTTGCAGGTACAAAGCAGCAAGTTTACCTAAATACCCACAATGCAATAATCAAGTCAGAAGTTATTAAAAAAAGGGGGTGTTGAATATTTGCAGGAGGTGTTTTATCAATAGCCTAAAAAAGATGTCCAGAACCACTTAATTGTGAAACATTCTACACACTGCAACATTCAACGGAGAAGAACGGTGAAANTAAAAAAGATGTCCAGAACCACTTAATTGTGAAACATTCTACACACTGCAACATTCAACGGAGAAGAACGGTGAAAGGTGTCTACCCTGAGAAGGAAGTAATATCTACATATTTTGTTAGAATATGGGAACAGATGTGTTGAAAGTGTTGTGTACGTTGTTGAGTAAGGCTCAGCTAGAAACAAGCCACACTTTCACCAAATTTATCGAAAATGAGGTTATGATATCTGTGGATGCAGAATTTTCCAATATATAAAATGAACTAGTTTCTTAGAGCAATACTTCACTGTATTTTTATGATATTGTCATGTAAAATTAGGTGTTGGAGACAAACTGAACTTTCTCCTAGGGAAAAAGTGCAGTATGACACCAGTATTGCAATCGATTAATCGTAGCCTGCAATTCGCTGCTATTTTGTTTGCGTATTTGCACTTAGTAGTCAGTTTGTTGATAGCAGTTTACCTGGAAGTAATTGTTTGTGCATGTGAGGATTTGATTATGGATTCTGAGTGAAATAAGGCTGTAATAAGCATTTAAATGAACTCTAGTATTACGCCAGAAGATAATAAGTGCCGGAATGCTGTTCCTCGTCCTGGCACATGGAAGAAAAATGTTTTGAAACAAGCAGATTTGTGCATATTTAGTAATATGATAATAAAGTGCTTTGGTGTGCAGTGATATATTGAACCATTTTCTGAAACCCCGCTAAAGATATACAGGATGGTCTGCCTAATGTGGACACCTCCAAAATTTCCGGAACGCTTGCAGATCACGAAATACTGTTTTCACTAAATGAAATTACGGGACAAGTAATTTGCCGCAAAGCGACTATTCGTAACATGTGTATGGACAGAAATAATTAAACCACATATTATTATTCCCCTGGAAACATACATTTATTTCAAAGGCACCTGAAAGTACGTGCGAAGCGGAATTCAGTGATATAGCATATACAATGGAAAGTAAAACAGAAACGCCAAGAAATAATGTGCAAATATGATTAAGTTAGGTGGGCCAGCAGCAAGAAGGGGGGGGNGGGGGGGATTTATGAACCTGTACTCACAGTTGTAAGCAAGCAACACACGCCGTGACTCACCCTACTGGGACCGCTTCCTAATAGCAGCGCAGCACCAGTTCCCGTAATCTGTTATGGTAAGTGGTATTGCAGTGTGTGACTGTACCTACGCACTGAAGTTTACGAATGGGGAAAAACTGGACGCTCTACTTATTTATGGTGAGAGTGGCAGAAATGTCAAGCAAGCCGTCCAAATGTATGGTGAAAGGTATCCTAATCGAACGCCCATCTCACGGCAAACGATACGAAGAATNTCAAGCAAGCCGTCCAAATGTATGGTGAAAGGTATCCTAATCGAACGCCCATCTCACGGCAAACGATACGAAGAATTTGCACAAGTCTCTTGTTACGAGGTGATTGGAATTCCACAACACGAGTGTGACGAAAGACTGCTATGGACGAGACACATCAACACGATGTCTTGGAACGTGTCGCTGCAAACTTCCACATGGGTACGCGAGAACTTTCCAAGTTCGTAGGAATAAGTAAAACAAGTGTGTTACTGTTACTGCGGCAACGAAAATTCTATCCATATCACGTGGCTTTTCATCAGGCATTACGTGAAGGCGATTTCCAGCAGTATGTTCAGTTTTGTAGATTTGCTTTGATGTCTGTAAGAGATGACAGCAATTTACGGAAGAACATACTATTTACCGATGAAGCAACCTTCATAAACCATGGGCGCGTAAATGTACGAAATATGCACTACTGGATGACGGAAAATCCGCGTTGGGTCCGGCATGTAGAGCACCAGCGACAGTGGGAAGTGAATATGTGGTGTGGAATTGTTGGTGACTACATCATAGAGCCATACTTCATTCAAGGGACAATGACCGGCTGTACGTAAACCCATTTCCTCATAGAGACCTTACCAGCACTTCTTGAAGACATACCGCTCAACATACGTCGTTATATGTGGTTTCAGCCTTATAGTTGTCTTGCGCATTTTGCTTTGGTGGCGAGGCAAGTGTTAAATGAAACGTTTCCAAACCGGTGGTTAGGGTGTGGTGATGTTGTAAGATGGCCAGATCGCTCCCTCGATCTCACATCACTCGATTTGTTCATGTAGGGAACAACACGGTTCGTACGACACCAGAAGACATGCAGGAACGCATTGTGACAGCTTGNCTCGATTTGTTCATGTAGGGAACAACACGGTTCGTACGACACCAGAAGACATGCAGGAACGCATTGTGACAGCTTGCAGAGGCATTACGCCAGAAAGACTTCAGGCCACTCGTCGCTCGCTACGTGTGCGTTTACAGATGTGTATTGTTGTCAATGGTAAACACATCGAGCACATGTTGTGAAAAGACCTCATTTGAAGCATTTCAACCATAACTGTGCTCTTGTGTACCATGCATGCGGATGCGATTACATTTTTCTTTAGGTTGGTTTGTCCTATTTTTGTTGTGCGTCTGTATGCACTTGTTACTCAGTACAGTTAATGACTAGTAAACAAATTTCGTGAATTACGTTGGTATCTGAATTGAACGTAATGTGTTGATATCAGACTTGCACTCACATTGCCCGTCTTCCCTCCGCTGCGGTGATCTCCTTTGTCCAATATCGCGTTCCGTGCCCCTTGTCCCATTAAAGTAAGCCTACGCTGCTATAATAAAGCGGTCCTACTAGGTTGAGTCACGGCGCGTGTTGCTTGCTTACAGCTGTGAGTGCAGGTCCACTGCCCCATGCTACCGACTCACCTAACTTAATCATATTTGCACATTATTTCTTGGTGTTTCTGTGTTCCNCTCGATTTGTTCATGTAGGGAACAACACGGTTCGTACGACACCAGAAGACATGCAGGAACGCATTGTGACAGCTTGAAGAAGCATTACGCCAGAAAGACTTCAGGCCACTCGTCGCTCGCTACATGTGCGTTTACAGATGTGTATTGTTGTCAATGGTAAACACATCGAGCACATGTTGTGAAAAGACCTAATTTGAAGCATTTCAACCATAACTGTGCTCTTGTGTACCATGCATGCGGATGCGATTACATTTTTCTTTAGGTTGGTTTGTCCTATTTTTGTTGTGCGTCTGTATGCACTTGTTACTCAGTACAGTTAATGACTAGTAAACAAATTTCGTGAATTACGTTGGTATCTGAATTGAACGTAATGTGTTGATATCAGACTTGCACTCACATTGCCGGTCTTCCCTCCGCTGCGGTGATCTCCTTTGTCCAATATCGCGTTCCGTGCCCCTTGTCCCATTAAAGTAAGCCTACGCTGCTATAATAAAGCGGTCCTACTAGGTTGAGTCACGGCGCGTGTTGCTTGCTTACAGCTGTGAGTGCGGGTCCACTGCCCCATGCTACCGACTCACCTAACTTAATCATATTTGCACATTATTTCTTGGTGTTTCTGTGTTCCTTTCCATTGCATATGTTATATCACTGAATTCCTCTTCACACGTACTTTCAGGTGCCTTTGAAATAAATGTATGTTTTTGGGAAAAATCATAAGCTTATGTGGTTTTATTTATTTCCGTCCATACACGTGTTACGAATAGTCACTTTGCGGCAAATTACTTGCCCCCCACATGTAATTTCATTTAGCGATAACAGCATTTCGTGATCTGCAACCATTCTGGAAATTTTCGGGGTGTCCACATTATGCAGACCATCCTCTATGTGTGTTACATAATTCATCATTACATCATATGTTTTTAGTGTAGAAAGTGTTGAGTATGTACATCAACTTTATTACAAAAAAATATAAATAATAATCATAATATATTTGAAATACCTTACACAACTTACCCTCCTGAGCCAAACATCACAAAACTTTGGAAGATGTACTCTGAGATTCCAGAGAATATACCAGTTAAAGAAAGCTATTTTAGCATGATTTTCATCACAACAACCTGTATTTTGGATCTCCTAGGTCAGACATCCTAGGTCAGACATATGTGCTCCGTGTGCCTACAGGTTGAGGGACGAATTTCTTCGGCAGAATATAAAACTGAACAATCAAACCTAACAACTGAACTGCGTGTTCATAAAGCTCGAACGAAAGCTTTCTTTGAGCTTTTACGTAAACAAGACCCCTATAAATTTATACTAATTTTCTATTGTGAAAAATAAATCCCTTGCCACGAATCGTATGTAGTGTGTGTGTGTGTGTGTGTATGTAGTGTGTGTATTACTCGAGGCAGTTTTATTTGTTTAATTTTACCATCTTTAAAGGGAACAGCACCACTCATCTTACTCCTGCAAACGTGAGTTCGTATATCTGGACGTTATGTTTCTTTGACTATTTATGTTCCAGTGATATGAAAGACTACACCACCATCCATCTAGTCACAGATGGGTGGTGTGTACAAAATAAGAATTCCGTTATGCTGTGCGTTCTTAAGGGGGTTTGGCCAGTATCTCCACAAAACACTCAAAGTGTGTAAATTGTCATTCCTGTGACAGGGCATAGTTTCATACCGCCAGATAAGGTATTTGAACTGATTGAAAGAGACATCAAGAAAAGGAAAATTATTCTGAATCGCGAGGAAGTAAACAGTTTATTTTCAAAACATTCAACTGTCAAGTAAGTTGGCTAAGATTCCAGAGTATATNGAATCGCGAGGAAGTAAACAGTTTATTTTCAAAACATTCAACTGTCAAGTAAGTTGGCTAAGATTCCAGAGTATATGACTTTTAAGAGTCCATGAAGGGTGTTGTGAAAAAATTTACATCTTGGCACTTCCAAATTTCGCAAATGAAAAGAATCTTGGTCAAACGATCACAAACAAACAATCTGTTGGTGNTACATCTTGGCACTTCCAAATTTCGCAAATGAAAAGAATCTTGGTCAAACGATCACAAACAAACAATCTGTTGGTGTGCGGTGAGCCTAATTTCAAAACATGTAGGTTTGTACAGGAACTTGTTCATCAAGTCACGAAGCTGCAATGACATCCAACTTACCAACATTTGCAAAGAAAACGAAGTAAATCAAGAAAAGAAAAAACATGTAGAAACATTTTTGAAGAAAATTTTTGGATCAGAATGGAGGAATAAAAAAACATTGACATTTTATGCCCATGTCATTGATCATAGTGAAGACTTAGACGAGTCAAATGAAACACAATCCTGTCAGCCACAAGAAGAAGAGAATAATATATTCGTTTGGGTTTTTTACGCACAGCCATAGCATGAATTCTTCAATTACGGGTTCTTTGTTATTTTCTTCAATCAAAAACTTATATTCCTACCTGGCAAAAATAGTGTGTATTTGCCAAGAACAAATTATACGTTGCAAATTCTTACATAGTAATGACTAAAATATTCTACCCTGTGTTTGTGTGTTTGGGTTGTAGGTCACATTACATAATATTACCTATTTATTTTTTGACTTCTTGTTCCTTGTTCTCAGCTCCTTTAAATACAATACTTCACCACCATCTATAGTATGTCTGCACAGGAGTTCAACTTACATATAGGTATCAAATTACACTTAAACCACACTGATGNACCACCATCTATAGTATGTCTGCACAGGAGTTCAACTTACATATAGGTATCAAATTACACTTAAACCACACTGATGCGTGTCAAACTACGCCTTATTCTTAGCTTGGAAACAAAGTGAGTTTTCTCCAAACTTCACTCGCTTGCAATTCTTATAATTATTTAAGAAAATACATTCTGTTAGTTGCATGTCCATTTTGGAGGCCTTCATTTTTATATATACATATATATACTAACAATATCCTCTCAGTAAATTACAGTTCTGTTGCAATCAGTTCTTGGTCGTTCCTGGAAAAATAAGTTTTTTTTGGAGAAAGTGCGGTTTGATTCTAGTCGACTCATTTCATTTATTTTTATAGCATGGTTAATTATAAAATTTAAAAGATTATCGTTGAAAGATAGTCATTTTTGAGAACTTGAGAAAATACTATAGTCTAAAGAGGATTCTATAAACCTGCTTTCATTAGTGTTAAAATTAGATATGAAATGAAACAAACGTAAAACAAACTTCCTGTGTCAACAGTTTCAAATAACTTAAAATATTGTAGACTACTAAATTATACGATATAGATTTCTGTATTAAGTAAAAACTACAATATTTTTAGGGTTTTTCAACATTTCTTTAACTGTAATATTCAACTTTATACCTCATCTAAGTTCCTATAATTACTTTATTGCAAACAATGCCAACAAAGTTAAACATTATTACATTTATTTTGTTACAATTTAGTAATATTTAAACTTATTGCAAGTTTCATTGTGATCCCATTGTGATTGAATCCATGAGATTTAGCCATGCTAAACTGTATCCGTGTGACCTAAGTGATACGTTTCTTTGTGCTAGTTACAAGAAATTTGGATTTTATTTTTATGTAAATCTACATCACGAATATGTGCATTTTCAGTGTTTTTAAGGAACGTGAAAACTTGCCCCACGTTTTAGTTGACGGTGGAATTTGATTCTAAAGCTCGTTTTAAGTAAGCAATTTGAATGAAAGTATATTAAATAAAATATTTCTTTACAAATTATAAAACTGTGTAGTTCAGCACCGACAGAGATGATAAATACGTAATTAATCATCATGACAGCTACTTAAAAGCAGTAATAACGGTACTGAAAACGTCCGTACAATTGCCGACAGATGCTGTATTAAAAGGATGAACTAATAAGAATATGAATAGCAAAATTCTTGCCTTTTAACTCTCATTAGTGTGTGTTATATATGTATATGTATATATATAAATATACATACACACACAGTGCAAAGGCAATAGGAAGTGAGGAACAGATTTACATAATTTCTGATTGTAACATTTTTTTTGTTAATTGTTTAAACAGAGGAATGGTTTCGCAGTTGCCTGAAACGTGTCAAAAAGTCGTTAGTATTTGAAAATGGTTTTTTAGGTTACTTGTCTGAGACAAAATGTACACAGTAATAAGCGATACTTGGATGTTACATCTCACACTTTTAATGTACGTTAATGGTAGATAAAGAGACGCACTGCAGCTTACTTTAAAGTACATTTGAAAATTATTCACCTAGGGTGTAGCCTACCATCCCCATATGATAGTTAGGAAACAGGACTGAAATTAGACTGTAAATTTGTACTTCAATGAAGTGAATATGGAAAAAAAAATATTGGCTGTGTAGCTGCCAAGTGCTAAACTGAACAGCGGTGGGTGCGCAGAAAACAAGTGACTGTAGGGTTGCGGGTGTCCTCGCTATGTATGTGAGGCCAGCCTTTATAAACTCCTACAGTATAGTTATCTGCTGTGATTAAGATAGTGTGTAACAACCATATAACCGTAGGTGTATGCTCAGAAATAAGTTAAATGCATTTTCTTCCGAAAATTACAGGATGTATTCACCAGAGAATTACCAGAATATGAATTATTACCAGAGAAATGTTTTCCTACCAAGAGTGTTTGGTCATGTAGTAGGGTGCATGACTAGCATTCAGGAGGTAATATGCACAATCCAGGAGGGTTTCACTGCGTAAGCGTTTTTGCCATCTGGTTTCTGTCTCCACTGCTATTCATTACGAGCATTCGAGAGTCAATTTTTTTACATTTTTAGTATATTGCATCGTTTTCCGCTGTGATTTAAAATGATAGTTAAAATAATTGTAACAATGGAGGAAAATGACTTTCCACAAGTTAATTAAACAAGTGACCAGAATTTTCAATTTGTTTATTTCTGCTTGCAGATGTCAAAATTGAATAATATTTATACGTTTGAATAGAGCTCATGTTAATATAAGACGCTGAAATTTATTTCTTGGACATTTGTTATGCGGTTCGCCAGTATTTCAATGTTAGCTTTTGAAATGAAATTTAAAGTCAGAATAGGCAGAGATGAACCAAGTGCCAGATTTCAAATAAATTGCAATACACCATTACTGTAGCTTGAATAATGACTTAAACCAAACTTGTTGTTAAAAATAACTTTTTGAAAAAGGTTTGAATCATTTCTCAAATTTAAATTAAATGAAACTATGCACTTTATTTTTTAAGTGATTCGGTATTTTAATAAAGTTACCAACAATGTCGTGCCACGAAACGATAAAATAAACTTAAAATTTAGAGAAAAGAATTTTGACTCTTGAACGTCCTTTTACACCTGTCTTCCCAGTTTATCGTCCTTTAATTAAGAACCTAGTTAGACTTTATGCACAAAAGAAAACAAAGAAATTTTATAATTAAATTATTTCCTACTGCTCAACTATTTGCATTCATAACGTTCAGTATTTGAGTGTGTGATTACATGATATTCTTTTTTATCGTGCAGTTTCTTTTTCCTGTATAGACATTTAATGAACCGAATTTGTTTATGCTTTGTTTAGTTTTTTTTTTACCAAAGGCGTGACTTAACTTTTACAATTATTTATCTTAGGTCTTTGTTAGGATTTTTGAATTCGGTTTGAAGGAAATAACTTTTTTGGTTGCATAGATAAAATAAACGGCATGTATAAATTTTTCGAGTTAATTGTTCTGATTTTTCCATGCTGCAGTGCGAACCAAGGGACAGTGTTTAGTACAAGTAAATTTGTAGAAGTCAGAGTTTGCCCCGCAAAGTATGGGAAAGTTGGTTTTTTTTTTTTTTTTTTTTTTTTCCATCAGGCAAGAAGTCATTAGGATGTTTCCAGTTTCGGCAACGCTATACTGCTGGGGTACCGTAAGCCGACGCCGTGCTAGTAAGCACATTACTTCCTGTCACCATGATAATCCCGAGTTCTTGCTTTCCAAACAAGACTATTTGTTTTATGTTTTTGGCTTAATTTAATTAATTTGTTGCTTAAAATTATTCTTGAACTGTATTGAAATGTGTGTGTACCGAAAGAGACAGAAGAAACTGATAACCGAATGATAATCGATTAAACTCTCCGCTTGAAAATTGTTTATTAATTTTTGCTAGGAATAAAATAAAGCCATTTTCTTTAAGTTGTTCCAAAGATGAAATGCGACCATTTGAATTTTATCGCAAATCCTAAACCATCTTGGATTTAGAAGTACTGAATTTAGTTTTATAGTAACTCATAGTTTGGAACATTTAATTACTACCCTCATAACCCCAAACAAAATAAAACAAATTTTAAGATCAGTGGTGGTTGACTTGAGACCCGCTTTCATTATATTAAATAGTGGAATGCATTTTTGAATAATTTTTTGTTTGTGTTTACTGAACCAGCGGATTTCATTTATACCTACTGAGTGCTTATGATGAATCTTTCTGGTAGAATTTAATTGTTTCCTTTCCAGGGATAAGTTGATCTAACAAATCGTCAGTGTTTGGGTAATTTTTGCTATGTGCCATACGCCTATGGTTTTATTTAGGAAGGAGCTCGTTTCTAAAATTTAATAGAGAACACCCATCACTGATAATTCTAAATAGTACACCCATTGACCCTTACTTTACTTTCATGAAATGTAGAAATGGTACGCATCTACAATTAATTCAACGGCTCTCTCATTACAAATACATATATATTTAAATATTTAAAATTTATACTTGTATATTATATCTGTAGGCACACTAAAGTATGCCCCTAAATTTGTACCTATAGATACTGCCACAAAATTTTATTTTCAGCCATAAAACCAATAATGTGTGTCGTGGAGTGGGTATAACACTTACCTGATACGGTCGCCCAGGTCTGTCAGCTCTCACTGCGGTCGTTGACGGACTCTGACGGCAACGAGCGTCTCACTCGCTCGCGCTTGCTATGAACGCACGATGTACTGCCCAGAGCCTGTCAAATATGCAACTGTCGTACCGAACTCTGCCTCTGCTCTGCCCGCCTCACCGACAATAGGGGCTCGACCACCTACGGAAACATCCGACTGCGCACGAAGCTGTACCCTGCACACCCCTCTNCCTCACCGACAATAGGGGCTCGACCACCTACGGAAACATCCGACTGCGCACGAAGCTGTACCCTGCACACCCCTCTTGCAACATTCATGAAATACAGGAACGTCATTCTATCCTCTAAGTTCGCGCGCTAATGGAAAATGCTAGAAAAGCTCTGTGGCTCAGCCCCTGCATAACACTAGTCATATAAACTACAGAATGTCCGAAAAGAAGGACAACACACCAGTAAGTCGCCACGTAAGCACCCTTGGTAGCACGTTATACAGCTAGTCGATATTCAATTTCTGTCCATTCATTATCCGACATCACAGGAGCGTGGATGCCAAGATTTCGGGCCATCATGACCGATCTTACGTCCAGAAAAAGTCGTATCAAGATAGGCACGTTAACGCTCCCATTTAACTCACATATCATGTTTTGCATCTATGCTATGGGTAAACTCGTGAGATAAAATACTTATGTGTGAGATTTAGATCACAGGAAATTGTAAATATGTTTCTGATAAATTACTGTTTTGTATGATGAATTTATTACCTTAATATGACACACAATGTCAGTATTAAGTGATGAGGAATATTTCCGTAATTCGTTCAGCATGTAGTAAGATATGTTCCCTTGCATTTTGCATTAACATTTATACTATAGTCTATTCGCGGTTTCGTAACACTTTTTGAATCAAACCTTTGAGAAATCACTCCATGTACGACGTATTTAGTTAATTCCTTAATATGCCATGTGTCTCAAGCGTTTTATACCTCTGTTAAAAAATAAGTGTCTTATTTTTCTTTAAATTGAAGTTTTACCTGCATTATATTTATACGTTATAATATTTTATTTATAATAAACATAAATAAAAACAGTGATAAAAATTTTGTGTTGGTAGCGCCTAGTAAGAAATAGTTGTAATGCTGAATATTATTACAAATGAGTGCGCACGAATTCGGTGCGTAGTCCTTTGGTGTAATTTTGTAGACTTAATTAAGTTTAGTTTGCACGAGGCGGAGGAATATCCTGGAAATAGAACTTTAGCAGGGCGTCAGAAAAGTGTGAAGTAACTATGAATGGATTATATAGAGTATTTCTATGTAAGAGTTTGTTTTGAATCACACTTGAATTGCCAATAACATTCACTGAAGAGCCAAAAAAACTGTTACACCTGCCTAATNATAAAGTATTTCTATGTAGGAGTTTGTTTTGAATCACACTTGAATTGCCAATAACATTCACTGAAGAGCCAAAAAAACTGTTACACCTGCCTAATATCGTCGTGCAGCACTCTCCCCCCCCTCCCCCTTCGCACCCAGAAGTGCCGCAAGACGACGTGGCATGGACTGGATTAATGTCTGAAGGAATGCAGGAGGCAATTCACACCATGAATCCTGCAGGGCAGTCCACAAATCCAGTCTGCGCCAATTTTAGAAAGGGTTGCACGTCTGTCACGTTTAATGATTCTCGTCAGTCGTCGTTTGTCCCGTTCTTTCACGATCTTTTTCCGGCCGCAGCGATGTCGAAGATGTGATGTTTTACCGGATCCCCGATATTCACGGTACGCTCGTGAAATTGTCGTACGTGAACATCCAAATTTTATCGCTACCTCGGAGAGGCTATTTCCCATTTCTTGTGCGCCGACTATAACACCACGTTCAAACTCACTTAAATCTTGATAACCTGCCATTGTAGCAGCAGTAACCGATCTAGCTGCCGACCGCATCGCGTTACTCTGATTGGTTCCATACTTCTGTTATTTGCATACGCACGCCTATACCAGTTTTTTTGGCTCTTCAACGTAATTTTAGTCTCAAATTTAAATAAAACAATGATAATTAAGTAAATTTGTAGATGTAACGAATTTATCGTAATTAGTATTGAAACAAGATCATTAAATTGACTGCGACTACTAATGCAAGTGTGTCAAAATTCAAAGTATCAGTTTCCAAAAGCTAATTAATTTTCCGAAGTCCATCTTAAATATGTTATTAGTAAATTTCTGCACATAGTAAAAGTGTTCATTTAAATAGCACAAGCTTTACGTATCGATTTCTCAGGGGTTTGTAAAATTTTAAAGTCAAAAGTAAATTGTTATTTTAAAAAAATTTATTCATATTAAAATGAAGGATTTTCTTGTATGTTGTTTTATACCATAAAGGGCACAGTTGGGCACACCTAGGAATACGATAACTCATTCTACAGCTGGAAAAGACGTCCTCTGTTGCATAATCAGTCCTCTCACTTCGATCTTTTCTACAGGCGACGATAGACGCTGCAGTAGATCATGATGTCTCCAACATCACGATGAATATCTGGAACTTCTCATTTCATATGTCACACACATTTCTTGCCTAAAATCGTGTTTAGTGATGCCAGTTTTTTTTTCTTGAAAAGTTTTCCAAAATACAACGATTTTGTAAAAACTGTTCTTATTTTCTTTTGTTCTTNCAAAGTCCATCTTAAATATGTTATTAGTAAATTTCTGCACATAGTAAAAGTGTTCATTTAAATAGCACAAGCTTTACGTATCGATTTCTCAGGGTTTGTAAAATTTTAAAGTCAAAAGTAAATTGTTATTTTTAAAAAATTTATTCATATTAAAATGAAGGATTTTCTTGTATGTTGTTTTATACCATAAAGGGCACAGTTGGGCACANTAAAAAATTTATTCATATTAAAATGAAGGATTTTCTTGTATGTTGTTTTATACCATAAAGGGCACAGTTGGGCACACCTAGGAATACGATAACTCATTCTACAGCTGGAAAAGACGTCCTCTGTTGCATAATCAGTCCTCTCACTTCGATCTTTTCTACAGGCGACGATAGACGCTGCAGTAGATCATGATGTCTCCAACATCACGATGAATATCTGGAACTTCTCATTTCATATGTCACACACATTTCTTGCCTAAAATCGTGTTTAGTGATGCCAGTTTTTTTTTCTTGAAAAGTTTTCCAAAATACAACGATTTTGTAAAAACTGTTCTTATTTTCTTTTGTTCTTTTTTTATATAGAAGCGGTGAAATTTGTCTTTCAAATCTATAACAATGAATATGAAGTATCAAACTGTGTGAAAGAAGTCAATTAATTTACATATTACATTAAATTTTAGTATATTAATAACATAAATATATTGAAATATATAATTTTTACTGAAAATAGATAAACTTATGACGTTACTGAAACTAGTGTAGGATATCACAGTTGCATTTTTGCCCTTCCTTAATATTATATATACATGTATTTATAAAAATAATTGTTAATGTTATATGCAATCAAATTATTCAGTTCATTCTACCAATGAATACTAATATATAATTTAATATTTTGCCTCTATCCCAGTCACTAAAATTAAATTATTCAAACAAAAAAAATTTCCTACGTAACAACCATTAGGCCTAACATATTAAGTTAATATAGTATGGGTTCAGTTCCTATTTTAAATGTTAGGTCTTAATGCAAGTTTATAAATAGAGTTTGTATGTTTGGTCTTCGTCTCTGGGTAACGAGACACAAGCGATGTGATGTCACATCCTGGCGACCTATCATGGCCGTCTGCTTGGTTGCGTCGTCCGTAGTTAGGCATGTTCTCTATTGGAAACGTGTNCATCCTGGCGACCTATCATGGCCGTCTGCTTGGTTGCGTCGTCCGTAGTTAGGCATGTTCTCTATTGGAAACGTGTATTCAACCTCAACTAACTTGGAGTAACATTATGAATAACTTTCCTTCATTTGTAAGTCACAGTACTACAATGGTGTAGTTTGTTTAACTGTATTCCACTTCAGAGTGCTTATATAGTAATTTAAGTTTATGCACGTTATACCTTCAATTGTTTAAAATCACCTGCATCTCAATGTTTTTCACTTCACTTACGCTTTTAACACATTAATCATTTTTTGATTGAACAGTCTTTAAGGTAGAATGGGAGCTGGAATCGTGGTTACTCAGCAACCATCAACACGTGTAAACGCAACATGAATTTTAAATTAATTTAGCTTGAAATCTAATTGAACTATCTTTATGGTTCAAATTGCTTTTGAAAGAAGATAGATCAATTTTAATATGTGCAAAATATTAACGGAATACATTAATTTCACAGTAATTTTTAAAAATATATTTTAATAATTGCTTAGAATCCACTAATTTCCTATGGAGTTCATTGATATTTCTTCTCCTATACTAAATTTCCAAACCAATTTTGTTTCTAAGAAAAGAGTGAACCTTCGTCTAGGGTTTTTCATGATCTTATAAGAAATTATCAATAAAAAGTCCGGAAAGTAATATTATCATCAGTAGTGGTTTTTTTTTTTTTTTTTTTTTTTTTTACAAATTTATATATTTTGCCAAATAAAATAAAGTTAAAGACTTGGAAGACGAAATTTTAATAAACCATAGATATTTCTTACCATTTTAATATGGTTTTGGTTTCATGTATATAGGACAAATATTTTTCGAAGGACAGGTTTTTACGGCCCGAAGGCCGGCACACCCTCCATCCTCCTGCACTACATCTGTACTCTAATGAGTAAGACAGTGCATTGCACTTCCTCCTCTTCTCTCTTCAGGCCATTCCCTTTATTTAGTACCTGTACTCGGTATTCTACAGGTTTTCTTGGTAAAAACCTGTCCTCGTCGCCAATCAGAGATATTCCGACCTTAGCCTTAGAAGCCTTTGCCCGAATACCCCTTCATGGATCATCATAAATCTACTCTTCTTGCTATTTACCCTATTCCTCCAACCTTCTGCCAATTTTAGCGGCAAACTCATTCCATATCTTATGAAGAGCTTTATCCGTCAGTACGTTCTCTGGTATTAAGTGAATGCCCATAGCTTCACTGATTTCCTCCAGCCATTGTCTAATGTTTTCTGTCTTGAGACATTCCGAAACCACATGTTGGACTGTGTCGTCCACTCCACACACATCACACAACGGAGATTGCACTAGCCACAGACTGTGAAGTTTCGCCTTGAAGTTCCCATGGCCTGTGAAAAGCTTCATACTCTATTGGTTGATGGTAATCCATTTACTGTCCATTCTTGCCTTGATGTTAGGCAGAAGTTCGTGAGTTATTCTTCCACGTTCAAAATAATCGCGTTTTCCTAGCCATTTCTGGATAACTACGTCCATAATTTATTCCTTGGTTTCCTTTGACAGTCTTGCTGCTCGCATTCTCTCCGCCATGAATTATCTGTATGTCACAACAAATNTTATTCCTTGGTTTCCTTTGACAGTCTTGCTGCTCGCATTCTCTCCGCCATGAATTATCTGTATGTCACAACAAATCTATGGGTAACACACCCTCAGGCAGTGCGAGTGATTCATTTGTCACTGTTTTATATGCTGTTGTAACAGTCAGCAGTGCCGCCCTTTGAGCACTGATGAACTTCCTCTTGTGCCATGCAAGTCCTTTCTGTGGTACCATATCACTGTTCCGTATGTTGTTATTGTCTCAAATATTGCCTTGTAAATGTTCTTTGTGTACTGTAGTTGAGGCCCCAACTCGTGTTCCCAATTCTTTTAAGTTTCTGGAATACTACTATGGCTTTCCATGAAACATACTCTATATGTTTGTGGAAGCTCATCTTATCATCCATGATGACTCCCAGGTACTTGAACTCGTAAACATTCTCTACCTGGCGCCCGCCAAAGCGCACGGTTGGTGGTCTCTGAAGCTTCCCTTTAATCAGCATACTTTTGGCCTTCTCTGTGGATAACTGCAACTTCACTCTAGTTGACCACTCCCAAATCTTGCCCATCACTTCCGCTGCTTTATCTTCTAGGAATCGTCTTGAATCTCCAGTGATCAGCACTAAACCATCATCTGCATATCCAAAGACCGTGCACTTAGGCGGGAGACCCAGCTCCAAAAAACCATTAAAGAGTATGTTTCATATAGCTGGCCCTAGGACCGATCCCTGGGAACATCCCTTCATCAGTCTTTTCTTTACCTGTGCAGCCTTGACGGAGTAAATAGTCAATCTCTCATTAAATAAATCCTGAATTATCCTGTAGATGTTCGCTGGACATCTTTTATTTTTGAGCTGATGCATCACCTCCAGTCACCAGGCATTGCCAAATGCTCCTGATATATCCAGGTACACTGCCACAACATACTTTGCTGTACATTCTCTAATTGTTTTCATAACATCATACTGAGCAAATAGGGTTCCCATTCCTTTCTTGAAGCCATACTGCTTCTCGCTCATGGTANTAAATAAATCCTGAATTATCCTGTAGATGTTCGCTGGACATCTTTTATTTTTGAGCTGATGCATCACCTCCAGTCACCAGGCATTGCCAAATGCTCCTGATATATCCAGGTACACTGCCACAACATACTTTGCTGTACATTCTCTAATTGTTTTCATAACATCATACTGAGCAAATAGGGTTCCCATTCCTTTCTTGAAGCCATACTGCTTCTCGCTCATGGTACCTTCAGCTTCAAGAGCCATTATTAATCTTCTATTTATTAACTTCTGAAAGACTTTTCCCAGCACTAGTAGCAATCAATANTAGTAGCAATGTCAGCAGCCGATATGGCTTAGGGTTCTCAGAATCCTTGCTGTCTCCATTGTACAGTATCCTTAAACATCCCTTTTTCCAAGAGGCAAGAAACACACCGGTCCGAAGGCAGTCATTATATATCACTAGCAGAATGTTCTTAATTCTGGAATAGCATCTTATAATTATTTCTGCTGTGAGACCATCTTTTCCAGGTGTTTCCCATTCTTCATTTGTTAAACCACTACTGTCAGCTCTTCCAGATAGAATTCCGGAGCATTCTCAGTATCCGGAACTGTTACCAAGGACCCCCTCTTCTCGGCATGCTCCTCCGCATCTTCATCATTGGAGTCATCAGGCAGAAATGTGCGGAGCAGCACCTCCATAGATCTATGTAGATCTGTTATTGTATCATCATTCTCTTTGACATATGGTGGAGGAGTAACCCTTTTCATTTTATTTGCAGCCAACTTGTACACTAAGCCAAATGGATCTTCATTTCCAGCCTGTGTGACAATTTCTTCCTATGATTTGGCCTTCTTCCTCCGAACCCTATTAAAGTATGCTTGCTTCATTTGCTTGTAATTCCGAGAGGATTGCTGTCGCTCTTCTCCCCGCAATCTATTTAGTTTATTTCTTTCTCTCCATAAGTCTTTTATTTCCAACTCCAATTTCCTGTCATATCATGACAGGTTGGGCAAACCATGCATAATCTTCCGAAGGTACTCTTCACATGTATCCTGGATAACCTTTGTGATTGCTGCAGCTCTTATTTCAACATATTCTTGTTGCAGCTCGGGACATCCTTGTAGCATACACAACAGAGCCCGATCTAAAGTCGGCCAGTCAGTTGTTTTGTGAATATATCTGACCTCATTCTCTATATTCCAAGGTCCTTCTCTCCTTCCACCNAAGTCGGCCAGTCAGTTGTTTTGTGAATATATCTGACCTCATTCTCTATATTCCAAGGTCCTTCTCTCCTTCCACCATGTATTTCATAGACAATTAGTCAATGAACACTAGAACTTTCGTCAACTTCCCAGTGTTCTACATAGTCCTTAGACTTAGTGTGCATTACTGTTATGTCTAAATATGACTCAATGTCATGTGCCTGCGAGACATATGTGGGTATTCCCCCNAAGTCGGCCAGTCAGTTGTTTTGTGAATATATCTGACCTCATTCTCTATATTCCAAGGTCCTTCTCTCCTTCCACCCTGTATTTCATAGACAATTAGTCAATGAACACTAGAACTTTCGTCAACTTCCCAGTGTTCTACATAGTCCTTAGCCTTAGTGTGCATTACTGTTATGTCTAAATATGACTCAATGTCATGTGCCTGCGAGACATATGTGGGTATTCCCCCTTCTATGTTTGCATCCTCCATGTCATTCATCAAGATGAAATGACTAGCAAGCTCGCGGGCCTCATCAGTCACAGGGGAGTGCCAAAGTTCTGATTTGGCATTAACATCTGCACCAAGTATTAATGGCTTAGCTCGAAGTGTCTCAGCTATTACCTCCCATCTGTCTAGGTGCATTTGTGTATCATCCCCAAACTGAAAGTAAGAGGAAACCAACCAAAATTCGGTTGTGCCTTTTATTGCTTGCACACTAACATGATGTGTGTTGGGAACACTGAACATCATAGCTACATCCATACTCGTGTTGGTCCTCAATGCCCCAGCCTGGGGACGAATCCCATTAGTAAACACTGTGCCTCGCAGTCCCACAGAATTGTAAAATGGCACATATGGCTCTTGGAACAGGACTATATCCAGTTTCTGCTCCACAACAATTCTGTTCATCTCTGCAGCGACCACTGCTGACCACTGCATATTGAGTTGCCCACATCTGATAATGTGATTACAGTCCATAATCTATTCTGGTGAGTTCCACGGACAGGGCTTCCTGGTAAGCTGGGAATTCCTATATGGTCATGTGACTGTCCTTTCATTTGACAATTAACACAGATGTCTTTAAAGTCCTTGTCAGACTTCTAAGGGCACTTTTAAAATTCGTGTCCTTTCTTGCCACATCTTGAGCACATGGAATCCGCTTATCTACACTTTTTCGCTATATGTCCCCATTGTTGACATTTATAGCAGCGATATATAGATATATATAGTCTCGCACCTGGCAGCTCTCATATACCACATATGTTCTCTCTTTCCCTATTAGTGCATTCTGCACTTTAGGGTCACATTCCAACACCACACTTACCCTGTCCGTGTCCCTCTTATCAGTCCTATGACAGACTGCAACGACCTTCTTAAAGCTGTCCAGGTTATAACCTCCGCAATCTCCTGTGCGGAAGTTTTGCCTGAAAATTGTTTCAGGTAAGTCTCCATTNAGCTGTCCAGGTTATAACCTCCGCAATCTCCTGTGCGGAAGTTTTGCCTGAAAATTGTTTCAGGTAAGTCTCCATTGCCTTCAGTTCGTGGTAAATTATATATCACAACTTTGGGACCCCTTATTTTGGGAGCCTCCAGTTTCAGACCAAGCTCTTTGATTTTGGCTCGATTATTTATTTTCTCCAGGGTTTGCTCATCCCCTGCTTCAATTAGAACTCTACCATTTCTTATGCCTCATATATTCCTTATTTAGAGGCCATCATTCTTGGAATTGAATCTCTTCTTTATCTTATCTATGGTTTCTGTGCTGGATTTACCTTCTTTTTCCAGGTACACCAATACCGCTATCTTTGCAGATTTTGGCTTTATCTCTTCGCCACCTGCAGTCTGCGTATGCCAGGAACTTCCTTATCTACTTGCCTCGTGACCTCTCTCGAGGTTCCAGAAGTTGCCTGCTCAGTCTGTTGTAATTTTCCAATTAATTTGTCATTATCAATTAGCACATTATCTACAAATCCCTGTAGCTGGTTAAGCCAAGGGACCAAACAATTGTCTTGAGTGATATTTATCTTAGATTTTTTGTTGAGCAGCCATTTCATCATGCTATAGACTAACTCCTTAACTTATTCTTGTGTTCTTTCTCCTTTCCTCTCCACTCGCTGGATGAAGTCACCTTCAATCAATGAATCGCTCTCAATTCCTCCTTCCGTTTCATGTTGCTCAAATCGCAACTTCTTCTTGGCCTTATTTCCTTCCATTTCTTTTGAAGTTCCAGGAACAGGAACCATTTCTGTTCTTGATATTTCCATTTCTCCTGTTACTTCAGGCAGCATGTCTGATGCATTCAGGAGAAATCTTTGGCATTGCCTTTGCTGACTTGCTTATCCGCTCAACAGTAGTTAACTCCTGTATATTCTGCTTGACAGTCCTTAGATCGGTGTCGGAGTCCTCATCCAACGAGCCTTCAGATCCTTCTTTTCTTGTTCGTACCTAGAGCACCTCCATATATTAAGCCTCTTCGTTGCCTTCTGATCTTTGTTGTCCTGCTCTCTCTCCTCCGTCTTCTTTTTCATCATAAATTTCCATAATCCAGGAATCTACAACATTTCTTTACATTCCACTTACGGCATACCAAATCTTTTGTTGCCAATTATATTCCTTCAGAAACATCTGTAATTGCTCCCAGTTGAACTCCTTGTCCATAAGCCAGTCACCTGTGGCTGTGGCTACTGATCTAGGGACATTTCCTTACCCAAATAATCCATCAAATTCTTTATGGCTTTCCTTTAAAGGCTTTGGCTTCACATTGAAAGCTAAATCATACATTACAGATACTTTAATCCCGTTTAAAAGATCTTGATTCAGATGTCATTTGTACACTTATGTCCCTGCAAGTCCTGTACTAGATGTCACTAANTCCCGTTTAAAAGATCTTGATTCAGATGTCATTTGTACACTTATGTCCCTGCAAGTCCTGTACTAGATGTCACTAATATCTGCAACAGTTCAAAACACTATCAGCAACTACTAAACAATTTCACACACATATAATTACACAAGTCCACTCTGCCTTCTACTTCCTCGAGTGAGGACTCAACCTCACAGACCAGGGACACAAGGCCCAAGGCCAGCACTGTTTTTCTATGCACCCTCTTAGCCATCCATAAGGAACCTCCAGGAGGATTATGGCCATGCACAAACTCCCTGGCACGAGTCCGGTGGACTAATTACCTCACAGCTCGTTTATACATCCGGCCACGCAGAGGCGGGTAGTACAGTGCCGCACTACCTTCTTCTTGCAGACTAATGCTCACAATNGTTTATACATCCGGCCACGCAGAGGCGGGTAGTACAGTGCCGCACTACCTTCTTCTTGCAGACTAATGCTCACAATACAAATGTAAAATCATACAACCCTCTTCTCACTACCAACACTCAGGGTTATTCTCTCCTAAGGTAGCACTTCTCAAGAGCAGTTTAGCTCGGGGCGACACCGTTCTGGGCAGTACCCCGAGAAAACTTAGTTTTAGNAGGGTTATTCTCTCCTAAGGTAGCACTTCTCAAGAGCAGTTTAGCTCGGGGCGACACCGTTCTGGGCAGTACCCCGAGAAAACTTAGTTTTAGAAGGACAATTGAAGTACTGGAATAATCGTAAATTTGGCTTAGGATGTGCTGCTGTTGGTGCGTAGTGGTGTATTTTGCAACTGCTAGCAGCGGCCACCTGCCTTGAATGGAAACTTGTCAGTTATGTAGACAGAGTGGAGCTCAGATACTGCCTGATGCTTGAGCAAATGACGAATGGCTACATAAACAGTACTGTGTAAAGCAGCATTTTCATAGCATTATCTCCCATTGTCACATATTTCGTAACAGCATTCGTACAAAATACATCAGTTCGTGGCAAATAACACTTCTTTCGAAATGAATTACCAAGACAAATTTATATTTTGATACCAGGTGGTGCTGTAGACGAAAGGATCATAACCAATACAATGTTAATGAAATCCCTCAACTCCAATACGAATATGTAACGAGTCTATACAAAGAAATAACTTTTCAATTGTTGTTTATTAAAGCACATGTTAAGTGTCGTAGCCGAGAAGGGGGAGAAGATGATAGGCTTATAATTATAAATAACTTAACTTTATATCCAAAAATGGTACAGTCACATATTATTCGGGATTCAAACATAATATGTTTTGTACTGTAAGGAGGCGTCTCAGTCAACTATGCTACCCATAGATATTCACTACAGTGGAATAATATTTTCATGTATGTTGAACTGGATATTTAGCGTCTTGCATGCACTAATGTCCCGAAGGTCAACTGCATATATATTCCTTTGAACCTCTTTTCCTATTTTTAGGTCAGTGAATAAGAAAAATTTATATAAAAAACATGCCACCTACTTCGAGCAGTATGTCGAGTGTGGCTATGTCGTGCATTCAGTGAAAAGAAAAATNAATATAAAAAACATGCCACCTACTTCGAGCAGTATGTCGAGTGTGGCTATGTCGTGCATTCAGTGAAAAGAAAAATATTCCAGCTTATTTGGGAAGTATCGTAAATCCAAGATTTTGTTCGCACTGAAATGATAATATGAAAAGGTTGAAAAGAACCCACTAATTGATAAATAACTTAAGATAATCCAATAATCGCAGTTGAATCACGTGACTTTTTAAATATTTAGTTTGTAAATATAATGGGTAAATAATTCTGTGTTAATTGAACATCTTTATTTTTTTCATAGAAATCTATGGTTTGATAGTTTTACCACTGGGAATGTAAGAACTGTTTGACAGTTCAATTTTACAACGTTAGCATTTTTATGGAAACCATTTCACTATATTCATTTTCAGTCTCAATTATTTTTGTTGGATATTCTCTTTGCAGTGCACCTAACGTACATCGCTCGTGTATGCAGAATATTTGTTTTAAATACACGCATAGCATTACGTTTAATTGTATAGGCTTACATATTCCCCGGCGTAGCAATAAGTGTAGAACAAACTTGAAAATTGCTCGAAATAAATACGTGGTGTCCAGTTTTCAACACAGTGAATATCTTATGACTGCCAAGCTNCAAACTTGAAAATTGCTCGAAATAAATACGTGGTGTCCAGTTTTCAACACAGTGAATATCTTATGACTGCCAAGCTTCTTCAAACCAGACGGGAGGTTGGGCCGAGCAAGGCCGTATGAGTAATACCTAGCGGTACAGAGAGGGGTGAGTGTGAACGTCGCATGTCCTGTATTTCTGGAGACCACTGCTAGCGTTTCATGCGAATAGCCAGCCGACCTCCGCGGCACAGCTGGATCGAGTGGTGTATGTATCGATGGGCAGAACCTTGGTGTATTAGTCACCTAATCTTGAAGTTACTCATGCTTCCCCAGTGATCGGAATTGTGTTAAATAATGATTTAACACATATTAAAAATAATGTTCATTGAGACGTCAAATCACAAAAGTACACAAGTTTTATTTGTAATCAAATTTCTAGGCGACAAAATTTTTAAATTTAGGCCAACCTTTTAAGTTCTGTTTAATAGCCTCATTACAAAAATTTTATTACAGACTACACTTTAAAATAAAAGAACCTAATAAAATATACTTTTCTGCAAATTTATGAAACGTTCCTAAAATTTATGCCAGTTGTACTAATAATAATGGAGATACATTGTTGCGATATTTAATGCATTTAATAGTAAAATAATTGTAACCATTAAAAAATTATGTCATTTATTTTACACACATTTCGTGGCATAATTCCCGTAGAAACATTTTTAAAAACTCACCGTTTTGTTACTACTATGATATATATTATGTGCGGTTGTCTAATATATCGTTAAGTTTTACAACAAATAATATAAAACATTTGGTACTGCAGGAATATGGTTTAATTTAAAGTAATTAAGTTTTGCAAGTGATGTTCTCAAGCCGTAGTCGCCGCTGGTTCTAGCTCATTCATCATTGTATCTCTAAGGACCACTGGTAAAATTAAGAAATTCATTAGTAGAGAAAAATTCTAACATTGAGGTGCTGAATCCTAGAGCAAAAATAGCACTCACGCTTGGAACATTTCGTCCTCTTGCTGCACTAAACGACGAATATGCAGCAGCCCACTCAAAAATAACAGGCGTGAAAAATATATTCTCTGACTTAGTACCACAATCTAATGTAAGCTGGCCGCAACAAACACTCAAACTCTCGTTACACACGAACGTGTAAAATCGGGCTTTCTACGTCATTCGTCCTCAGTAAAACGGCCAGAGTTCGGCGTATGCGGCAGTCTAAAACGAACTCCGCTCAAACTGAAATCAATTGTACTTTAATAAAGGCAGTTACGCCATCTACTATGTTCTCGAACACACTATACAGGACTAAGTTGCGGAATACCTGCGGGCACCACAGCTAAGTGGTCGTCACTCTTCAAAGAAAATTGTTCACAAGGAGAAATCATACATTATACAGACATATAGTTTCTCGAGGTTCGGGCGCTGACACGAATGTAGAACAATTATTCAATGCAGATATATACATTAAAGAAAAGGATAATTGAAAAAATAATGAAATTGCGAACTTATAAAGAGACTTTAATATCCCCTTTTATATTAAATGCTTTTATATTGGGACCACTGTGTTTCTGGAGATAAACGGCCAAAAAAACGGAACATATTCCCACCAATAATTAACCAAGACAANATTGGGACCACTGTGTTTCTGGAGATAAACGGCCAAAAAAACGGAACATATTCCCACCAATAATTAACCAAGACAAATATACAGCCTTCCTCTATTAAAAATATTGTCATCATATTTAGAACGTGAAAATCACATGTTTTCATGTTGCGAAAAATATATACTCAAATTATTTGTGGGGGCCACGGTGGTGTCGTGGTTAGACTACTCGCCTCCCACCTAGGCGAACCGGGCTCGATTCCAGGCGGGGTCGCTTATGGAAATGGTGCCGGACAATGCCGCTGGTCAGCGGGTTTTCTGGGGGATCTTCCGCTTCCCCCACCCCTTCACTCCAGCGGCGCTCCATTCACACTTCGCTTCACCCTCATCGGCTCTCAAGATCTCGCTGTCAAGAGCCACCCAAATTTCTTCACTCATTCACTCAAATGCTTTTTTTTTTTTATGGCGGCGACAAGTTACCTTACAATATAGTGCAGAAAAACTTTAATATGCAGTAAACATTTAAATAAGTTTAAAAGTACTTATGAATTGAAATTTTCTGCTGGTAAAACAATGAAAATGCCATTTAAAGGCAAATTTCCAGTAAGAACAAAAATGTTACAAATGAAATATTTTTAATGTGTTTCATATGATCGGGATATAGATTTATATGATAAGTTTAGCAAGTTTAGAAATATTTGTGATATGATCTATAAATTATAATAATAAAACACGAACCGCACACTTTAGTTTTATTATACAATAGCAATACCTGTAATCGTCTATGGAAAAATAAAATCAAAAGAGCATCTAGAGTGGTTCTAGAAAGAGATAAGAACAAAATNATACCTGTAATCGTCTATGGAAAAATAAAATCAAAAGAGCATCTAGAGTGGTTCTAGAAAGAGATAAGAACAAAATCCAGGCGGCTAAAATTATGTTTTTACGAATTAACCATGGGAATGATAGTAACGAAAATAAATTTATTTATGTTACCGCGAAATATCGACGTTCAGATAGTACGAGATTTTGATTTTTTAATTAAAACAGAGCGCTTCCTNTATTTATGTTACCGCGAAATATCGACGTTCAGATAGTACGAGATTTTGATTTTTTAATTAAAACAGAGCGCTTCCTGTAGAATTTATACTTTGCATAATTATACGTTCAAATGTAATTGTAAAAATGGTTTTCGTAACAAAGAGATGTAATTTAGCAAAACGCATAAATATGCCAACGACGGCTGAAGAAGGTTGCACGAAAATGTAATGCTTTGTAATTCTTCACGCGATATTGTTGTAAGTCCATGGTGTCGCTGCTGGACCCTTCCAACTACCCNAATGTAATGCTTTGTAATTCTTCACGCGATATTGTTGTAAGTCCATGGTGTCGCTGCTGGACCCTTCCAACTACCCTCCCCCTTCCGCTCATCGAAACACACTCATTAGGTAGTCAGTAGCCAATGCTAGTATAAGGACTAGTAGCCTGGTGAGAAGAACAGAGCGGAATAGTGCACGGTGTACATGTGAGTTTTACCTCGAGCTCATTCGCAATATCTTACCATAATGCTACGAAATTATTTCATATATTTNTGGTGTACATGTGAGTTTTACCTCGAGCTCATTCGCAATATCTTACCATAATGCTACGAAATTATTTCATATATTTTGGTGAAAGACACTGAATGGTATCTTAAGTTTTCATCTTTACTAGTTCTGGTATATAATTGAATTTTTTTTATTATTTCTACATATAGTAATATGAGATAATTTATTTTAATAATATATTTGCTATTACGTTCAATTGTGCAATATAAAAGTGAACAGTTACGCAATGGTGATAAAAACTGTATTTTATTATTGTACCTGGTTGTTAAAGCCTAAATCATAAATTGTATTAATAAGTTTAGTTAATTAATTTAAGTCATCCATCTTATCACGAACGCGGCTACACTCAAGTAATAAATACTAAAAGTGTAAATAAAAGGGGTAGTTTTCTTTTATGTATTCTTTGATTTGCATCGTTCGAGACATGCAGATTTTGAGGCCAATATTAGTGTTACCCAAAAATCATAAGAATAATTTTTGTGTTAAATTATTTTTGCCAGTGTATACGATTTGGACTGAATTTAATGGCAATGAATACAATACAGCTTAATCTACGTCCTAATTATGTGTACTTAAAAATAAGGCGAATTCAATAATAAACAATTAATACATTAAGATGTATTAGTATTTGCAGACAGTCTTGAAACAGTAGGGATTTCCGCTNATTCAATAATAAACAATTAATACATTAAGATGTATTAGTATTTGCAGACAGTCTTGAAACAGTAGGGATTTCCGCTAGACGAAGTGACGTATCAGACTGTTGTTTTTTTCTACGATTAGTGTAACAAATGAATTATTTGACCGTAATGTTCGCGTTAGTTAATTTTCTATCATGTCAACAAATATTTGAATGTGTTTTACCACAAAACGACGTATATACATACACATATATGTAGTTTTTAATTATTATATACTCACCCAGCTACAACGTGACGGCATAGATAAGCTCATAAATAACTTCCACGATATTTCAGAAACAACAGAGTCATTTAAGATCGTTAATAATAATAATAATATCACTGAGCCCATAGAAGTTTATTAATGATAGAACTGCTCAGTAAAATAAATGTAGTTTTATTTTCTTGTGTGAAGCGTAGGTGTGGGGCGGATTCTTAAAATATACACTTAATATGTTTAAAATAAGTTATTTAGTGAAATATTTAGAACTGTATATTCCTATTTTTTTTTATTATATTATTTTGCATTCATNTATTTAGAACTGTATATTCCTATTTTTTTTTATTATATTATTTTGCATTCATTCCTGTACGAAACGTACACTGCCAAATATTAATTGCAGTGTATCGTTTTCTTCTCAAAAGTATGACTGACAGTAAAAAGACAGGTACTTTATATACACTGGCGAGCCAAAAAAAACTGGTATAGGCGTGCGTATGCAAATAACAGAGGTATGGAGCCAATCAGAGTAACGAGATGCGGTCGGCAGCGCCTTTATAAGACAACAAGCGTCTGGCAAAGTTGCTAGATCGGTTACTGCTGCTACAATGGCAGGTTATCAAGATTTAAGTGAGTTTGAACGTGGTGTTATAGTCGGCGCACGAGAGATGGGACATAGCATCTCCGAGGTAGCGATAACATTTGGATTTTCACGTACAACCATTTCACGAGTGTACCGTGAATATCGGGAATCCGGTAAAACATCACATCTTCGACGTCGCTGTGGCCGGAAAGAGATCGTGAACGAACGGGACAAACGACGACTGACGAGTTAGTAATTTGCACTGTCTGCACGTTGGCTTTCTCAAATTCGAGCAGATTTGAATGCTGGGACATCAACAAGTGCCAGCGTGCGAACTATTCAACGGACCATCATTGGTATGAGCTTTCGGAGCCGAAGGCCTAATCGTGTACCGTTGTTGACTGCACGACACAAAGATTTACGCCTCGCCTGGGCCCGNGCTTTCGGAGCCGAAGGCCTAATCGTGTACCGTTGTTGACTGCACGACACAAAGATTTACGCCTCGCCTGGGCCCACCAACACCGCCATTAGACTTTTGTTGTCTGGAAACACGTTGCCTGGTCTGACGAGTCTCGTTTCCAATTGTATCGGGCGGATAGACGTGTACGGGTATGGAGACATCCTCATGAATCCATGGACCCTACATGTCAACAGGGGACTGTTCAAGCTGGTGGAGGCTGTATCATGGTATGGGGCGTGTGCAGTTGGCGTGAAATGGGACCCCTGAAACGTCTAGATATGACTCTGACGTGTGACAGATGCGTAAGCATCCTGTCCGATCACCTGCACCCATTCATGTCCATTGTGCATTCCGATGGACGTGGACAATTCAAGCAGGACAATGCGACACCCCACACGTCGAGAGTTGCTACTGAGTGGCTCCAGGAACACTCTACTGACTTAAGACACCTAAATCACCAGACATGAACATTATTGAGCATATCTGGGATGCCTTGCAACGTGCTGTTCAGAAGAGATCTCCACCGCCTCGCACTCCTATGGATTTGTGGACTGCCCTGCAGGATTCATGGTGTGAATTGCCTCCTGCATACCTTCGTACATTAGTCGAGTCCATGCCACGTCGTCTTGCGGCACTTCCGCGTGCTCGCGGGGGCCCTACACAATATTAGGCAGGTGTACCAGTTTTTTTGGCTCTTCAGTGTATTTATCTAAGCCATTAAGTACTTTCCGATGTGTATCCCGATACATAAATTATATATTTCTACGAGGGCAAAATTTTGAAACTTGCATTTTTGGTTTATTTCTCTTTCAGAAGTATTTATCTAGAAGTTCTAAATTAAGTTTATGTTTATGCCTAACAGAAAAAAGTGATGCTAGTAGAATAAGCCTAAAGAATTGCATGACTTGCATTTGTTAAAAATTTATTTCATTTTCGTAAATGATCCCAAAAGAGTGTTTTCGCGGACAATATTTTTTACAAATTATGCATAGTTTACAGAAGTTACGACAGATTATATAGCGTTTACTGATAAAGACGTTTATTCGTATCATTTCCTCACTTCATAATTTATACATTTTACTCACTCGCTTATTGGCTTTCCTCTCTATTCATCCCTTTATGCGTAGTTCCTATGCCTATTTACTGTGGTTGTAATGCAGTATTGGGTCTTCCATGTAAATACATCAGCTAGTGTCTAACTGTGGTGGAGATAGATCGCGTATAATTTTCTATTGTATTTGAAAAACGTTACAAACGATGACCCTTACATAAGATTTCATACTTAGGCTCATCTATAAAAAAAGCTGTGTTGGCATCATTAATCACATCGACTGTGCTACGAAAGTCCGTTGCTAGGATAGTTCCAGTGTCCATAGCCTATTCACACCTGTGTTTTGTTATACCTTTGACAAATAAATTGTCATTTTACATATATACAAATTATAACAGTACCACTCGGAAAAAAAAAAAGGAAAATCACTAGTTTCCAACATAAAGGCTGTTTCAGCATTGATTTCTGTATGTATATCGCGTCAGCATACCTATCGAGTTCGAGGGGGCAAAAAAGAAAAACAAGATTTTGTGCGAATACATCTATAGTCGCATCTGTACTTTTTAACATTCTCTGTTGTTAAATATTGTTTTTTCTTGTAAACTAACGCATATTTCTATCTTAGATTTTGTAGCTTCCGTTTGCCGGAAATATGAAAAATATTTCATCTTTCAAACCTCCGTAACTAAAGCACTTGTAAGTGATTTTTTTTTTTAAGTTCATGTCCTTGGTTTATGCTGGAAAAATAATCAGAGGGCGGCCTTGCGCACTAAACTAAATCTGAACTTACACCAAAACAACAGGGCACATGAAAACACCACCCCTATTTGGTTCAGAATTCAGGACACTTTTCAACCTAAGTTGCAGTCCCAAACTTCTGCGCCACAGAGGAGGGTTTGTGCTAGATTCAGTGAGAACGAGCGGAAAAAATCGCGGTGGCATTCAGGCACCTATTCAAGGGTGATCGCCCCCNCCCCATCACCTAAGAGAAGGGAAAATAAATTGGACAACACAACACCGACATAATTGGTCAATTACTTGAAATAATGCAGCACATTACTCACAGCACTGGTAGAAGTGAAGACAATGTGGAGGAATCTGACGCCTGCTCATTTTTATTTTCGAATTAATTCCGTAGGTTTTGAGTGAGTGCAGAGACTCAAGGATGTGGAATAAGTCAAAATGAAACTAGTTTCGCTATATTATTATATATACCTTTTGGTGAAAATGTTTTACAAAATAATAAACACTGAACTGTTTCTGTGAATTGGACTAAGTTTCGTGTTCTCAAGCTTAGCACACACGGGTATTTTTCGTGACAAAAAAGGGATCATCTTTTACTTTTGCTNCTAAGTTTCGTGTTCTCAAGCTTAGCACACACGGGTATTTTTCGTGACAAAAAAGGGATCATCTTTTACTTTTGCTGTAGACTACACATTTTCTTCTGTCAAAAGTACAGAAATTCACTGTTTGTTTCACCATATTTACCTTCACGCTCAAACGAAATGCCTGTACATGTTATGTTTTTGTATGTGTATATTTTGTAACCATTGTGTANACCTTCACGCTCAAACGAAATGCCTGTACATGTTATGTTTTTGTATGTGTATATTTTGTAACCATTGTGTGAGGAATTTAACTCAAATTATAGAAACACTGTCAGTTGCAAATTTTTTGATCAAGAAAACTTACTCATGGCATTAAAAGCATATCTGTTTTAATTTTCTATACACCTAAAAAATAAGGCATAGTTTCTCGAAACTGTTTGGTTGAAAACATATTGGCCAACTCATCACGAATTTTATAATAGGCCAACCCTGAGTTTAATCATATTTGTTACAAAACTCTTACGCCCGTTTAACAGTGAGAATAATAAGTGTGTGTATATATATATATATATAGTTATATATATCTCCCGGACAAAAATAATTCCATCCGGGTTGTACCCACAACGCAAAATATACGGACACGGATTAACAGGACTGGCTTTACTGAACTTTCGCTATGACATAAAAATAGATTTAAATAAAGTAATTGACCTGTATGCCAAGAAACAACACGGGAGATTAGGATTTACTCTGTAAAGCATGCTGTAAAATGAACATGTCGTTTACTTTAGAAAACTTTTATAATCAATGAGGTAATATCAATTTTTAGTGAAAATATTTATATTCTACATGTTCCATTTACTGTATTTATAGATTAGTATGTCACTTGATAATGTCACACATTTGAGAGCACATAAAATTGTTTTAGCTAACATGAGTGGAAATAGAGGCCGCGGAGGTACAGTGGTCAGACTACCCACCACCTCTCATCACAGCGAACCGGGTTGATTCCTGTGGGTTCACTCCCGAGTTTCTCGTGTGGGAAATGCGGTGGAAATTGCGGCTGCCTCGTTGGTTGTCTCGGGATATTTCCATTTCTCCTAACACTGCATTTTTTCGCTGCTCTATATTCATCTTACTTTAACCTCATCAGCGCTGAAGGTCTCAGCCGTTAAGCGCAAGCCATATCTTTCACTATCACTATGAGTTGAAAATGATCTTGAGGAAATATATGACGTGAATACGTCTTTCAAATAAAATCGACACATGGGGTACCAGGACGGAAACGGCAATGTAACGTTTGTAGGGTGGTCGATTACACTATACCTTCGTGGCCTTAGTGACTAATAACACGATAGAAATAAATACGATTTTTTTCGATCAGGTATGCTAATAAATAGCGAGCTTCTTAAGTGGGGGCCCGCGGCGACTGGCAGCCATTTTGAGTGTGGGCGAAAATTTGCAGGTGATAAGTCTACATTTAGTAACTCCGATGTGCCAGTATGCCGATTTTTCTGCCAGACAAAAAGACATCGTCTATATGGGCTGTTTAAGCCATAAAAGCCAATTATCAATTTCGTTACTTTCATTTTAATCCCATACCCCAAAGAAAATATTACCCGCTAACACAAACTTATTGACGTAAAACATACGGCCGTGTTCCCGACACAGCAACACCCCGATATTTTTTCTTTGAGAAAAATCATCCCCCCCCCCCTCCTTTTTTTTTTTT
>NQII01000138.1:223961-251848 GCA_002778355.1 Clitarchus hookeri | reverse complement strand
TTTTTTTTTTTTTCAACTGATCACTGAAACTTACCTCTCGATCTGTGTCTGGTGGCATTGCTGACGTATTGTTAGTGATATTAGACACTGCAGCACTTATTTTCCGTTTTCGTTCAATGTGGTTTCTTAGCATTATATATATATATAAATCAGTAAAACAGTCATAAGTGTTGTGTTGGGTGGGGAAGGGGGCAGTAGCCCCTCTACACCTCCCCCGGGTGTTTGGCCACTAGTTTTGTATGTAATAATTACAATGTATGGTAAACTACTTGCCCCATTCTTAAAAAAAAAAATGGTGTTTTAATTTTTTAATTAATTTGATTTTGTAAAAATTGTTATACGTATTTGATTCAGATTGTTNAAAAAAAAATGGTGTTTTAATTTTTTAATTAATTTGATTTTGTAAAAATTGTTATACGTATTTGATTCAGATTGTTGATTTTTTTTAATGATTTTTTATAATTCGCATTGCTTTTTCAAGCAAAAAATTCGGTTCTGTATTCTCTTAAATATTTGTAACTGGTGTTTAAAACCTTGGTATAAATGGAAATAAGTGTTGCATTAGTGGCACACCTCACATTAATACAGATAAGATAAATATATTAAAATGAATATGGGTGNTTTACTTCTACCACCACCGGAAAACTAAAATTCTATGCCTATAATGACAGTTAATATATGGCTTATTTTTATTTAGCACACAGGTAAATTTATTACGAGTAAAAATATTTAGATATTGAATTTTGGCTTAGCTCCTTAAATATCGCTGTATCATAATTTTATGCATCCCAGATATTGATCTAAAAAAAATCAATCTCTATTCGATATCTAACTGTCGCGGCGAACTAGCTGGCCTCTGCAGCTGAAAATGTGTCCTGGGGAGAGATTGTCATTCACTTTTCTGCTTATCGGGAACCGCTTTACGTNTGGCCTCTGCAGCTGAAAATGTGTCCTGGGGAGAGATTGTCATTCACTTTTCTGCTTATCGGGAACCGCTTTACGTATTGGGAATAATACGCGGGGTGGAAGTTATATACCCCACATTAATTATTAGCCTTTGCATTCGCGTTGTATAAAAACTTAACTTTGTTTTTTTTTATTTTCTGATTGTAACATAGTCAACAAAATTTTGTTACAGAGATCCGCAACTCAATAAATTGAATTTGNTTTTTTTTATTTTCTGATTGTAACATAGTCAACAAAATTTTGTTACAGAGATCCGCAACTCAATAAATTGAATTTGCTGAAAACTTAAAATTATGCAGTGGTACAAATTGGCAATTTTATGGATATTAATAGCACATTGATTTCAACATAAAATAAAACGTAAACAGTCGTATCGCTTATCACCCACTAGTTGAACAATAATTTGCCGAGTGTAAGCTCGGCAATTTATTTGTACTTCCGAATAACCTCCGTTATATGAAATACGGGGAAACTAGCCAATTTTAGCGATAAGCGACAGGAAGCAAAACCAAATGCCAACTGCTGACCTAGAGAACCCAAGTAGCGNAACTAGCCAATTTTAGCGATAAGCGACAGGAAGCAAAACCAAATGCCAACTGCTGACCTAGAGAACCCAAGTAGCGGGCATTACAGTCCCGACTGTGGAGATTACAAGAAGCGATAAGCTGCTGAGTGACAAGTCATTATCTCCGGGGCACTTAGCGCGCCTTGCCACCCTCCTGCCCCCTCGGGCACATGCACATATAAATCGGTGTAGCGCTGGTTGCCTACCTACAGANCATGCACATATAAATCGGTGTAGCGCTGGTTGCCTACCTACAGGCGTTTAACGTTCTGTAGCTGACATAAACAATGCCATCTCTGGAAGCAGAATCACAATAACTTTTCCTTCCATTCAACCTTAAGGTTTAATGGGAGCTGGAATCCTGATTACTCCGCAACCATAATAACACACAACACAGCATGAATTTTTAATTGACTTAGCATAAAGTCTAATTAAGCTATCTTTATAGCTCATATTGCATTTGAAAGAAAATAGTTCAGTTTTAACCAGTGCAAAATATTATTATCGATATACATTTATTTCACAGTCATTTTTAAAAATACATTTAAAAAATATGTCAGAATCCGTTAATTTTCTATGAAGTTCATTGATATTTGTTCTCCTAAACAAAATTGCCGAAGAAATTTTGTTCCTAAGAAAATAGTGAACTTTCGTCTATGTTTTTTCATGATATTATTATAAATTATCAATCAAATGTCCTGAGGAAAAAGTATTATCGTCAGTAGTGTTTTTTTAACAAATGTTTTTATTTGGCCACATAATAGAAAGCCGAAGACTTGGAATGACGAAATTTTGAAAAACCATGGATATTATAAACAATTTTAATATTATTTTGGTTTCATGTAGATAAGACGAATAGTTTGCGAAGGACAATTGGAGTGCTGGAATAATCGTAAACTTAGCTTAGGATGTGCTGCTGTTGGTGTTTGGTGGTGTATTCTGCAACTACTAGCAGTGGTCACCTGCTGTGAATGGAAACTTGTCAGTTAGGTAGACTACGTTGTGCCCTAAAACTGTCTGATGCTTGATAACCAGAGAATGATGAATGGCTACATAAACAATACTGTGTAAAGCAGCATTTTCATAGCATTATATCCGTTCTGTTGTATATTTCGTAACAGCATCCGTACAAAATACATAAGTTCGTGGCATATAAGACTGATTTCGAAACAGGAACAATTTTTTAATTGTTGTTTATTAAAGCCTCTGCTTTATGTTAAGTGTCGGGGGAGAGGAGAAGAAAATCGGCACATAATGAAAAATAACCTTACTATATAATAAAAAATGGTACAGTCCTTTATTATTCGGGATTCAAACATAGGATATTTCGTACTATAAAGTAACGCCCCAGCCAACTATGCTACCCATAGAAGTTTACTACAATGGAAGAATATTGACAAATATGTCGAACTAGATGTTTATCGTCTTATGTGCCCTGATGCCCAGAAGTTCAATTGCATATATATTCCTTTGGACCTCTTTTCCCATTGTAACATCAGGGAATAAGAATAATTAACGTAAAAGCCATGCCAACCTCTTCGAGCAGTATGCCGAGTGTGGTTATGCTACTCATTCAGTGAAATAAAAAATATTCCAGCTTATTTGCGGAATGTTCTAAATCTAAGATTTATTTTGCATTGGAATAATGAATTGAAAAGGTTAACAATAATCCAGCAATTGATAAATGGCCGAAGGTAATTCAATAATTGCAGTTGGATAACATGACTTTGTAAATAATTAGTTGGTAAATATGCTAGGAAAATAATAATGTGTTAATTGAACTACTTACTTTATTTTTATTAATTATATGTACATATTACAAACTGATGGTTTATACTTTTACTACTGGGAATGTAAGAAATGTTTAACAGTTCATTTTTACACTACGGACTTTTTTTTTTTTTTTTTGAAACCGTTTCATTGTAAGCATTTTCGTTTTCAATTATTTTTGTTGAATATTCTCTTTGAAGTCATATACTGCACCTAACATACATCGCTCATGTATGCAGAATTGTTGTTTCAAATATGCGTAGAATTACGTTTCATTATTTAGTTTTATATAATCCCGGTGTAGCAATTAGTAAGGAACAAACTTGAAAATTGCTCGAAATAAATACCCCATTTCTTAAAACTAGGTGTGACCGGTTTTCAACATGGTGAATATCGTGAAGGCCAAGCTTCTTAGAACCAGGCNTTTGCATTGGAATAATGAATTGAAAAGGTTAACAATAATCCAGCAATTGATAAATGGCCGAAGGTAATTCAATAATCGCAGTTGGATAACATGACTTTGTAAATAATTAGTTGGTAAATATGCTAGGAAAATAATAATGTGTTAATTGAACTACTTACTTTATTTTTATTAATTATATGTACATATTACAAATTGATGGTTTATACTTTTACTACTGGGAATGTAAGAAATGTTTAACAGTTCATTTTTACACTACGGACTTTTTTTTNTTGATGGTTTATACTTTTACTACTGGGAATGTAAGAAATGTTTAACAGTTCATTTTTACACTACGGACTTTTTTTTTTTGAAACCGTTTCACTGTAAGCATTTTCGTTTTCAATTATTTTTGTTGGATATTCTCTTTGAAGTCATATACTTCACCTAACATACATCGCTCATGTATGCAGAATTGTTGTTTCAAATATGCGTAGAATTACGTTTCATTATTTAGATTTATATAATCCCGGTGTAGCAATTAGTAAGGAACAAACTTGAAAATTGCTCGAAATAAATACGCCATTTCTTAAAACTAGGTGTGACCGGTTTTCAACATGGTGAATATCGTGAAGGCCAAGCTTCTTAGAACCAGGCNGCCATTTCTTAAAACTAGGTGTGACCGGTTTTCAACATGGTGAATATCGTGAAGGCCAAGCTTCTTAGAACCAGGCGGGAGGTTGGGTCGAGCAAGGCTGTGTTAGTAATGTCCAACGGTGCAAAGAGAGGTGAGCGCGGAGTCACATGTTCCGTATTTCTGGAGACCGCTGCAAGTGTTTCGTGCGAATAGGCAGCTGACCTCCGCTGCACAGGTGGCTCGCATGGTGTAAATTTATCCTAACGTGATTAATCGTGTAGTAGGGACGTAATCTGGAAAACTCTCTCATGCTTCTCCAGTGATTGGAATCGTGTTAAATAATGAGTTAACACACATCTAAAAAATAGTTTATTGAGACATCAAATCACAAAAGTGCAGAAGTTTCCGTTTGTATTCAAATCCCTAGGTGACCAAAACTTTCAATTCAGACTAATCTTTTAATTAAGTTTAATAGCCTTGTAACGAAAATATAATTACAGACTATACTTTAAAATAAAAAATCCAATAAAAAATATATACATCTGTAAATTCAATTAAAGTTCCTAAAATGTATGCCAGTTGTTCTAACTATGAGGGAGATTTAGAATTACGAGGTTTAATGCATTTAATTATGACATTAATATAATCATTAAATAATTTAATGTCGTTTATTTTACACACAGTTCGTGGCATCATTCACGTAGAAACATTTGCAAAACTCACCGTTTTGCTACTACCATAATATATATTATGTGGGATAAACTTATATCGTTAAGTCTTATATCAAATGATATTGCATGAATATNGCTACTACCATAATATATATTATGTGGGATAAACTTATATCGTTAAGTCTTATATCAAATGATATTGCATGAATATAGTTCAATTTAAAGAAATTAAGTTTTGCAAGTGACGTTTTCAAGCAGTCGTTACTGCTGTCTTAACTGAGCCACCATGATATCTCTAATTACCACTGGTAAAATTAGGAAGTTTACTGACAGAAAAATGTCCGGCATTGATGTGCTGAATCCTAAAGCAAAAACAGCACCCACGCTTGGAACAGATCGTCCTCTTGCTTCACTAAATGACGAATTTCCAGCAGCACACTCAATAACTACAGGCGTGCCAAAAAATATTCTATGACATAGCACAACAATCTATAATTTAAGCTGCCGCTACTAAAANGCTACTACCATAATATATATTATGTGGGATAAACTTATATCGTTAAGTCTTATATCAAATGATATTGCATGAATATGGTTCAATTTAAAGAAATTAAGTTTTGCAAGTGACGTTTTCAAGCAGTCGTTACTGCTGTCTTAACTCAGCCATCATGATATCTCTAATTACCACTGGTAAAATTAGGAAGTTTACTGACAGAAAAATGTCCGGCATTGATGTGCTGAATACTAAAGCAAAAACAGCACCCACGCTTGGAACAGATCGTCCTCTTGCTTCACTAAATGACGAATTTCCAGCAGCACACTTAATAACTACAGGCGTGCCAAAAAATATTCTATGACATAGCACAACAATCTATAATTTAAGCTGCCGCTACTAAAANTAATAACTACAGGCGTGCCAAAAAATATTCTATGACATAGCACAACAATCTATAATTTAAGCTGCCGCTACTAAAATTCAAACTCTCCGTTACACACGAACGCGTAAAATCGGGCTTCCACGTAATTCTCCCTCAGCAAACTGCAAAATGCCCAGCGTTCGGCGTGTTTCGCGGTCTAACACGAACTTCACTCAAACTTAAATTAATTCTACCTTAATAAAGATCGTTACATTCTCTCGGACATACTAAACAGAAAGTAGTCGCGGAAAATTGTTCACAAGGAGAAATCATACATTATACAGCGTATAATTTCTCAAGGTTCGGGCGCTGAAACGAATATAGAACTATAATTCAAGGCAAGTGTATATCAAATGGATAATTGAAGAAAGAAGGAATTAAATTGCGAAATACATCCAGAATTTTCTTGAACTAATGAAGTGGCTTGGATATCCCTTTTTCTATTAAATGGATTTATATTGGGACAACTGTGTTTTTCGAAATAAACAGTCAACGAACGGAACATATTCCCACCAATAAAGGACCAAGACAAAGATACAGCCTTCCTCTAACACTTTTNTAAACAGTCAACGAACGGAACATATTCCCACCAATAAAGGACCAAGACAAAGATACAGCCTTCCTCTAACACTTTTTAAAATATATGTCATCATATTTAGAATTTTTAAATCAAGCTGGCGACCAAAATACTTCACACTATAGTGCAGAAAATCTGCAAAATGCAATAAATATTTTTGATAGTTTTAAAAGCACTTATGAATTGAAAATTTCTTCTTATAAAACAATGAAAAATGCTTTTAAAAGTAAATTGCCTGTAAGAACTAAATGAAGTAATAGAAAATAATATGTTACAAGTGAAATATTTTCAATGTGTTTCATTTGAACGGGATATAGATTTAAATGATAAATTTAACAAGTTTAGAAAGATTTGTGAGATGATCTATAAATTTGAAAAATAAAACACGAATCATGCACTTTAATTGTATAGTACAATAGCAATACCAGTAATCGTATATGGAAAAAATTAAAAAAGAATTGTTGTAGAAAGAGACAAGAATATATTCCAGGTGGCTAAAATTGTATTTTGTGAATTAACCAAGCATACGACGGTATCGAAAATACATTAATTGATGTTGCCGCGAAATATTGATGATCAGATAGTACAACATTTCGAAATGTTAATTAAATCTAAGCACTATCTGTAGCATTTATACTTCGCGTAATTATACGTTTAAATGTAATTGTAAAAATTGTTTTCCTAATGAAGAGATGTAATTAAGGAAAACGCATAGATATACCAATGCGGGCTGAAGAAAGTTGCCAAAAAATTTTGTTTTGTAATTCTGCATGCGGTGTTATAGGCTTAATATTGTTGTATGTACATGGTGTAGCCGCTGGACTCTTCCAACTACCCTGCTCCTTCCTCTCTTTGAAACACTCTCAGTAGGTAGTCAGTCTCCCTTCCACCCACTCACAGAAAACTAAAATTAGGTGTCTATGATGTATGGTGAAAGTTAATGTATGGCTTACTTTTATTTTGCGCACAATTATATTTATTACAAGTAAAAAATACAGATATTGAATTTTGTCTTAGTTCACTCAAATATCTCTGTACTTATAATTTGATGGATCCCAGATATTAATCTAAAAAAAAAAATCATGTTCTTCTTGTCACCCATGTCGTCTGCGATGGTAGCGGTTGCACAACTAATGCCTTTCGGACGCCGAATGTCCCTCCTGTCACTCCTGTACATTATTAGACTTCTAACTGCCGAAGATAACCAGCGGGTCTTAGCAGCTGCTCAAAAATACTGGGGTGCCATTAGCATTCACTTTTATGTTTATCGGGAGCCTCTTTGCGTCTTGGAAACAACAAGCAGGGAGGAAGTTATCATTTCACGNGCATTCACTTTTATGTTTATCGGGAGCCTCTTTGCGTCTTGGAAACAACAAGCAGGGAGGAAGTTATCATTTCACGAAGTGTAGTAGTCAGGTACCTACCTACCTATTGGAATATCGTTAACTCCACATTAATTATTAGCCTTCGCGTTCATGTTGTATAGTGACCAAAACTTGTTTTTCTTAGTTTTCTACTCGTAATGTGGTCATCTACAAAATTTTGTTATAGGGGCCGCAACTTAATAAACTAAACTTGCTGGAAATTTAAAATTATGCAGTGCTACAAATGTGCTATTTTAAATATATATATATATATATATATATNTAAACAGTCAACGAACGGAACATATTCCCACCAATAAAGGACCAAGACAAAGATACAGCCTTCCTCTAACACTTTTAAAATATATGTCACCATATTTAGAATTTTTAAATCAATCTGGCGACCAAAATACTTCACACTATAGTGCAGAAAATCTGCAAAATGCAATAAATATTTTTGATAGTTTTAAAAGCACTTATGAATTGAAAATTTCTTCTTATAAAACAATGAAAAATGCTTTTAAAAGTAAATTGCCTGTAAGAACTAAATGAAGTAATAGAAAATAATATGTTACAAGTGAAATATTTTCAATGTGTTTCATTTGAACGGGATATAGATTTAAATGATAAATTTAACAAGCTTAGAAAGATTTGTGAGATGATCTATAAATTTGAAAAATAAAACACGAATCATGCACTTTAATTGTATAGTACAATAGCAATACCAGTAATCGTATATGGAAAAAATTAAAAAAGAATTGTTGTAGAAAGAGACAAGAATATATTCCAGGTGGCTAAAATTGTATTTTGTGAATTAACCAAGCATACGACGGTATCGAAAATACATTAATTGATGTTGCCGCGAAATATCGATGATCAGATAGTACAACATTTCGAAATGTTAATTAAATCTAAGCACTATCTGTAGCATTTATACTTCGCGTAATTATACGTTTAAATGTAATTGTAAAAATTGTTTTCCTAATGAAGAGATGTAATTAAGGAAAACGCAATGCGGGCTGAAGAAAGTTGCCAAAAAATTTTGTTTTGTAATTCTGCATGCGGTGTTATAGGCTTAATATTGTTGTATGTACATGGTGTAGCCGCTGGACTCTTCCAACTACCCTGCTCCTTCCTCTCTTTGAAACACTCTCAGTAGGTAGTCAGTCTCCCTTCCACCCACTCACAGAAAACTAAAATTAGGTGTCTATGATGTATGGTGAAAGTTAATGTATGGCTTACTTTTATTTTGCGCACAATTATATTTATTACAAGTAAAAAATACAGATATTGAATTTTATCTTAGTTCACTCAAATATCTCTGTACTTATAATTTGATGGATCCCAGATATTAATCTAAAAAAAAAATCATGTTCTTCTTGTCACCCATGTCGTCTGCGATGGTAGCGGTTGCACAACTAATGCCTTTCGGACGCCGAATGTCACTCCTGTCACTCCTGTACATTATTAGACTTCTAACTGCCGAAGATAACCAGCGGGTCTTAGCAGCTGCTCAAAAATACTGGGGTGCCATTATCATTCACTTTTATGTTTATCGGGAGCCTCTTTGCGTCTTGGAAACAACAAGCAGGGAGGAAGTTATCATTTCACGAAGTGTAGTAGTCAGGTACCTACCTACCTATTGGAATATCGTTAACTCCACATTAATTATTAGCCTTCGCGTTCATGTTGTATAGTGACCAAAACTTGTTTTTCTTAGTTTTCTACTCGTAATGTGGTCATCTACAAAATTTTGTTATAGGGGCCGCAACTTAATAAACTAAACTTGCTGGAAATTTAAAATTATGCAGTGCTACAAATGTGCTATTTTAAATATATATATATATATATATATATATATATATATATTAATAGAACATTGCTGTCAACATAGAATAAAACAGAGACAGTCTCATCGCTTATCGCCCATTTGTTTGACTATAACACTGATGTGCGGTCAGAAATTTATTTGTATTTCCGTATAACCTCCGCTATGAGAAACTAGCATATATTTGTGAAATAATCTTCAGACTGGCGAAAGGAAGCAAAACTCTTCTACCGGACTGCTGTTCCAGAGAATCCAGTACGCAGCCACGACTGTGTGGAGATTCCAAGAAGCGATAATCTTCTAAGTGACAGGGGAACCTGGCCCGCGCGCCTTGCCACCCTTCTGCCCCTCCCGGAGAGGCTCATAACGGTCCGCGCTGTATTGGTTGCGTACCTACAGGCGTTACACTTTCTGTAGCTGACATAAGCAATGCCATCTCCGGAGGCAGAATCACACTAAGTTTCCCTTCCATTCAACCTTAAGGATTTTCATCATCGTCATGTTTCTTCTTTCGAAAATACTTTATAACATTGTTTCATTTTTAGTAATTCTACTAACCACATTAACACAATTGCATTACAATTTGTAGTTTTTTTTTTGTATATGAAACTTTTAACTATTTTGAAATGTAATTAAGTTCGCAGAATTTGGTGGCCGTGGTCTGCAACACCTCGGCTTCTGGGTAGTAGCCGCGTCACTGTCGTTTTCCTTGCCGACGTTTCGGAAGACATTGCAGCCTCCGTCTTCAGAGCGAAGTAGCAGCAGTAATAACTGTAATCCAGAAGCCAAGATTTTGTTTTGAAGTTTCTTTATGCCGCCCTTCTGTATGAGACTATTACCATTATAACTAGAAGGAAATGTTTATGTTTCTTACTAGGGTACAAAACACGAAGTATTCGTGAAGAGTGTGCTTCATTGCTATTCAAACAATGAGGAAAAATATATAGTTAGAAGTTCCAACGACTATAAGATTTTATCAGAAAAAAATACTTATTCCAAATACATTTATGATACATAAGTACTGGATGCATGGTACTACCCATAGCAAGTAAGTATTAATTCAATTTATACCTAGTAATGTCTAATTTTTATTTCCTTTCTAAGTCGTACTAACCAAGGATGGTTATTTTTATATTTCAGAACTTCGATTTTACTTTTTTGTTTAAACGGTGTACAATTATGTTTGCTTCACGCTAACGTTTTTCCATATACTAAATTCCCCGACTTATTTGCTTAGAGTGAGCCAACATTATTATTTAAACTTTCTGAACTTGTGAGTTTTTTGTTAGTACCAGCTATGGAAATAATTCAAGCCTTCCATTTAAACATGCACGTTTATACATCATCACGCAACACTATCCAGAATACAGCGTCATCAATGCAACAACAATAACAACGATAAAAGGCTCCTTGTGGCACTAAAACGTTGCTATAACATAAACAAATGAATAAACATTAGACAATGTCACATTTCAGTAATTGATAAATATTCTTCACGTGCATGTNACAACGATAAAAGGCTCCTTGTGGCACTAAAACGTTGCTTCTGCATCTATAACATAAACAAATGAATAAACATTAGACAATGTCACATTTCAGTAATTGATAAATATTCTTCACGTGCATGTAGTATAATCTGTAACATAATTTCCTTAGCTCTTTTTCCCTTNGTAGTATAATCTGTAACATAATTTCCTTAGCTCTTTTTCCCTTCCCTTTCCTTGCAGTAATTTTTCAGACTTGAACTCCATCCAGATGGTTCATACAAAATGTTTAATGTTCCAGCTCAGATCTATTTATGATGGGTCGAACATAGGGTTTCATTGAAGGCAATATTGAAACGTCCTACAAATTCACCATTGTTAGGGTTCCGTACTCCATAAACATTTCCGTTTACGACTTCAAATATTTCAAATGGACAAGAGTAAAGGAAGCGTTTTTTTTTTNCCGTACTCCATAAACATTTCCGTTTACGACTTCAAATATTTCAAATGGACAAGAGTAAAGGAAGCGTTTTTTTTTTTGTTCCCAGAACTTACTCATATGTTTCGCATTTTGCCAATACCAAGTCTCCTATTTTAACTGTTTTNGTTTTTTTTTTGTTCCCAGAACTTACTCATATGTTTCGCATTTTGCCAATACCAAGTCTCCTATTTTAACTGTTTTTCTGCTTGGTTGTTTATTTTATTCCTCTTGTCTCCTGACAGCCATATTTAGCTTTGCTTTTACCAATGCTATGATTTCTTGTTGAATTCGTTCCTCTCTGTCGCTGTTCTCGCTCAAATCTATCACGTCCGGTAGTTTAGGGAATTTTGCAGTTCTTAGACGTTCCTATTATTTCAACCATATTGTTTTTATTTGTTGGTTTAGTGTTTCAATCTGTTCTATTCGGATATGTTGAAATGTAATATTTGCAATGTCTGGATTATTTACGTTCTGAACAGAAACTGTCTCCTTATGGCTTTTTTGACATTCCTGGGCCGACATCTGGAGACTTTAATCCTCTAGTTTAACTTTTTATTGATTGATATTTGTGTATTACGTAAGTCCCGTTCACCTTGCTGATTCAGATCCAGAACTCGAAACACTGTTGCAGTAGGATTTAAGTTGGTTTGCCTCCTAGCATACTATCATTATCTTGGCGATTGCTGTGTACTTGTTTTCGCACTATTGTCGTGCAGTTACCATGCTGTTGTACCCTCGTGTACACCGGTCGTTGGCCTACTACATAATAACCATAGTTTTTACCTACATGTTTTTTGTGTGTTTTGAGCCAGCATCATTTCAGACATCGTAGACATAAGTTGCTCGAATTTAATATTTATTCTGATCATTTCGCCAGTAGGCTCATTTATTGAACAATTGTAATCAATATTTCCAATGTATATCCCACTTTCATTTTGGCTTCGACCTACGCCTATCATATCTTCATTTTCAGTGATATCGTAGTTGATAACTTGATGACCTGCATGTCAAAATATTATTCTGAGCTCCATAAAAAATAACGATTACTGGCAGTAGAGTGAAAATAGGTGTAGAGATATTTTGAGCTTGTTTTGAGCTACTGCTCATGAGGATAACATATACGTCACAGATCACGTCAGTGTAGACAAAACAATCATTTTTCCTATACTGTACATGTTAGCATTTCAGTTTGAATTCAAGATTTTGCGAAGCTTTAAGTGTGTCATATTAATATGAACGTTGTCAAATGTTTACAGTTATCTTTGCTACAGATGCTAGAAAATTAAAACAGAAAAAATTAAATTTAAAGCCATTATTAGTACGACGTTCGTAGACACTATCATGGTCAGGATTTCTAGTTTATAAGTGATTATTGTGAAAATAGTGACAGAATCATTTTATGGTTTTAATTATCCGCCATGTGATGACGCGGCAGCTGAAGCAACCATAGCTGCACGAGCAGAAAATGAAAAATTAAAAGAAGTTAAGAAATTAGTTGTTAAAAATGAAATATAATTAGGTGATTATAAGAACTGTCTTCTCGAAAAAAAGAAAATTTTTAGAAAACAAATTTAATAAGATCTTTATATAGTGAAAATGATTCATATAGATTTAAATCATATAGATATTAAACAATTAATTTTATAAAATAAAATTGAAAGAGAATCATAAGTATATATGTATTAATTAATACCACATAGTCTCAACAGCCAAAGCTGTCAAAGGAAAAATAAAAATTAAAAATACATAATGTCATTTTTTACAAAAAATTAACTAACAATACAATTTTTTACACTTTAATATTAATATAAAAAGAAACATAATTATTATCATGAACTACCAAATTAACTCCATAATCCCCAGTCTAAATATAAAACAACTCCCTTAAATTCCTAAAGTTTATCTAATTATATATTATTTTTATCTATTTTGAAACAAAATTTGAAAATAACCCAGCAAATTATTTTTTTAAAATAAAATAACCTATTTTTGTAATTTTATAATTAATTAAGCAATGTTCTAAAATGTATATGATTGACTGTATTTATATATAAACATTNCTATTTTTGTAATTTTATAATTAATTAAGCAATGTTCTAAAATGTATATGATTGACTGTATTTATATATAAACATTTAAAAAAAAATCTTATTTGCTTAAAGGCAGCAGAAGCAGCCATTAACTGCGCCTCGTTTTTAAAATAATTTCAACATTAACACAATTACAATCGATTAAATTTACATTTTCATCATTTAATTCTAAAACGACATAATTATACAGTTCATTATTAATTTTACACAATAAACTTCGAAGCTCGGAACCCAAACATTGTTTTTTGGGTCAAAACTAGTAATAATCATAGTTTCTAAGTGATNAAATAAACTTCGAAGCTCGGAACCCAAACATTGTTTTTTGGGTCAAAACTAGTAATAATCATAGTTTCTAAGTGATTTATTTTAAAACCGTTTATAAACATACTATACGCTAAATAACAATGAATATTTACAGATTTAAGAGAGTTAATTTGTGGAATTTTTTAATTAGTGTTTATTTAAGGGAGATCCAGACTGCACAGAACTTCGTTATAAGTTATAAGGTTTAGTTTATTTTGAATCCTAAAATATTTGAGAGTCGATAAATAGAATATAATATTTGCTCTGAATATTTATTCAATTTGTTATCGCTTGTTTCTAATACAATATTATCATAATTGAATGTTTCATGTAAATTAATTTTGATGTTTCAATACCATATGGTATGCTTGAAATAACATTTTCTTATTTTATTGATTAACATCTTTCATTATATTAAAATAATACATAGTGATAAATATGTAATATGAAATTTAATTAGTGCTTGTCGTGATAAATGTCATAATGAAGTTATTTTTAGAGGGAATTAGTTCCTCTTAACTTGGAATATTTATTATTAGACAGCTTTGGCTGTCGAAGTTCCACCATGTATATATATATATATATATGAGTGTGTGTGTGTGTGTGCGTGTGTGTGTGTGTCTGTGTGTGTGTGTGTGTGTGTGTGTGTAATTGAATAAAGCAACTTATTTGCATGTCGGTGTTTTGACTGACTAAGGACTAAGGAGATCCAATAAAAAAATAGAATGGCGAACATTTGCCTGATAATATTAGAGCAATAATATTTGGTCCAAGCAAATGTGTAACAACTAATTTAATGATTTATTTCACATACAAAATGGATGAATACATTTTAATAAATCATATCTAAAATTATAACAAAAAGTTTAATTCAACCAAAATATGTTTGTTCAGTATAATATATTTTTAACTATCAAATGATTTTGTTTCATAAGAGTGTAAATAATTCGTTAGTTATTTTCGATGGTGTGATTTTCGAATAACAAGATATAATTCGAGAGTATTTTACTAGAGGTAGACATAAACATGCCGATATTTTTATTTAGCTGTAACTATTCGAAAGTCCCAAAACATTTAGTAAGGTATAATAATTTTATAATTTATTTTTAGACAAGATGATACTAATTTAAAATATATTTTTAATGCTTTTGTTGAAGGCAATATGTCTTATGTTAAAATCAAAGAGACNAGACAAGACGATAAAAGTGTTGAGATACAGATTTTGATTTTATAACTATAGATATATCTCGAATTATTTATGATGAAAATACAGAAATAAAGCAAGTTATGTTATAAAAATATAAAATATTTTTGTTTTGCATTTGTATTTGTGTTTTCAATTGTGATTATGTTTTGTGTTTAGTATTTTATTTCATAATAATTTTAGGCTTTCCTATATAACTGCATTATTTTTATTGATCCATAAGTTATGAGAATTATTAAATCATAGCTATTTTATACTAATTGTATTACCCTTTGTTATTAAAATATTTGAACTATATATATATATATATATATATATATATATAGAGGCAGTTTTACCAGTTTTTTTTTATCATTTAGGGCCCCCGAGAGCACGCAGAAACGCCGCAAGACGACGTGGCATGGACTCGACTAATGTCTGAAGGTATGCAGGAGGCAATTCACACCATGAATCCTGCAGGGCAGTCCACAAATCCATAGGAGTGCGAGGCGGTGGAGATCTCTTCTGAACAGCATGTTGCAAGGCATCCCAGATATGCTCAATAATGTTCATGTCTTGTAATTTAGGTGACCAATGAAAGTGTCTCAAGTCAGATGAGTGTTCCTGGAGCCACTCGGTAGCAACTCTCGACGTGTGGGGTGTCGCATTGTCCTGCTGGAATTGTCCACGTCCGTCGGAATGCACAATGGACATGAATGGGTGCAGGTGATCGGACAGGATCATTACGTATCTGTCACACATCGGAGCCGTATCTAGAGTCTAGAGATGCAACGAATGTCGATTTTTCCACATTCGCGAATGCGAATGCGAATGCGAATGTTGGTTTTTCAAATATGATGCCAAAAGCATGCGCCTACGAACTCGAATTTTACCGCACGTTTAGAACTGGCTGGCCAGGCGGCCATGTTAAAATCGAGAGTAGCCCATATGCTCCGACCAGTGGTGGATTTACACATTTGCCGCCAGTAGGCTATTCAAATTTTGCCGCCCCTACTGACCTCTACAATTGGATACCCTAGTTCACAATCATATTAATTACAATTTTTTTGTCAATGAAATTGTAACTTTATGATTTGTGCATTATCGTCCTAATTACACCACCTTTTTCCCGTAATTAGTATGATTGTGAACTAGAGGATCGATGTGTCAATTTCTAGATTATTTTTACAACCCAACGATTTAGTTAAGATTGCACAAGAAATAGTTTTTTGGTATATTTCTGAGCTAATAAAAGCTCAATCATGTACTACAAATAATGCGGGGCAAGGTATGCCTCAATACTACTTACACAATAATGTACATTCAGTAAACGTTATTAAAATTTTTTTATTGCGCTTACTTACAGTTTAAAAACATTATATTCAATTANTGAAAGTTTTACAATACCTTTTTGCGCGATTTTCTATTGGCAAAATCATCTATTATATCGTCGTATGAAATCTTGTTCATTAGTTCTGACTCTATGCACAAAACAGCTAAGGCGTTTACCTTTTCATGGCTTAAGGTAGATCTTAGATAATTTTTCACCCGTTTTAAGCAAGAAAAGCTTCTCTCACCCGAACAATTTGTCGCTGGTGTACAGAGCCATGCGAACTGCTATATCCAAGTTTGGATAAACGGTTTGCAAATTCTGTTTTCGCAGGAACGAAGATAGACTTTTCAATGATCCAGAATCTGGTTTTACCAAAATTCTTTCAGAAGAAAGGTGGCATTGAAAATGTATGCATTCTTGAAATAAGTCAGTCTCTATATCATTAGTATACATTTCTTCCAAGAAAAGGGCTTTTTCTGTAAGGGTTGATGACAATTCACTCATTTTGGTAAGAAATTAAAACTTTTCAGTGAACCTGTTGTAGGCCTCCTGCCGTTTTTCTAATTCGGATACGAGTCTATCAATGAGGACGAGAAATGTGTTAACCCTGAAAGTATCACTCGCAGTCATTCTCATTTCTTCATCGGGTGTTTCATCATAATATTTTTTTTCCTTTTCGGTTGTCTTTTTCCCATGTCTTTTGTATACTGCTTCGACACGCTTAATTCCATCGCCTTTTGTTCGAAATACTTAACATTTTCTCGTTCAGCTACGAAAAACTTGCAAAGAGATTCGTAAAGATCGGCAACAGTGATCAAATCTACGGTAGAAGCCTGAATTTGAAAATTCACTTTGTTTATTCTTCCCAAAAAAACATTCCACACAACAACAATTACCGCCGTTTCCAGTTTTTCTAAATTCAAAAGTATTCCCGTCGCTTCGTTTCGCGTTACAGGCTTTTCGGTACAATCATCCTTGATTGATTCCAAAGTTTTAAGGACTTCGTGCCAACAATCTCTCAAACTTCTACATGCGTCCTCTCTAGCTGACCAACGTGTCAGATTTACTCTCTTTAGCGTTTTCCCTTTCCTGATTTCAGTCATTAATTTTTGCCAGCGCTGTGTCGAACTTACAAAAAAAAAAAGCGTAGAATTCTTGAAGCAACATGAAGAAGCGACAAGCTTCTGTGCAAGATTCAGCAGCCGCAGTTGCCACTAAATTTAAAGAGTGGGCAGAGCAAGGAACGAAAAAAGCAAAAGGTGCTTGGCTTTGAATTTGAGCCTGTAAGCCATTGTACACACCAGACATGTTCGCGGCATTATCATATGATTGTCCACGACAGTCTTCAATATTTATGCCCAGTGTTTTGAGTTCCGAAATAATGGCAGAAAACATTTCTTCAGCTTTATGTCCCACTGAGGGCAAAAACTTGAGAAATCTTTCACACGGTTCGCCTGTTTCCAAAACGTATCTAATGACGAGGTTAAGTTGGTCCACATGTGCTATATCTGGTGTTGAATCGATGATTAAGGAAAAATATTTCGCCCTTATTATCTCGTCTCCAATGTGTTTTAAGACTTTATGACCCATCAAGTGGATAAATTCATCGCAAACGGTCTTTGATAAGTAACTGGTACTTCCAGATCCTTGATTCTTAAATCGTTCAAAATGACTGGCTAAAAAAGGAACGAATTCAACTAACAGTTCCAAGATCATACAATAATTTCCGTTATGCGGATCACCGAATTTTTCATTTTTTCCTCTGAAAGTGAGGCCTCTTGAACACAGTCGCTTCACTACGGCAACAACCCTCTTCAGAATGTTTCTCCAATAAGTAATTTCTTCATCAATCTGGACATGCAGTAAATTACCGAGTCGGCCATCAATCTCACTTCTAACTTTCAAACTAAGGATACTAGATTTATGACGCGCAGAGTTTTCATGCTGAGCTACTCGGTGTTCTGCATTTTTCCAGTCATTAAATCCTTCGTTCTCAAACTGAGTCTTATTCTCCAATGGACCGAATGCCAAACAGGGCCCGCAATATACAGATATTTTACTTTCAGAATAAACCAGCCATTTCAGTCATTCACTTCTTTATTTTTCATTTTTCTTTGGAAGATACTCACTGGCAAGAAACGACACTGATCAGCATATATTTTTTCACTTTTAGAGAAGTCACAAGACTTGTTTTGATCGAAGCCGTACCTTGCGATAATCTCCCTTAAGGTATCGTTGATTTCCCATAAAGCTGGATCTTTGTTTAGATTTACTGTTGTTTGCACTTGGTCATTACTTAACGTCTGATTCTGATACGCATCTTCAATTGTTATACTTATTGATGATTCCACTACCGCCTCTACGTCAAAAACATAAATATCCGTTTTTTAAAAAGTAGATGGTTCAACAGATAACTGTTGTTGTTGGGCCGCAGAGTTAAAATCCGTTTCATCTTTTCCAGATTGTATTGTATCAGTGCATGTTGAAGTTCCTGGTCTTTCAACACTACTTCCACTTCCACTTAAAAAAAAAACTGTAAATTTTTATTGTTTTACGGATAATCTGTTCTTGTTATTCTTTTTTCATTTTGGCCTTCTTTTTATACTAAGATCCACTAAGTCGCTTTCTCCCATCACTCATTCTAACAATTTCTTGGATTCCAAGAACTGAAATAAAAAAGATTACATTGGGAGTTTTATTTCTCGTACATCCTTTGTTCAGACTTCAGACATTGAATAATTACCTAACATAAGTACAAGAAATTTATTTAAGTATGATATAACAAAAAAATCGAAATTTCTTTGCATAGCTTCCGAAACAGCTATTTATCAAGTTAAATTACGTCTTACTGATTCGTTACGGATGATTTATTGTAATATATTATGATTACTTACCTACTATAAGTTTCTACGCTCCGGTGATATTATGCTATGATGTTATTCATACAATCCACGAAACACTTTGAAAAATTACAGCACACAACCAAAACAAGTAAATACGGGACGGGACTTGCCCGTTTGTATCGCCGGCCGCCGCTCTATATCTATCTCTCTCGAACTCAATGCCACCACGCGGTGTGTGCCTACAATAGCACGACCCCGCTTCGGCAGTCAGTTCGGCCAGACACACTTAGCGAACGGTCATGTCACTCGTTCCCGCGCCGCAACCAAACGCGACTACGCTAATTGTAGAAACATTTATCTAAGTGGGGAAACATATTACATGTTGAATTGTTTGTGTGGACCTAATAACATTTAGGTATATAAATATGAATCTTTTAATTTCTGTAAGACATAAAAAAACTTTGTCCCCAAATTTGCCGCCCCTAAAATTTGCCGCCCTAGGCTCCAGCCTACTCAGCCTGCTGGTAAATCCGCCACTGGCTCCGACTCTGAACGAAGTAAACAAATCGCGATTGCTGGCTTACGGAATGAAGTTAGCTGCTAATAATGTTTTCGTAAAGATTTAGTTTGAGGTTACCTTGATGTGTACCGCGCATACCTACCAGTAATGGCGACGCTATTCTTACCCACACCGTAAACCGATGGCCTAACGACCAGAGGAATCCCCGAGCTCGAACCAACTGCACCTGTCATGTTGCCTGAGTCCCGACGTGATGCTGCGAACACGGGGAGTCCCGGGCATATTATCGCCCCTCGCCACAAGAAATTACAAATTGGGGGAAAACAGTGCACCCCATCTACCCCTATCCCACCGCAAACACGAGAGAGTAAGTCCCAAGTCCTATGGAAAATAGAACAGAAATATATATACAGGAGCCACGGAGGACAGTTAAGTCAGTTACGCGACAGTTAAGAGAGTTACTCGAGAGTGAAGGACAGTTGAGGTCAGTTACGCGAGAGTTACGAGACGTTGACGACGGAGCAGCAGTGACAAGACAATTACGACGGAGTTACGACGGAGTCGGGAGTTACGCCGGAGTCTCGAGAGAGTCATATACGAGGAACGACGAGCGACGAGGAGAAAACTGCACGTCCAGGGATCAAGCCCAGGACTTCTCGGGAGAGACACCGAGACAGCACGACAACGCCAGCCACCATCATTGAGGTAATTTCAGCAACCCGCCGAAACCTCCCCCCCCCATCCCCCACCACGAAGCAAACATTCGCCGAGACGTGTGTAGGGCGCGGGATAGCTAGATTCCACCGTCCGAGGAGATACAAAAGGGGCTAGGTCTCATAGATGTACAGGTCACTGTAACTTTGGACAATAAAAGTTAAGCGTGAATAAACCGAACCCAGTTACGTCTATGTGTCACCCCTCTTACAGCAGCCCAAGGTGCCAGCACCGTAACAAATTACTACGTACCCTGCTATCCACCATCCTGTAAAGTACAGGTGGGAACAGCGTCNCCATCCTGTATAGTACAGGTGGGAGCAGCGTCGAGTCAACATACTTAAGTTGTGTTTTTAACTTGTAAAGACTCTATTGTTGTAATTGTACAGTGATAAGTGATATTTCAAAATGAAGCGGTCGTGTGTTAGCGAAGTTTGGACTTATTTTACAATATGTGATGCTGAAAATGTGAAATGCAAAATATGTAATAAACAATACTCGCGCAAAGGAAGAACAACAAGTGCTATGAGAAATCACCTGGAAGCTTTGCATAAAAACGAGTATAATGCTTTAAAAAATAGGGAAAATGAAAAGCGAAATGCTTGTACAACAAGTGTTGTGGCCTCCACTTCGCGACAATGTACGAAAACCGACCTGAAACAAATGTCTTTGACTGATTGCGTCGAAAAAACAAAAAAGTGGGATAACAACAATGCCAAGTCTTTGGAAATTGATAATTTAATAAGCGAAATGATTGCTTTAGAGGACTTACCCTTTAGTTTTGTCGAAAGCGTTGGATTTGTCAGACTATTGAACCATCTTTGTCCGTCGTATAATATAAAAAGCCGACAACATTTTTCTTCGTTTATATGTGAGAATTTCTACGGCAAAGTCAAAGATAAAATTTTGGGATTAATTAAGTCATTTGAAAAATTGGCGTTTACAACTGATATTTGGTCTGATTCTTGTTCAGGAATATCTTTGCTGACTCTTACATGTCATGGTATAACAAAAAACTTTGAGAGAAAAATGATGTGTTAAACGCAGAGGTATTTAACGATGGCCGACATACTGGTGAAAATATAGCTATCAAACTTGAAACCATGTTGTCGCATTGGGAAATGCCTAAAGAAAAAATGCAATGCGTTGTTAGAGATGGTGGCACAAACATGAAAAAAGGTATTTCCTGTTATTTATTAGAGACATTGATTGTTCGTCACACCAAATTCAACTGGTTGTCAAGGAGTGGTTTAAGGCACAAGATTCCGTTATAACAGTGATTGCAAAATGTAAAAAGATGGCAACACATTTTCATCACTCAAATGTAGCTCAAGATGAACTGGCTGCTCTACAAGAAAGACTCGATCAGCCAAAGCTGAAAATCATACAAGAGTGTGCTACAAGATGGAATAGCAGCTTGTATATGTTAGAGCGTATTTTGAAAAACAAAGATTCGTTATGTCTTTATGCTTCCCAGAATAACAAGATTTCACAACTAACTTCCGAAGAGTGGATTATTGTGGAAAAAATAATGACTTTACTCAGACCTTTTGAAGAAATTACAAAAGAACTAAGCGCAGCCAATATTTCTGTATCCTCAGTAATTCCATTATTGTCCACTTTGGAAAAAATTATTGGTGAATTTGATGTGACCGACGAATGCGTTGGGAATACGATTTTAGTTCTTAAACGAGAACTATGTCGCAGATTTTCCCATTTGGAAAATGACGTATTGTTTGCTACCGCAACTTTTATTGACCCGAGATACAAATTAAAATTTTTCAAAAATTCTTCAACCAGAGATCAAGTTGTGAAAAATATTTTAGAGTCAATTGGAAACGATGAATCAAGCCTATCGTCTTGTTCAAATCCTAAGCGTGCCAGAATGACTACTCATCGGATTGAAACATCTGGTTCCAGTGCCAGTCTGACAGAGAAATCTATATCTTTAAGAGACACCATGAAATTGCTGATGGATTCCAGCGAAAGTGAAGAAGAATAAAATGAATGTACGAACCCTATAAAAGTTTTGATTAAAAAAAAACCATCAATGAATATTTATTAGATAAACGTGTGGAAAATGATATAGATCCACTTACATGGTGGGCGGTAAATAATAAGAAGTATGGTATTATTTATCCCATAGCCAGGCAATACTTAGTAACACCACCCACTAGTGTGCCTAGCGAAAGGGTCTTTAGTGGGGCTGGTCTTCTTTACACACCCCACCGAAATAGGCTGCAAGGAGAAAAGGCATCAAAACTTATATTTCTGAAGTTTAATATTCCTCTACTCTTATTTAATTACTAAGTGTAACACTTAATTGTGCTTAGATATAAACAATTTTTCGTAGTTTTATTTTTCGATTTCAAGAAGGAATGTTTAATGGATATCTTAAAAATTACATAATTAGTGAGTTAGTATTAGTACCAAAGTTAAAATTAACAAAATGTTAAGAACATATTTGTTTTAATTGAAAAGAAGATTATTATATTGTTTGTTTTTCTTCACAATATATTTTTAACTTTATTCATAAGAAGTCGATTTGATTTACAATTAAACATGATTACTAGTTCATTAAAAGATCTCACATATTTGAATAAGATACCCTTTAGGTTGCATAAATGCATATTGTTAAGTGTTTTTACAAAAGATCTCATTTAAAGTTGATTTGTATAATTAAAAAGGTTGGGTTATATCTTATTCCATTGTTTTGTGTTAAAGCAGTTCAATGGTATTTGTTCATACAGTTGTGTTATAATATAGATTAGAAGTTTTAAGAAATTACCTGCCTTCATTTGATTTTACTTAGGTAAATAATAATAAAAGAATATCAAGAGTGTGTTTCTGTTATGTAATCTAGTGAACAACTACAATGCTGTTTCCCAAATATCATTAAAATACACTCTTATACATAAAAAATATGTTAATAAATAAAAATGTCTTAATCATAGCAGTTGCATTATTATTTAATAAACATTTTCATTTTTCATTGCCAAATACATTCGCAAAATATTGGCATCATTTTTGCGAATGCGAATGCGAATGCGAATATTCGTTGCATCACTAAATTCTAGACGTATCAGGGGTCCCATTTCACGCCAACTGCACACGCCCAATTCCATTACAGAGCCTCCATCAGCTTGAACAGTCCCCTGTTGACATGTAGGGTCCATGGATTTGTGAGGATGTCTCCATACCCGTACACGTCCATCCACCCGATACAATTGGAAACGAGACTCGTCAGACCAGGCAACGTGTTTCCAGTCATCAACAGTCCAATGGCGGTGTTGGCGGGCCCAGGCGAGGCGTAAATCTTTGTGTCGTGCAGTCAACAACGGTACACGATTAGGCCTTCGGCTCCGAAAGCTCATACCAATGATGGTCCGTTGAATAGTTCGCACGCTGGCACTTGTTGATGTCCCAGCATTCAAATCTGCTCGAATTTGAGAAAGGGTTGCACGTCTGTCACGTTTAATGATTATAGTCAGTGTTCGTTTGTCCCGTTCGTTCACGATCTCTTTCCGGCCACAGCGATGTCGAAGATTTTAGGTTTTACCGGATTCCCGATATTCACGGTACACTTGTGAAATGGTCGTACGCGAAATTCCTAATTTTATCGCTACCTCGGAGATGCTATGTCCCATCTCTCGTGCGCCGACTATAACACCACGTTCAAACTCACTTAAATCTTGTTAACCTGCCATATTGTAGCAGCAGTAATCGATCTAGCAACGTTGCCAGACGCTTGTTGTCTTATATAGGCTCTGCCGACCGCATCTCGTTACTCTGATTGGTTCCGTACCTCTGTTATTTGCATACGCACGCCTATACCAGTTTTTTTTTGGCTCTCCAGTGTGTATATATATCAGAGAATAGTTTTTATATTTTCAAATTGATAATTTTTTTTTTCATTGTCTGTATTTTTTGAGATGTAATTCAAAATATCGTGATTAAAATGTTATCAATTTTAAATAATTCTGTTGACCAACTCGTTGTGTATCTTTTTTATTATTTTCATTTTACTTATACCATCTACACAACCAGATTTATACTAGGTATTTTAATTATATAATTCATTTGTATAAATATGTTTTAATAGTATTGGAAGAGGGGGTGACTTTATGACACAACATTTTTCACTGTTATTGACATTTGCTTGGATTTCAAAGAGGCTATTTTTATTGTTTAGTGGTTCAATTGGCACCGCTGAATACATGTAACAACCCACATTTTAATGTGATTGTCTCACTTGTTACAAAATAGCCACCACTTATGGTATTTTCGTTTATTTTTATCAACTTTTATAGGTTTTATGCTAATAGTTCTATTTTGTGTGGTATTGTTTTATTGAATCATCTAAAATCTCAACGCATTTTTAATTTCTATTCAAAATTTTTCCACACATTTATTTTTAAATTTTGACTAAATCTTTCGAAACACTAATTTTAAGGTCAAAAAAGTTGAATAACAATTAATTTAAATTTTTTCTTTTTATTCTTAAATTTTATACCATATATTTTTTAAAAACTACTTGGTTTTCGCTTTATTTAAATTAATTCAAAAGCATTTTAATGTTTTTGCCAGATTTTTCTGTAACTGGAATAGCAAAACCATATTTTGAAGAAAAAAACCCATCAATAATTGTTCAAATATATTTATACCCCTTATTTGTTTTCGAGATATCTTTTTAATTTCCAGGATTCATTTCAACTAAACCAGCTTGCTGTAGATTATCAGTACTATATAAAATAACTTTTGTCCTAAGAGATTTTTATAATTAGTTTATATGCTTTATTAATGAGTATACCTTCGCGAATGGACAATATTTTTGAACAACTATATTATTTTTAGTATTTTATAATTCCATGCCATTGTTTTTAAAAACTTTTTTTACATTTCAAACACCAAGTATTGGGCACCTGAAGCTGCCGAGGCTTTGCCATCTCCATTTATAAAAATATTTATTTTTATATATCTTATAAACTATATTAAATTAAGTTTCTTGTTTTTATTAGATTTAGTTGAAAACAATATAAATTAATTGCATGATTTGAAACAAATGCATTAGCAATATATGATAGTCTTTTATTTTTATATTTTGAAATACAATGAAATTTCGTTAAGTGTTGTATTATTTCGGTTTTTTTAATGGCAGATATTACTTTGGTGAATTGTGCTTTTATTTTTTCAATTACTGGTTCATCACAAAATTCAAATTATTCCCCATAATCTCTTAATTCAGAGCTTAAAACAGCATCTTTCACTAATCATTGAATTGATATTATTTCATTTTCTAATTCATTTGCTCTATTAGTACGTGCAAGTATATTAACAAATACGAAGCAAAGTTACACAAATCCTTATGCATATTTTCGGTTTCTTCAATTGCATTATACCTTGGAGCTACTCCATATGCTCTTGTAGGAAATTATGGTATTATGAAAAGTAAGTACTTTCCATCCATTGGTACCAAGAAATTTGATGAATTGTTAAGGAACCAGGAAAGAACAAACGTTTTGAAATGAATCAAATGCATTATGCCTGAAAACCAGCCATGCATACTATATCCAAATCCAGGGACAGCTAAACAGGTATCTCAAGAAAAACTTTTTATAATTCTGTGGCATATTCGGATGAAAATTTATTTGTTCAGCGAATCTTCAGACAACGCACTTTGGGAAAATGTTATGCTACCAAAACTGAAGCATCCCTGCCTTGACTGTGTGCTACCTGAGACTATTGACAGTCACATTAAAAGAAACCTGAAATGAAGAGAACCTGAATACATCCTCCCAGCACAAGCTTATTAAAAAAAATATATTTAAAAAATTATTTGATTAGTGTTTACGACATGAAAGCCATGTAAATAAATGTGTTTATCCCATTACTGTGCTTACCAATAATATTTAAATGATTTCTTACTGTAAATAACTGTAAAACAGAAAATCCAATTTTAGTTTTAAAAATATGAGTTAATATTAAAATGTAGCCCAACTTCATCTTTATTGTTAATATATGAATGATTTGAAAGCCTCCGAATTATAGTATTTATTTATTTTTAAAGTACAGAGAGTGCTGTACATATCTTTTTAACTTACATTTTCTGCGCTCATTTGTCTAAAAAATATCGTTTGCTATGTATATCATAACGATAATACTGATAAAACCTTTAAGTACTTTGATTCAGTACTCATGTTTCCACTAATAATTTTCTTGGTAATTATTAAAATAGGGCATTTTCCCATTTTTTTTTATTTGTTTAGTTTAAACTTCAATTTATTAAAATAATATTCTAAATATTTTATGAAATTTTTGCATGTGTACTGCAGTTCTGAATAATTGGGTATCGCATTCTTTAAATACATTTTTCCAAGAATTTCTTAATGAGGTGAATTTTTTTGTATAATAGCAATATTAATTTTTACATGAAAATATTCGGGTATTACATAAACATAAAAAATAAATAAAAATAAATATACATTTTTAATTTAAAGTTTCGGTGTTCAATAATACATCAAATGTATATTCATAATCAATCAATTGGTAGTGGGGCTCTTTATCGACTACTCAGTGTGGCTTTTCGGCAGTGGAGGGGATCAATATACCTCAATGATGTGTGTCATAAACGTCGTGGCAATAGCACTCACTATCATTTTTAAAAAATGTATAAAAACCAATAAATATATTTAAAAAAAACATTTTAATCTGCGGCGACACTATCGTCATTTATTTTTCTACGCAAATGGGCAAAAATTTCGAATATACACCAGAGAGAAAAAAAAACTTGTTTAGGCGTGCGTATGAAATAACAGAGGTATGGAACCAATCAGAGTAACGCGATGTGGTCGGCAGCGCCTTTATAAGACAACAAGCGTCTGGCAAAGTTGCTAGATCGGTTACTGCTACTACAATGGCAGGTTATTAAGATTTAAGTGAGTTTGAACGTGGTGTTATAGTCGGAGCACGAGAGATGGGACATAGCATCTCCGAGGTAGCGATAAAATTAGGATTTTCGCGTACGACCATTTCACGAGTGTGCCGTGAATATCGGGAATCTGGTAAAACATCAAATCTTTGACATCGCTGTGGCCGGAAAAAGATCGTGAACGAACGGGACAAAAGACGACTGACTATAATCATTAAACGTGACAGACGTGCAACCCTTTCTCAAATTGGCGCAGATTTCAATGCTGGGGCATTAACAAGTGCCAGCGTGCGAACTATTCAACGGACCATCA